>NEWO01000209.1:158266-177507 GCA_003013225.1 Phalaenopsis aphrodite
AAATTGAATGCCTTAGCCCTAAAATTTCTACTCCATTCATTCATGAAAAATCTTCATAACATCTCACTTGATCATTTGAACCATTTAATTGAGCCAAATTCCAAGCCTAGCTCAATATAAGCCCAAGGCTATTCCAACATGCCCAAATTGAACAAATTCTAAAAATCCTCCAAATTGACCCTCCAATTGAACTTAAAATCATTCCAATCCTTCTCCAAAAATCTTTATTACAATCATATAGACAATGTTGATCAATTAATTGGGCTCAAGGTTATAGCTAGTCTAGCCCAAAACCAAGTTTTGGTCATTTGAACCCACATTAGACCCATGCACTAAAGTTAGCCTAACCACCCCAAGTCCACCAAATTAATAACTCTACAGCCATTAGTTGGACCCTAGTGACCAAGCTAAACCCCATAAAACCACCTAAGCTAAGACATGGACCAAAGGTACCCTAAATCAAGGGATTTTGATTCCATATTTGCTTAAGCCTCGGATATTTTTGCCAAAACTAAACCTCAACTCATTTAGTTGCTTTGACATATTCCCCTGGCTCACCTAACCACCTAGCCACCTCCCCTGGCCTGCCCAGCCGGTTTAGTGGCCGGAAAACTCCAAAATTGTGAGCCACCCCCATAAAATAAAACCCATTTAAAACCTAGAGGACACCTCATCCAAATCAAATGTTAGAGCCTCTTTGCCCTCCACCCATGCATCATTTTTCACCCTCTAATTGGCCATGACAGCCACCCTTAAGCCATTTTTATAAAAAGCTCCCCTCCACGACCATTGGAGGAGAGTTGAAATTTTTTCAGAGAGAGCCCTCCAAATTGCTCACAGAGACTCTTTGAGACCTCCTCAGCTCAAGCCAACCACTTTCCCTCACTTTTCCCATTGTAGAAGCTCAATTTTGAGCTCAAACTTATGCCTAAAACCAGGATAGAGCTCACTACACCTCCATAGTCCACAAAACTCAAATTAAACTTACCCACACCTTTACCACAGTGGAAGAAGGCAAAACCCCATCAAATCCCCTTCCGTAGAGACCCTAGCATAGCTCTAAACCAACACCTGAAATTGAGCTTGGTCGAATTCATACCTAGAACTTTCACCACAGCAAGAGGCTTTATCCATAGCCTCCTTGGACTCCAACGAATGTGTCGAGCACCTCTGATTGAAACTTCCCTTCTCAGAGCAAAGGTATTGAACTCCTCTCTGCCCAAGCCTATTTTGATTCTCCATTTAATTAGGCTTAATTTCATGGCATCTTAACTATATAGATATGTTACTCTAGTCTAAATGAGCATTTTTAACAAAAATTCATTCAATTTGGTTGAGAAATGAGGGAGATATCAAGTCTTGAAGATGGACGGTTCTCGGGCTAGGCCATTGGGGACAATGACAGAGGACTGTTCGATCAAACGTGTATCAAATGGATGGTTATGATGAAGCCGGACAGCGCTTTGGGACATAAACTACGGGTCGAGTCAGCGCTGAGGTGGATGACGACATCAAATAGGTGTGCGCCATGTGGAGCTTCGGAGTTGCCTAGGATGAGGTGGCGCCGCACGTTTAAATAGATATATAGGGAATTAAATAAATCAAAAAATGTCCCTAAACTTTGAAAATCCATATCTTGGTGTAGAAAAATTACAAAAATAAAATAAAAATACCCTCTTGCTCAGAGAATAGAGCAGAACAACGTGGATTAAATTTTCTCTCCATTTGATACATATTTGATTTTTAAAAAATCAATTAGTGTTAGGAGTCTTTTGATTCTCCATGCGTATATGCATTTTACCATAGCTTGAATTTTTGGCATGTTGTAGCCTCTATTAAGGAGAACATTCCCTGATTTTTCCAAAGTCAGAGAAGACCTCTAGACAAATATTCATATTTTTCATGTTTATGTACATTATTTGCTTAAATTAATCATAATAATTAGCATGTTTCTTAGAAAAATCTAAGAAAATTTTGGAAGGTTTATGATAACTAGAGAACCTTAAGAAAAATTTCTCATGAGCCAAGTCATTCAAAATAAACCTAATTCGCCTAAACCCTAAAACACTGAGGTAATTAATTTTGGAAAATACATGCATTAAAATAACTTGATTTTTTATCTCCACTGTTATCTAATATCCAGAAAAGTCTCCATAAAAATTTCAATGCATTTTGAGTTCATTTAATAGCCTAAATTGATTTCTCAAGTTAAATATCTTTTTTGGCACTAAAATGATTTTAAAAAAATCAAAATATAACTCAAAAAAATTATGAAAACTTATTTTTAGAGTTCTTTGTGATTAGGGGAATTTTATAAAAATAAAATAGTATTTAAAAGAAAAACTTCATTTTTAGCCTATTTTTAAATATTTAAATAATTAAAATTTCATAAAAATCACAAAAGTAATAAAATTCATGGAAATATTCTAAATTTTTTTCTAAGCACTTAGAAATAATTGGATTATTTTTCTTGATTTTCTAAATAATGATAATGTATTTTGAAGCTTAAAATGATTTTTAAAGGCTAAAACATGGGTTTCCACTAAAATAATTCCAATAAATAAAAAAAATCAGAAAATATAAAATTTACTTCTATAGGTTTTCTAACCTTAGGTAGATTTTTCAAAAATGTAAAGCTTAAATTTTCACATTAAAAAGATTTTATACTTAGTAAGTACCCAAAAACTTAAAATAATTTTAATAATTCAAATAAAATTCAAAAAATCATGAAATTTTGTCCAAATGGCTCTCTCATCTAAGTCTACATTTAGTAAAAATTACAAGTGATTAGGCTTCACCTTGGTCAAGTTAGCAAATTTTCTTTGAAAAATCCCATTTTTGCATGAAAATAATTATATAAATTAAATTAAATTTTGAAAAATTACATTTTCTCCTCTAATGTCTTAATTGACCCATGAATGAGGTAGGATAAAAATTTGAAAGTTATTTGATTTGAATTTGACAAATTATGAAGTGTTAGAGCCTTAGGGGCAATAGTGTATATTTAGGAATTTGGCCTTAATTAACATTTAAGCTTAATTCAAGGAGGGAAATGGGCAACCTCTGATCTTAATCAGTTTGTTTGGATGATTGAAATTAAAAAGGGATTAATTGGTAGAAACCAACCTCACTTTCCTATTTAAAAGGTTAAATTAATAAATTTCTAAATTATTAAAATTTGCAGGTTTATTAAAATTAAATGAACCTAGGACTTAGGGGTATGACTTTTAAAGTCAATAATTAATCAATTTAATACCCCTATTTGATGTTCAAATAAAATTCAAATAATGAATTATGATTACCTAAAACTTAACCTTTTCCAAATGAATTAAGACACTCACCTTGGTCTTAAGGGCTTATTAGTGATCTAAGTTAAATCAAGACTGATTAAAAGAGGATTAGAAAAGCAAACATAGCTAAATTTAAGACCTTTAAAACACCACAAGCCCAATTAGGACCAAAATTTGGCTAAGTGTTCCAACAACACTAGCTTGCCCCCTTTAAGGATCTTCATTCACATAATCTTCAAAATTAAATTACAAATGATAATTACCCTACTCTTAGGGATAATTAGGACATCAATCTTCATTGAGCATTAAGGTGTTTATAGGATGAATTATTAAGCAACATAATAAGTTTAAATGAGCTCGAGTCTTTTCACGAGGTGATAAGAGGGAAGCATGGACCTGCTTCTTCCTCCTAACCTATTGAACACCTCAGAGGTCCACTAAACTTAATATGCTTTACTTAACAAAATCATCCTTAGTTAAACTCCTAAGTACCCACCAAGATATGACCTAGGGTTAGGTAGGTCGCCAAAACCTTACTTTTCTGCCTCTACATGAACTGCCCTCACATGCATTTTAAGTTTCAGGTGGTGAAACAAGAAGAGTCACCCGGTGTGCTTTTTATAGTTTACAGTGTTGACTTTCTTATACTTTTTATACTTGCAAAACTTGCATGCTAAACAGTGATGCTGTCCTGCATGAAAACTAAAACTACCATGATAGCCACAAAACCAAAACCAAAATTAAAGTTAAAATCAACCAAGATAAAATTCACCGCCACAACATTCAAAATATAAGACAACTCAAAATTTATTCACAAACATCACACAAAACAATAACGGCAACTAAATTAAGATGTCTTTATCGGATGATCGGGACCCCTCGGAGGAGGTAATCTACGGTTTCTAACGAGGCTTCCCATTGTCTAAATGAAATTATGGAACTCAGTAAGTTGTGTTTAGTAAATTCATTTGGACTAAGTGAATCGACTAGAAAATAATGGTGCCAGAATTAGGGAACCGTGGGATCCTAAGCGGTGTCGCTCTAATCAACTTTAACATCCCCATGAAAATTTAAAGAACTAAAATGATATGGCCACCTGATTTGACATCATAACTTGACACCCTAGAAAACTCAAACTCGTCACGGCAAGGAGCTTGGAGCTAGCATGGTGGGCAACATAACCATCTTCAATAACAAAACATGACTTCACCAGCTAAACAAATTTATTCCTTTGAATTAAACAACCAAGCCATGGGGTTTTGAGGTTATTTGCTCATGCAACATAAATCCTGACCTCAAATTTAGGTATTTGTATAGCTCTGCTATAAAATCTAAGCTCTAACTCATTTTAAGATTCCGAGGTTGTCGTTCATCGCGACCTAAATCCTCACATCTTTCAGGCTATTTGTGTGATTGCTTCACACAAATGTAAGCCCTAAATTAATAAAATTGCCATGATGAAACACTTAAATTTTTCTATTCAAAACTGAAGCCAAACAATAGGATAGACTGGGAAGGCACCAAGGTTCTCCTCCGGTCATTTAATATTAATATCAGTTAAGGTCCTTTCTTTTGAATTCCTTTGTAAGTCCTTTATCAAAATTATTTGAACAAATGTAAGTCCTTTGTAAATCTTTTGTCCAAATTATTTGAACAACATTGTGTGGTTGCACCAATGCAAGTCCTTTCTTTTGAATTCCTTGAAGATAATATTTCTTGATTTTTATCGAGAGTTTTCTTAGATGACTTTGGTCATTTAAGATGTAATTAACTATAGAGACTTGCCCTTATAGGAAGCTTTTCTCGAACCCAGCTTAATATAAACCCTATTTAATTCTTCATATTAAATAGGGGAAATTGTCTACAAATAAAATGGTTTTGTAGACTAAACGGACGTCATATATTTCTCAGTTTATTTGATCGAGATTCATTCTCAAATCTTGTGTTTATCCTTCAGGATAGATACAGGGTTTGAGGTACAACCCTTTTTCATTTAAACTATGAAAAATATGAGGTCAATTTGATTTCATAATTTTCCAAACTTAAACGTCCTTCCAAAGTAGATGATGGTATTTTGATTCCGGTGACCGACAGCTTCCTACGGGCAGTTCCCCAAACCAAAATAGTGTCGACAGCTCAATACAGTTACAGTTACTCCTCCTTTCTTAGGAACACAGTGAATTGGACTAACCCATGCACTATATGAAATATGGAAGATAATTCCAGCATCAAACCACTTTAAAATTTCTTTCTTAATAACCTCTTTCATAACAGGATTTAATCTCTTTTGTGGATCAGCCCTGGATTTGCAGTTTTCTTCCAGTTTACTTCGATGCATACAATTGAAGGACTGATTCCTTTAATATCAACAATTGTCCATCCAAAGGCTTTCTTAAATTTTTTTTAGAATTTTCATCAGCTTTTCTTCTTCTTCCTTTGTTAACTTCAAGGAATATATAACAGGTAAAGTAGAGGAATCTCCTAAAAAGGCATATTTTAAATGATCAGAAAGTAATTCAACTCAAGTTCTAGAGGGTTTTCAATAGATAAAGAAAATGATTTGTCTTTGTCTATCGTGTCCAAAATTTCAAAACTTTCTTGAACATAACTTGAATCTTCCTTAAAAAGGTTTACACATTGATCTAATTCCTCTTCTTGCTAGTGTTCCAAATCTTTTTTCTTCAGATTTTTCTTCATAAGTAGTCTTGAAATGATATTTGCTTAGATACCTTATAACATACATTCTATAGCATTCATCATCTTTACCTTTTGTAGGATATTTAATTGATTTTGAAATGTTAAAAGTAACAATTTGATCATTAACACGCATTGTTAATTCCCTTTTCTGCACATCTATCATTGCTCTTTCTGTGGCAAGGAAAGGTCTCCCCAAAATGATTGGTACCACCATATCTAGCACAATGAAATCAATAGGAATGATAAATTTATCCACTTTCACTAGGAAATCTTCTATAACTCCTTTAGCATAGGTTATTGAACGATCTGCTAACTGCAAAGTTACAATAGTATGAGTTATTTCTCCTAATCTCAATCTTTTAAATATTGATAATGACATAAGGTTAATGCTTGCACCTAAATCACATAAAGCTCTCCCATAAAATCTGTCTCCTATTGCACATGGAATTGTAAAGCTACCAGGATCTTTAAGCTTTACAGAAAGTTTCTTCTGAATTATAGCACTGCACTCCTCAGTAAGTGCAACAGTCTCATTATCTTCAAATTTCCTTTTTCTGTTGAGAATATCCTACATAAACTTTACATAGCTTGCATTTGTTCTAAGGCTTCAACAAATGGAATACTGATTGTAAGCTTCTTAAATATTTCTAGAAATTTTGAAAATTACTTATCCAACTTTTGTTGTCAAAGTCACTGAGGAAATGGAGGTGGCGATTTTTCTAAATCAATTGTCGGCGGAGAAATAAGTCTTTCAGAATCTTTCAGAGCGTCCTCTTTTGATTCTTCAATTTCTTTTCTCTCTACTTCAATCTCTTTTTGAACCCTACCTTCCAACTCTATTCCACTTCTAAGTTGTATCACTTTAACTTGCTCTTTATTCTGGTCTTTTGGATTTGATTCAGTATTACTATGAAGTGTTCCTTGGGATCTATTACTTAATGAACTTGCAATTTGCCCAAGTTGATTCTCAATATTTCTAATTGTAGTTCCTTGACTTTGTAACTGATTACCCATCTGTAACACCACTTCTTCTATAGACAACTTCTTATCCTTAAATTGTGTATTTTTGTTGATTCCTGGGGGATAAGTAGATCTATAATTATTATTCCCTTGGTTGTTCCAGTTTCCCAATGGGTTTACTTGGTTGTTCCCCCATTATTGATTATTACCACCTGAATTATTATTTCAGTTAAAGTTGGGATGGTTCTTCCAACCTGGGTTATAATAATTGAAAAATGGGTTATTTTGCTTATTATTTAGGGCATTCAAAGTTTCTAATGATGTTTGAGAATCTACCATTTCACCTAATGAATTCTCTTCAATCATGGAAATTGGTTGAGAAAAATTCATTCCAAATTGATCTAACTTCCTTGAAATTGCAGCAACTTGATTTGCTAACATAGTAAATGCATCAGTTTCATGAATATTGGCTACTTTCATTGGATTCACCCTCTCAGAAGGTCATTGAAAATTATTGGTAGCCATCTCTTTAATTAAAGCATAAGCGTCATGAAATGGTTTTGACATCAATGAACCACCATCAACGTCATCGATAATAGATCTAAGAGAACCAATTAATCTATAATAAAAAGTTTGAATTATTAACTAATCTTGTATAGCATGGTGTGGGCACTTTCTTAAGAGTTCTTTAAATCGTTCCCATGCTTCATAAATAGATCCCCTTCAAACTGATTAAAAGATGTAATATCATTTCTAAGCTTCGCAGTTTCTTATGGTGGAAAATATTTAGCAAGGAATTTTTGTGCTAAATCATCCCAAGTTCTGATAGATCTAGGTGCTAACAAATTCAACCACATCTTAGCTTTATCCCTCAGTGAGAAAGGAAATAACTTAAGTCTTATGACATCATCTGAAACACCATCGTATTTAAATGTAGCACACAATTCTAGAAAATTGGAAAGATGTAAATTTGGATCTTCAGTTGGTGATCACCCAAATTGATTATTTGATACCATTTGGATAATAGCAGGTTTCAACTCAAATAAATTAGCCATCACAGTAGGTTTTTGAATACTACAATGAAGTACATCTACTGTAGAGTTGACATACTCTCTTAAAGGTCTAAACTCTTAATGAATTTCAGCATTTTGATTATTTTGGTTTGTCATTTCTATATTTTTTTAGATTTTTCAAGATTTTTAATTTTTTTTTGTTTTTATGATTTTTCTAATAGTTCTTTCTAATTCAGAATCATAGGGCACTAATCCTTCAAAACCTGAACTATGCATACACTAACATAAAATAAAATAAAATAAAATAAACATACAAAATAAGATACAATATTTAAAGTTTAAATAAGAATTTCTAAAAATATAAATTTACTTAATTTTCTTCCCAGCAACGATGCTAAAAATTTGATCCATGGATACTTAATGCTTATGCACAGTATAACAATAATTCTAATGGTATTTTTCACTTATATTTCTTTATTTTGCAAAAAAAACAAAAATTTGATTCTCAAGAAAAATAAGAATGTAACTTTTTAATTTATATATATTTATATTGGGATACTATGCAAGTATATGTATCGTTATTAAGTAATATATGACTTTTTGATTAAAACCTGAATATCGAACCATAGAAGATTATGCAATACGCACTATTTAGAAAGTTTTTCTATTTTTTAAAAAGATAATTACTTAAACTAAAAAAGATTTCTGTAGGAATTTAAAATTAAAATATTTTTAGTATTTTTGATATTTTAACGAAACATTAACAACTAAAAAAATAACTAAAGTTTTTGAAGAAGAAAAGTATTTATTATGAAAACATCTTTCTTCTTATCATGAATCAATAATAAGTATAGAAATTATGTTGTGAAAGTATACAAATTGTGTTGTGTCAAATAGGAGAAATAATATTCTTTACCGAAGATACTAGCTCTCACTCTAGAGTTCCCTTGATTCCCTCTACTCGGGGGCTAACATTCTTGTATCAGAACCTAAAATAATAAACCAAGTTGGGGTCTTTAACCTGTCACTTTAAAGTCCTCTAACTCTACACCCATCAATGAATATTTCTCTATTTATTTGCACTCAATCATATGAACTACATTCTCATTCATACAACCTCATGTGATTCTTTCTAATTGTTGACTGAGACAATACCAGCTCAGTTCCTACATGTACTCACAAAAAATTTTAACATCTGGATTGGTCAAATCAAGAAGTAAATGAAGTGCGTGGATTTAAATCATCACAACTTCTTCCAACATTAAAGATCAATACTCTCCACAACTTCCATCCAAAACTTAATTACCTATCATTTTAAGAAGAAAGATAAAGAAAACTACTGAGAATCCATGGAGAAAACAAAACTACACTTTAGTTTAAAAGAAAAAATCATTGTCAAATCAACAACAAGTCTCAACTAAAACTAAAAGTAGTCTAAAACAAAAAGATAAAAACTTATCTCAAGTCCTCCACCAAATTCTTGAAGTTCCTTTGAATCCTTTTTTACAATCACTCAAAATAAAATAAAAAAAGGATAAAGTAACTAAAATTTTGTTCCTCAAAATCTCTCTGAACTAACTCCCCGAAAAAAAATTTTCAAAACTTGTCAATATTTTCAGGACTCACACTTTTCGGACCTTTTCAAGACTCTTTTCTAAGTCCTCTCTTCTTTCTTTTATAGTTTTTCTAGAGGTGCCTTGGGATCTCTTCAAAATGTGTCTTAATTCGATGTATTTGCCCAAGAGACTCATCCTTTTCATGATAATTTTCGTCCATGGTGGTCACAACCACCTATTAAGCCAATGGGTATCTCAAAAACCTCTTCAAAATTTGTGAAAACCGATTTTACTCGTTTAGTACTGCCACTGGCACTTTAGCGTGGGGTCTTGGTGCTTAGGCGCGGCCTTCTCTGTTTAACCGACGCTTAAGCGTCGGATCAGGCGCATAGGCGTCAAAACTCTTTTGCATAATTTTTCACCTTTTTGCTCCAAATTTGATCCTTTCTCACTCCTTTAATCATTTTTTTTTCTTTTTTACTTGTATTTGCAAGAAAAAACATAAAAATACATTCCATTAAAGTGCAATATCTCGAAAATAGGTATAAAAATGTGTCTAAAAACACTATATATTTTAGGTGTATTAATGCACTTGGAAGAGGGTAAAGAATATGAGTGCTCATATTTGGCACAAAAAGTTGATATGTATTTTTTCAAGTGATTTTAATTTCTTCACAATCCATATACTGATTGTAAATGAGAAAGATGCTTTCTTAAATTTGAACTCTTCATCATAAAAACTTTGTTTAGTTTTCGTAAGTTTACTTTTGAAAGTTTAGCAATTAGCTTAATTAACTTTGTCTTTTACTGTATTTTATTTAGATTCACTCTATTACTTTATATTCAAATTTTACACTTAACTTTTTTAATTTAAATTTTTTGTTTACGTTATAATTTTAAGAATTTACTTATAGGCATTTTCAACTTCTCTGTGGGATCGATATCTAGGACTCCATTAGAGCCCTTTATTACTTGAGTGTTACGTATACTAGCATTATTTTTAGGGGATTTGGTTGTTTAAAGATTTTTAAGAGATAAAACTATTTTCACCAAAGTTTTTTTGTTGGGATTAAATTACATATTTATTATTGTATCAATCGTGTGTGTTTTGTAATATCAAAAAATATTTACAAAATTGACACACTAAATCCTCCCTCATCAAGTACACATCTAATTAATCTTGGTTTTGCATCATTTTTTTACATCAAATATTTTATAGCAGAGTGGTCTGTTTGTACAACGCATTTAGCTTCAATCAGATATGACCTAAATTTATCAAATGCATAAATAATTGCTAATAACTCTTTTTAGTAGTGGTATAATTAATTTGAGCATCAATAAAGTCTTACTAGCATAATATATAACTTTAAAACTTTTTTCATATCTCAATCCTAAAACACCTCCAATTGCATAATCACTTGCATAACAAATTAGCTTGTATGGTCTCTCCCAATCTGGAGAAATAATTATAGGGGTAGTGATTATTTTTTCCTTTAATAACTCAAAATCATTAAGGCACTCTTGATTAAAATCAAATTTTGTATCTTTTTTCCAAAAGTTGGCATAAAGGCTTTGTAATTTTTGAAAATTCTTTTATACACCTCCTATAAACACCAACATGTCCTAAAAAACTTCTATTCCCTCTTACAGTAGTAGGTGGAGATAATTTAGTTATTATATAAACTTTTGCTGAATCTACTTGCATGTCATTTTCAAAAGTTTTATGTCCAAGTACAAGTCCTCTTGCAACCTTAAATTGACATTTTTCTCAATTTAATACTAAATTCATTTTTTCACATCGTTCTAGAACTTTCTCTAAATGATTTAGACATTATTCAAATGAAGTTCCAAATACAGAAAAAATAATCTATAAAGACTTCTATCCCTTTTAAATCATTAAAAGTTAACATCACACATCTTTGAAATGTTACAGGTGCATTACATGAACCAAATGACATTCGTCGAAAATAAAAAGTGTCATAAGGACTAGTAAATGTTGTCTTCTTTTGATCCTCAGGAGTAATAAGAATTTGGTGATAGCTGGTATATCCATCTAAAAAGCAAAAACATTTGTGTCCAACTAGTTTATCCAACATTTGATCCAAAAAATGTAAAGGAAAGTGATCTATCCTAGTGAAAGAATTTAATTTTCTATAATCAATACACACTCGCCAAGCAGTGACTTGTCGTTTTGGTATTAATTCAATATTCTCATTTGTTATAATTCACACCCCCTTTCTTAGAAATACAGTGAATTGGACTTACCCAAGCACTATTTGAAATATAAAATTTCTTTCTTAACAACTTCTTTAATCATAGGGTTTAATCTCCTTTGAAGATTTACTTTTGGTTCATGATGTCTTCCAATAGAATCCAGTGCATACAAATTGAAGGACTGGTTCCTTCGATATCAGTTAACGTCCATCCAAAGGCTTTCTTTTATTTTCATAAAGTTTCCAACAACTTTTGTTCTTAAACTTCAGTTAATTCAAAAGAAATGATAATAGGTAATGTTGATAAATCTCCTAAAAAGACGTATCTTAAATGTGTAGGAAGTATTTTCATTTCTAGTTCAGGAGGTTTCACAATCAAAGAAATAAATTTCTATTATTACCTGTAGTATTTGACAGTTCAAATTGTTTCTGAACATAATCCAATTCTTCATTACTCACTTCTATAGAATTATCTTGAATTATATCCTCTTCTTCATACTCCAAATGTTCTTCTTCAGTTTTCTTTTCAAATGTATTTGTGAATTATTCATTACTTAAATAATCATTAATTTCCATTCTGAAGCATTCATCATCTCTTCCTTTTGCTGGGTATCTCATTAATTTTGATATATTAAATGTAACTTCTTGATCACTGACTCTCATTGTTAACTCTTCTTTCTACACATCTATCAAAGCTCTTCCAGTGACAAGCAATTGTCTCTCTAAAATGATAGAAATTTTGTTATCTTTCTCTATATCTAACACAATAAAATCCACTGGAAAAATAAATTTATCAACTTTTACCAAAACATCTTTTATAACTCCTTTAGGATAGGTACTCGAATGATGAGCTAACTGAAGAGTTACAGTAGTAAGCGAAATTTCTCCTGGACCCAACCTTCTAAAAATTGGTAGAGCCATAAGATTAATACTTGCTCCCAAATACTTGATTCCTCACGACTGCTCAAAATTAGGGCTCTTCTTCCTTTCTTTTTGATTCAGTTGGTGGATCTTCTTCTCCGCTATGATATTTTGAATCTCTCCATTTTAAGTTTTTGGAAGGCTTCTCTGATTCGTAATAACTTTTTATCGTATAAGGATGCAATTACAATTTGTAGCCCACCTTCGATAGATGTTCTTTTTACTTCTTCTTTTAGAGATGAGTTGCCTGAAAGTGATGCAGATGGACTATTGAAGAAAGCCTCAAAGAAAAACGATAAACTGATGTTATTTCTTCAGGAGAATGATACTAAGATGTTTATAGATCTAATGAAATTTACTTTGATTAGTAAGTTTACTTTTGCTCATCCTCAATTTGAGGCTATAAAGAAATATTTTATAGAATGTGGTTTATCAAGTCTTTGGAAAGCTGGACTTATTGATGGGAGAAATCTCATGATTAAGTTACAACAGGAGGAGGATTATACTACTATATTTTCCAAGAAAGTCATCTTTATAGAAAAATGTCACATGAAGATTTTTAAATGGACTCCTGATTTCAATCAGATGGAAGAACCTCCAATTGTGCCGGTTTGGATAAGTTTTCCTAGATTAAATTTGCATTTATTCAATCAGCAAATATTATTCTCTTTAGCAATATATGGCAAACCTTTAAAGCTTGATCTGGCTACTCTTCATTGTACATGGCCATTTATGGCCAGAGTTCCAGTTGAAAGGGATATTACTACTTACTTTCATTATTCAGTTTGGATTGGGAGTGAAGTGGATTGATATTGTCAACCTGTAGAAAAGGAGTTTGTGCCTAGTTACTATACTCATTGCAAGATGCTCGGTCATTTGTTCACTCATTGCTTTAATGCTCATCCTGAATTACGTGGTAAGAAATAATTAAAGAAATCAAGAATGGAGAATATGAGTCATATGGACGTCTCTCAAAATCAAGAAATTTTGATTGTCAATACAGAAAATTTAGAGCCTAATCAACCTACTACAGTCATTAACGTGGGTATGAATCTTAAACCTGAAATTAACAATGATATCATTGTTATTCCATGGTTCACAAAATTATCACTAACACGGATAATCTTGAGGGGAATCATGATGATGAATGACATTTAACAAATGATGTAGGAGTTTCCATGAATGTTGAGAAATCTATTGTGGAAACAGAAACAACTTTTTTGAAAGAATATGTTTTTGTACCGATGGGTCATGACCAAAGAAAAATATGTTGAGATTTTCATACCTATTTTACACTGGTTTTGATGATATTACACTTTAAAAAAAGGTATTTTTGATGTTTTGTTGCAGGTATGTTGAATTATGGTCATTAGAGCAAAAAGATGCAAAAAAGAGTGAATTTGGAGCAAAAAGGACAAAAATTTGAAGATTTGATCTTGGGCGCCGATGGCGTCATCAACGTTGCTGACGACGGGTTTTTCCCGAGAGTCTAGAATTAAATATTCTAGAAGGCCGCCGACAATGCCATAGAGTTCGTCGACGGCGAGAACGACGATTCTCTCAATAGATGCATTGAATGTGGACGATTTTTGAAGGGACGCTTAGGCAACTCTTGAAAACTCTTCTACACCTTTAAGAGAAACATTTTGGAGGCAAAAAATGGGGGAGTCCAGAGAGTCCGGAGAGTCCAAGGAGTCCAGAGAAGTGTAATTTAGGGTTAGGTATTGTGAGGAATTCTTCGAGAGATTGTAAGAGTGGAAGGAAAGTGAGAGATTTCTTCCTCCTTGCGGCTTCGAAGGAGAAATCTGTGTTCTATAAAGAAAGGAAGAGATTCAGAGGAACTTCGAGGATTTACTTGTGGAGGAATTCGAGATAAGTTGTATTTACTTATTGTAGTTTGTATGACTTTACTTTTATATATGAAATCCAAGTTTTGTTGTATCTTCTCCATGAGTTCTGAGTAGTTTTCTCTGTCTTTCACCTTGTCTTGAGATTTTGTGAAATGGTGAATTGAATTGGTTGTGCCATGAGAATGTTAAAGAAGTTGTGATGATCTTTTCACTTTAATCTTCATTTATTTTCAATCTGGCCAATTGATTTGTTAAAATATGTTGAGTTTTACAACTAAAGTGAGTATTACATCCAAGATTTACGGAGGTCAAGGTCCTTAAAAGTTGGGTGCAAATAAATAGGGAAATAAAAATTATCACACATAGAATTGGAAATTTTAGAGTGACAGACTAAAATCCTTAATTTGGTCCAATCGTTTGGGTGTTGAAGTGTAGATGTTAACCCTCGGGCGAGGGGAACGTGGGAGCTCCGAAGTGAGAGCCGGTATCCTCCCAGCCTAGCCACAGATTCAGCAACCAAGCATAGAATTAGTCAATGTTCTTTATGTCTGGTCCAAAGGGTAAAGAATAGGTATGCTCTTATTTGACACAATATAATTCGAACTGATTCAATTTATCCATTTACTTAAATTTCTTGACAATGAGAAGGATGCTTTGCTATATATTGAACTTCACATTAGAAACTTTATTAGTAGAATTAGTTGATTGAGAGTTTATTAAAATTACATTTTTATTTTAATTGCCTATTAATGATAAATATGCAATTTGAACTATATTGTTGTGATTAAGTATTAATTTTCTAAATCTTAAGTTCATAGCCTCTAATATTACTCCTTATGGGATCGATATCCAGGACTCCATTAGAGTCCTGTATTACTTGAGCGATACGTATACTTATGTTGATAAGTGTGACTTTGTAATTATTGAATATTTTATACACATCTTTATCAAATCTATAAATGTTGTCAAGTTTTTGGCACCGTTGTCGGGGTTTTAAATCTTCTAGCGGCAATATCAAATTCTTATATTTTTAAGCATATATAAAGTCATTGTTAAGTTTTCGGCGCCGTTGCCGGAGAGTAAAATTAGATTTTAAAAAAATCATAATTAGAGTAACAGACAAATTAGGACTATTAGAAAACTTTTACTTGAATTGCAACTTATTTTCATATTTAGTTAACTATTTTTCTGTGTACTAATTTCAATTGTATGTGTAAATTTGGACCTGAAAATCTTATACCATATGATTTGGAATTAGAACGCACTGTTAGGAGAATTAGAAAACTAAGAAAAGAACCTAGAAATCCTGACACAATGGAAAATAATGTGAACAATCAAGGAAAAGAAAATGAATATCAACTGAGACCTCTATAAGATTATGCAAATCCTACAGCAGAAGAAATTCACTTATCTATCCAAAATCCTGATGTAGCTGCTAATTCATGTTGCGGCTGGTGGGTCTTTATTCTCAAAACCTTTTGATGAGGCTTATTCGTTAATAGAAGAGATGACTACCAACAATTTTCAATGGCCCTCTGAAAGGATAAATCCTAAAAGAGTAGCTAATATCCACGATTCTGATGCAATATCTAATTTAGCTATGCAAATTGCTGCAATGTCAAAGAAATTAGATCATTATGGAATGAATTATTCTCCAACACCTACTATGATGGAAGAGAATTCATCTTGGCAATTTGTGGATGTTCAACCTAATTATGAGACTCTAAATGCTATTAACAATAGACCCAATAAACCTTATTCGAACTATTATAACCCAGGTTGGAAGAGTCATCCTAACTTTAATTGAAATAACAATTCTTCTACAAATCAACAATGGGCAAACAACCAAGTAAACCCATTGGGAAATTCATCCAACCAAGGAAATATTAATTATAGACCTTCTTATCCTCCAAGATTTAATAGTAACACTCAATTTAAGGAAAAAAATTTGTCTATGGAAGAGCTGAAATTGAACAAGGGTCAATAATTGCAAAATCAAGGAAATCAATTACAAATTCAAGGAAACCAGCTACAAAATTAGAGAACTGCTATCAAGAATATTGAAAACCAATTGGGGCATATCGTTACTGTCCTTAGTAACCGAACATTGGGAACTTTTCATAGTACTGTGGAATTAAATCCTAAAGATCAAGGAAAAGAATAGATAAAAGCGATACAATTATGAAGTGGAAAAGAATTAGAAATAAGAATGCATAAAGAAATAGAAACTGAAAAAGAGAAAGTGGATTCAGAAAAAAAAAAAGGATCATGAATATCCAGATTTAAAATATCCACTTACACCAATGAAAATTACTATGGAAAAACCTCCACCACTGTTTCCTCAAAGATTGAAACAATACAAAAAGGATAAACAATTTTCCAAGTTTATAGAAATTCTTAAGAAATTAACGGTAAATATTTATTTCATAGAAACTTTAGAGTAAATGTCCAATTATGTGAAGTTTATGAAAGATATTTTGAACAAGAAAAGGAAGTTCACTGATAATGAGACGGTTGCACTTAGCGAAGAGTATAGTGCAATTATTCAGAAAAAGCTTCTTAAAAAATTAAAAGATCCAGGTAGTTTCAATATACCATGTGCTATCAGTGAAAGATTTTATGGAAGAGCTTTATGTGATTTGGGAGCCAACATTAATCATATGTCTCTATCAATTTTCAAAAGATTAGGATTAGGGGAAGTCTCACCTACTTCTGTAACTCTTCAGTTAGCAGATCGTTTAGTTACTTATCCTAAGGGAGTTATAGAAGATGTGTTAGTAAAAGTTGATAAATTTATCTTTCCTGTGGATTTTGTTGTTTTATATATGGAAGAAGATAAAGAAATACCTATAATTTTAGGGAGACTTTTTTTAACTACTGGAAGAGCTATGATAGATGTTTAGAAGGGACAATTAACTATGAGAGTTAACGATCAAGAAGTGACTTTTAACATTGTGAAATTTATGAAATACCTTACTGTTTAAAGTGATAATGAATATTTTCACATGGAAATTAGTGAACATCTATTGAACGGGCATTTTAAAGAATATTTTAAAGAAAAAAAAATTTGAATATAATGATGAAGTTATTTTGGACAAAATATAAAATGAAGAATTAGATTATGTTTAGGAAAGATTTGAGATGTTAGATATTACAAGAAATGCTGATAAGAATCTAGTTCTGTCAATTATAAAACCACCTGAACTTGAGTTGAAAATATTGTCTAACCACTTGAAGTATGTGTTTATGGGAAATTCATCTACATTACATGTTATTATATCTTCAGAGTTAAATGATTTACAAGAGGAAAGACTTTTGGATACATTAAAAAGATATACAAAAGCTTTTGGTTGGACCTTAGCTGATATTAATATTTCTTTCTATGAAAAGAAAGGAATTTAATGGTCCAAGTAGTTTTTGACTAATTCAAACTCTATGAAAAAATATATCTGTTAAAGTGGGCCCAAACATTTTAGAGAGATAAATCTGTAGATTTTGAGCAAAACTTTAAGTTTATTATCTTAGTCCAAATTATATATTTTTGAATTTAGAACAACAATAATTGATGTCTCGGGTTGATTTGAAGTCATTTTTAGGTACTTATGGTCAAATTATCATTTTTATGTCTCCCGATTAATCTTTGGCTCAATGGACCTCCAAATGGAGTTAAAATTAAATGTAGAGTAACTCATTTGAAAGATGTTGACCATATAGATGTAACGACAAAGCCCATTTTCAAAATAATAATTCATTAAAAAATATATTTATGTATGACCATTTTTCGTGCATGGAAGCCATAAGCGCAAAATTTCATGAAAAAAATGACATCCAACAACCATCAAATTGGTTTGCTTGATCTTCATATGTAATTATGAAGATCATGTAACTTACATAATACAATTTGAATCACTGGATTGACACATTGAAGAAAATGATTATTTAGGGTTTACGATAACAATCCTGAAGCATAAAAATTTAACATAAAGGGTTTTACGTAAAAATTATTTCAAACGATCATCAAAATTATTTGTATGGTATTTATAATTGAAATACAACTTTTAAAAGACATGAGACTTACAAGAAATCAACATAGTCAGAACCATAATGAATGCAGAAATAATCATGGTTGGACCTGATATTTTGATCAACGACCATCTCATTACAATGAGCAGCCGAACTATGAAGAACATAAGACCCCCTTAGGGTTTTAATGGCTGAGCTTGTGGAGGCCATTATAAAGAAGGAGTATTTTAATAAGGCACCACCGATAAAGACTAGAGCTTCCCTCTATAAATCCAATAAATATTAGTTATAATTATGAAAAGGTGTCAAAGAGGATAATAGTGATCTGTAATGCCCCTAATAAAATAGTGATAAAATAATAAAAATAATGACTAGTAAAGCCCCCATTGAAGTTGGCTAAAGATGTAATTTTCTCAAGGGGCTTCTATATAAATGGGAACAATTTCATGAATAAAAGGAAAAGTCTTTTTTCTATGGACTGTTCATCTTTCATTTCATTCTCTCTTTTTGTAAGTATGTATGTATGTATATGTATGTATGTATATACGTATGTATGTACATATATATATATATATACATACATACATATATATATATATATATATATACATACATACATATACATATAAATATATATACATACATACATACATATACATATAAATATATATACATACATACATACATACATACATATCCATACATACATACATACATA
>NEWO01000209.1:177955-220304 GCA_003013225.1 Phalaenopsis aphrodite
CACACACACACACATATATCTCATATGAGCATGTCTAATAAACGAAAGAATTTTTTGTCCGAACTCTATATGTAACTTTACGTGCAGACTCGAATAATATGCCACCACGTGTGCTGCATCGCGGATGTTATTTATGGGTTATTGAAGTGAAACCACGAAGGTTATTTTTAATTAATGTTAATTTATTGTTTAATAAATAATTTGTATAATTAAAATTTATTTTATATTCTGTTATATATATGAATACTACACATGAATAAGTTGTTCATTTTTCAAAAAATAAATGCCCCATAGCTGTTTTCAAATAACTACAACAATCATGTAACCCTCAATAGTTTTCTCACAGTAGCATCTTCCTGGACAAGCTTCATGTACAGACACCTGCAGCTAAAAAAGCTACGACAAAAGAAAATTTATTACATAAAGACTTCACATGCAGAGCTGCTTGTGGAGCCCAATCTCGTGCTGACACGTAGAAGGCCGACTCATCTACATAAAAATGAAAAAAAATGAAAATGCGCATCCCAATCCGATCGATGCGTTAAAGAGCCTAAGCAAATATTTTTTTGCGTTATTTATTATTGCCACGTGTTATAGGAATATTCCCTCGTGTTATTCTGAATAACAGATCAATAACATATGAATAACACATCAATAATACATCAATAACACATTCAATAACACATGAATAACGCAGAAAATATTCAGAATAACGCGGAGGAATATTCCTATAAACAAAATATTCCTAAACCCTTAATAACATATTAAATAACTATAAGTTATTAATAAATATAAATTATGACATCCAAATAAATTATTTTTGTTCTATAACACACTAATAAAAAACTAATAACACACTAATAATACAAAATAACACATAATAACACAATTATACACTCCCTAGCCCGCAGTATAACACTGGGAAATATTCTTTGCGTGTTATACGACATGTTATAACGCCGCCCCATGTGTTATACAACTGTCCTATAACACTCTCCTAGCCCTCATTATAACACACATTGAATATTCCCCACATGTTATACCGCGTGCTAGAGAGTGTATAATTGTATTATTATGTGTTATTAGTGTGTTATTATGCGTTGTTATGTGTTATTAGTGTGTTATTGAGTGTGAGAATATTCCTATACTATCAATAATACAAAACTAATATATGAATAACACAAAAAATATTCAGAATAACATGAAGAATATTTTTATGCAATAAAATATTTCTATAACGCATCAGTCGAGCTAGATCACACGTTTTCATTAATTTTTTATTTTTTATATAGGTAGACCGACCTTCTACGTGTCATCATGAGATTGAACTCTGCATGGAGAGCTGGTTGCAGAGTAGTCATGTAATAATTTGACTTCACTGCTCACGATACAAAATTTTTCCACATAATTTTTTTCCCTCGCTAGATGCTCGTCGCCACTTTCCATCGCGCTTTCACGACTAGAGCAGGAGTGAAACAGGAATGCCTCCGGCAATTTTCCTCCGCTCCTCTCTAATCCGCTGCCCCTCTTCTTTCTTCTACGCCGTAACCCATGCCTCTCGTCGTTCTCACCATCATATCTCCCGTCCTTCTATTCGGCATAACTTCAAACATGTCTCCTTAACAAACCCTTCCACCATGTCCTTTCCGATTTCCACCACTTCCGCTGCCAACAGTACCCTCAAACTATCCAAAAAGGCTCGACGTGAGACGCCGGAGAACCTCCTTCGCCACCACCTTGATATGTGCTCGAAGCAAGGAGACGTCTCCGAGGCCCTCCGCCTTTACGACTCCGCCCGCGCCGGTTCAATCCCGCTATCCCTCCATCACTATAATGTACTGCTCTACCTGTGCTCCCATCTCTCCGCCACCCCTTCCGAGGCTGACCGTGCTTTTGAAATTTTCGGTCAGATGTCAGTCGATGGCGTCGTCCCAAACGAGGCCACATTTACTACCCTCGTCCGCCTTGCCGCCGCCAGTGGCGATCCCGACCTTGCCTTCCAGTTCATTAAGACCATGTCCGCCGCAGGCATCACCCCACGCCTCCGCAGCTACGGCCCCGCACTTTTCGGCTTCTGCGAGAAAGGCGACGTTGAGAAGGCCCACGAGCTCGAGGCTCACATGGTCGAGTCAAAGGTTGCTGCCGAGGAACTGGAGCTAGCAGCTCTCTTCCGTCTCAATTCGGAGCTAGGGAGGGGAGAAGATGTCTACCGGCTGTTGCACAGGATGAGGGCCGAATTGAGGATGGTGTCGGAGACGACGGCTGAGTTGATTGAAGGTTGGTTTAATTCAGCGCAGGCGGCAGGATTTGGACTTCAGGAGTGGGACGTGGATATTGTCAATAAAGGGGTGGTAACAGGAGGAGGAGGGTGGCATGGACAGGGGTGGTTAGGTAAAGGGCAATGGAGTGTCGGGAGGAGTGAAATGGATAAGGAAGGTGTGTGCAGGCGGTGTAGGGATAGGATGATGTCTATAGATATAGATCCTGTGGAAACTGAGGTGTTCGCAAGATCATTGGCCGAACTGGCTAGTCAAAAGGAGGCGAAGGCGGATTTTACAGGTTTCCAGGTTCGACTGATTGTGCATTTTTCACGTTATTTATTTTGGTTATTTATAATAGTAGTTATAGCACTATTACACTTCTGTTCGTTTGATTCATATGCACACATATGATTCTCGTTTTCTGTTAGATTGAATGAAGGCTGAAGGATACCTTCGTTAAAATTCTAGTGGAAGCTGGATTAACATTACAAGTTAGCTTCTTTACCTTTCATTGTGTAGAAGCTTCTCTTTTTTAATCTTTTTTGTTTTAGGACTTGATGAAATAGGATGCATATATGGAACTTTGCCACTGTAGATTTGTTCTCTTTTGGATTTCTTATTATTATTGCTCTTAAATATAGGGGATTGCCTGTTGGTGTCTTAGTTACAGTGCCTCTGAATTTTATGCTTATCGAAGTACACTTAAAATGGTCTACTTGATATCTTGTTTGTTCCAGTTTCTCATCTTGCACTAATCCGTGATTTAAACTGATCCTTTTATTTGCAATATGAATACCACTTTCTTGATGATAATAGAAAATATTGATCTATTGTGTTTGCACTTTCATTTGTTTTTGGAAACGGGTTAAACACCCTATCAATATATTGCAATGTTCCTACTTGGACAACTTGGTCGAAGTTTTGATGCCAGATTGATTCCCATTCCTTTTTTGTAGCTAAATCTGTAACCAGACTTGCTTCCTGCTGCAATAAACATCTGAATTTCACTGATCTCCTTATGAAAACAGTTTCTTTCTATCATTGCAATGTTTACCTTCCTGAAATATCTCACAATAAAATTGGAAAAGTTGCAGTACAACACGTGTTATTTATATCTCTTATTAAGGGCAGATTATCATCATCATTAGCCTTTGAGTTGGCAGATGAAGAGCACTGTAGATCATCACAGTTTGCTGAGAGTTTCTAGCTCTTTTATTTTTGTTCTAATCAGGAAATTGCTATGATGAATTGAGGAAGTTAAGTTTAAGTTATTTGCTCACTATTTACAGTCGTGGCTTGATCGGTATGGGCCATTTGATGCAGTCATAGATGGTGCAAATGTTGGCCTAAATAATCAACACAAATTCAGTTTTTTCCAGGTAATGTTATTTCAATTGAACTGTTGTATAGTTTCAATGCAGTGAAAAGCTGGCTAGAATTTGATATCTGGTTTTTTTTTTTAATGTTTTAGGGTTTAGGGTAACATATGTTTTGTGTAACATATGCAGCTAAATTATATTGTTAATGAACTCCGTCAGAGGAGTTCATCAGATAAGTTGCCTCTTGTTGTCCTGCATTGCAGCCGGGTAAAAGGTGGACAAGCTGATAATCCAAACAATAAAAGGTTGTTGGAGAGCTGGAGAAGGGGTGGCTCACTCTATGTCACTCCATCTGGATCTAATGATGACTGGTAACTAGTTGGTTCAGTTTTTATTTATAGTTTTTATGTTTTGCTTCTTTGAGGATCTATGTTCCTTGGATTAAGCTTAATTTGATGTTGTTTTTCAAAAAAGTTCTCATATATTTACTTGTAGCTTCTTCATCATTATTGTGGTCATGCATATTAAAGTAATTATTAGAATCTTGAATATTTGGACATGGATTAAAGAAAATAAAGGACCACAAATCTGATTTTCTTTAGCTTCATCATCATTAGTCTTATCCTAAATATTTTGGGTTGGCTTAGTGTTGATCTCGCTTTCGGTCGAGGTGTAGTTTTCCCCTCTTTAGTAGCCTAGGATCTAGCTGTAGGACCTTTCTGTCGACTACTCCTAGAAAACTAGTCCCCGTTAGCAATTCTGGTGTTTTTTCGCTCGACTTGACGTTCCATGTAGTAGACTTGATCGCTATTGCTTAGCGGGTACTCAGGGAGCATTTTTATAGGACTGCCGGCCTTAGGATTGACTCTACTCGTTGATTTGGCACCACTGCGCTCTTCGCCGTCCTGTTTAATCGAATTCAAGCCGAAATTTTGATTAGGATTTGGACCGCGACGCTTTTTTAACCCGATTGACGACGAGGTTGCCTGGACGACTCCGGATGACGAAACAGACTGTGCCGACACGTCTGGAACGTCGATTTCGCCTAGGAGAGACGTTTGTTTCGTCACGACGACATTCTTGGAGAAGGATATGTATTTTTGTATTATTTATAATAATAAATAATATTTTATTATTATTTATTATAAATAATACAAACCTAATCCCTAATTTCATTTCCCCTCTCCCGTTTTCGTCTCTCGCTCGTGCATCCGTCCTTCTCGCGTCTCTGCTCTAGCCGCTGTGGTCCCTCGTGTGACCCCACGAGCTCGAGACATTGGAACGAAGGTTCCCGCGCTCCCCTCTCTCGCAGTCGCCCATCCCGCCTCATCATTTGTTGGCTCCTCGAGCTGCAAACAGTATGGCCGACCCCCCCCCCCCTCGCGTTCGATCTCTGCGGGATTTTTTCAATCATTGGCTTCTTCTTCCCTTAGCGTATATCAGAGCTCCTCTATGAAGCTTCAAGGGGTCGAAAATTTGTTATGGGGAGGAATTTTCTCTGTCACTCTTCTTCCTTATTCTCTTTTTCAGTTTCTAGTGCTTCAATTAAGTTCTTCTCACTGTTGGGAGGAAAGTTTGGCTCGAGAACATCTTTCTGTGATTTCACATTAAAGAGGTGCTTCTCCCTCCCCTTGTGCTTTACCTGTTTTCGGCCTTGCTCTGTGCCTTGCCTGTACTCGACTCTGCTCTCTGCCAAGCCCCATTAGCATGCTAGAATAGGAAGATTACTATTTGCCTCATTCCTAAACATATTCTAACTTATTCTTTGTACATTTGTTATGTGGGAATGACATTTAAAAGCTTGAGGGTGTGTATTTCCTTCTCCCTCCCTTTCTCTGTGCTTTACTGGCTTTCGGTTATGTCCTTGCCGAGTCTCTGATGATGATCTTGTGGTGTGGTGCTAGAAGTTAGATTTGGTTAAGCAATGTGGCATGCTATTAATTCTTTCTTTTACTTTGCTTATCTAAAGTGCTGAAGTCATGGCATGTTTCTTACCTTTTGAGGCATATTTATATTAGAAACAATTTAAAGGATGACCTTGAAATAATTTGGCCCCTCTCATGAGCATGTTAGTATATGTATTGTGAAACTTTCATTCACTTTCACTCAAAGCATGTGTTAGGTCTAGGTTGAATACCTTAAAGGCATGGTAATATTTTTCTAACTCTCATTGTGGCCTAACTTTTAAATCTCAATTGCAGTTGGACTTTTAAGCCCTTGCTGGGTTCGGGTTTTGGCCTTGCTTGGCTCGGTTTGGTCTTTAACTGGTTTGGAATTTGGTGAAAAACTTTGTTTGGCTTTGGTTTTGTGTTGAATCTCGGTTCTTGCCTATTGGGTCTTTTTTTTTCTTGCTTTGGTGGCTCGATTTCTTATTTTGGGAAGATTTGGGTGTTGGTTTTATTGAAGCTTGGCTTTTGCTTTGGTTAAAAGTATTATCTTAACTTTAAGGAACTGGTTTTGGCTTTATGGTGAGTTCTGATTGTGCTTTATGAGGACTTGGCTTTAGCTTCTCTTGTTTGGGCTTAAACTACTTGGATTATCGTGGGGAGAGCAAATGTGTCATTCCAAAGAGATTGATTGTATTTTACACTCTCTTGCGTATGTCAGAGTTCTTGTGGAATGAATTTGAATTGCCTTAGTCATGGACCTTGTCTTGTGCCTTGGACTTAGCCTAGGCCGTGAGCCTTCCCTTTTCCCTTTGCCTCGTGTCTTGGCTGTGAGCCTTGCTTACAATGCTTTGGAGTTGGTTTGGACTGCTCTGTTTGTCGTGGCAATGAATCCTTCCCTTCTTTAAGTCCTAACCGTGGGTCTCTCTTTTATATTGGCCTTGTTTTGCCTTGGTCGTGAGTCACCTGTGGGGAGGTTATTCGGGTTTGGAGGTAGATGGTGCTGACATTGACTTTTACCCGTGAATTTTCTTGGCCTTACCTCACTTGGGCCGAGGATCTTGGTAGCTGTCTTCCTTTCTCTACTGATACAGGCCGTGGGTCTTACACCTCAGTGCATTGGAAAAATTTCGTGTTTGTTTGATGTGTGAGACTATGGATTAATTTGGGAGTTGGGAGATTTTGATATCAACTTGGGGTTTGGAGGATTTGCAAGCCTTATTTGGGAGAGCATTTGGTTGATTTGATTAAACTCATGTCTTTGGGGTTTGTAAAATCAGTGCAAAGTAGCCCTTTGTTAGGAAAGACCTTGGGCCTTACTTTTCAGGTCTTTTAGGAACTGATCTATTCTCCTTTTCGGTGTTTTAGATGGATCAACGCCTCTTCTCTCTCACCCCATTTTTGTTCTTTTCTTTCCTTGCTTCTTGGTTTGGTTTTCGATGCTTTTGTCCGATGCATAAGTGTCCACGTATAGCCTTTTGCTATACGTGAAGCCATCAAGCAAGACCGCAAGTAGTTTATTTTGGGGCGTAGGGTGGTGATGATAAAGACACAGTGAATATAGGTCAGAAAGATGCCCTACCTATAACATCGAAATCCATGTATTTGATGAACAATAGGATAACGGTATCCTTCACCGACATAAGTCTAGCGGGAGTTGGCTCGAACCTCCTCAGGTGGTTGGCAGTCCCACGCCCGACAGCGTAATCGACTTGTGGACAATAAAAATTGTTAAAACTTATTTCAAAAATAAAAATATATTTTTCGCTATAAAATAAAATTTGATAATCTTTTTTTTTAGACCTATGTGCATGTCAAAAACATAAATTTTAAAATACACTTTAAAATTGATTGTCCACCCGAGGAATACTTGTTTAGGCTGGGAAATAGCCCTCTAGGTGAGGTTCATGACATACTTCTAGACGAGTGACAGGTTCTATACATTCGGGTGACCGAGTAGCTTTCGTGGACCCTCGATTATGTATGTATATTTGAGCCTAGCCCCACATGAGTGCTTGCGGTCCCCCTTACCCGAACTTTTTTGTTTTATCGAAACTTTGGACAGGACACTCATGTTTCTTTTCTTTTCTTTTGGGATTTCTCCAAGATTTTTGAGGATTTTTGCTTGAGTCTTCTCTCGTTGATTTTCTCGAGTTTTCTGTCATGAGTCGTCGTTACACTCTTCTTCGGATTTCCTGGATGACGTTTCTTCTAGACTTCGCTTTTTGCGATCCATTTCAGCTTGCTGTATTTAAGAAACAATGGATCTCACGGGCGTACATGTTTGCTTTACATTTACAACACTTCATTTCTCTGTTTATACCTGCTACTGTCCTGTACAGCATGTTATACTATTCCTGTTTCTACCTGTTACTGTTCTTCCTGTACAACATGTTATACTATTTATGTTTCTACCTGCTACCGTTCTGTATAACATGTATATTATTTCTTTTACCGTGCATTTTACTGTTTGTCCTGTACTGCACATTTTATATTATATAGCCTTAAGCATGCATTCTTTTTATATAAGATGTTTAGAGTACTATAACCATAAGGTCGTTTGATTTGACATCATAACTGGACACCCTAGCAAACTTAAACTCGTCGTGACAAGGAGCTTGGAGCTATCGCGGTGGGCAACACGACAATCTTCAACAACAAAATATGTCTTACCCAGCTAAACCATTTATTTCCTAGAAATTAAAACAACAATCCATAGGATTTCGAGGTTGTTCGCCTAGCGCAACATAAATCCTCAACCTTTTCTTTAGGCATTTGTATAGCTCTCCTGTACAATCTAAGCCCTAACTTGTTTTAGGATTCTAAGGTTGTCGTTCGTTACGACCTAAATCCTCACATCTTTCAGACAATTTGTGTGAGCGTTTCACACGAATGTAAGCCCCAATTAAATAAAATTGACAGGATGAAATATTTGAATAATTTTTCCTCAAAACTGAAGCCAAACCATAGGGTAGACTGGGAAGTCACCGATGATCTCCTCTGGATCTGTGGCATCCCCTAGTTCATCTTCCTTTGGATTATGTAATAAATGTTTCAAATTTGAGCCATTCTCCTTTCATACCTCTTTGTCCGATTTCGTTGAAATGTCCCGTCCTTTTGAAGTCCTTGAAGATAATTTTTCCTGATTTTTATCGAGAGTATCGTAGGTGACCATGATTGTCTAAGATGTAATTAAATATAAGGGCTTGCCTTATAAGAAGCTTTTTCGAACCCAGCTTAAAATAAATCCTATTTAATTTTTCATATTAAATAGGGGAATTTGTTCACAAATAAAACGGTTTCGCAGACCAAACAGACATCATGTATTTCTTAGTTTATTTGATGGAGCTTCACCCTCAGGTATTGTGTTTATCCCTCAGGATAGATACAAGATTTGAGGTAAAGCTCTCTTTCATTTAAACTATAAAAAATATGGGGTAAGTTTGATTTTCATATTTGATTTTAAATTTAAACCTATATGTAATTTAAAACGTCCTTCTGAAACGGGCGATGAGATTTCGATTCTGGTAACCGATAGCTTCTTACGGGCAACTCCTCCCTCAACCCCACACTTTTTATCGCCGACACTTAGTGGCTTCTAATTTTTCTTTTAGTTTGTTATGTGCTGTTTATGGTGGTAATCATTTTTAAGAACAAATTTTATCGATGTTACTTTTCAACCACCCCTCCATTTCCAAAATTTCTTCAAATTTTATTTACTTGTCTAATGCATGCTTTTTTTGACACTTTGTGTTACATGTTCAAGCCATCAAATTCCATATTCGATTACTTTGTTTTCAATAGCTGCCTGTCTAACTTTTCTTTAATAAATTTATTTCTTAATTTTTCTTTTTATGTTTTGACACACATCCATCTTAACATTCTCATGTCTATCATGCTCAACTTTGGAGCAGTAGTTTTTCAATAGTTAATACTTGGATCCTTATCTTTATGATATATTCTTATCAAATAATTTTTTTTGGATATTTATCCATTTTAAACTTCTAACATTAGTTTTACAAATTATATTCGTATTTTTTGTATAGTAAACTCGAGGCACTTAAATCTATCATTCTTAGGCATAGTATTAATTTTTAGGGGAACTTACATACATATGACACAATTTTGTATTATTTACGTATCTAACATCAAACTTTTCATATTTACATGCATAGTACATAAATCTTCAATATTACATTAAAATTATCACTACTACTAACCTTTTAAATGTTAAATTAATCTTTTCCTACATAGGTTTGTTATACAAAAATATTATAAATGTCAATATCATTTCTCGATTTTTTCGTGTTATCCTTGCACAGGAGCCAGGCTAATCTTCTCTATATTGTTCCAATTTTATCGGATGTCTCCGATGGGTCTTATAAACGTCAATATCAAATTTTAGATGTTGGCTGTATAAATACATTGGAATTATATACTATTTATCTAACTTTCTTTAATGTCTAATTATAAGTTTCTCATTGATTGAAATTATATGCCATATATTGGGAATTTATTCTATTATTCTTAAGTTTTATTCTGTTGTTTTTAAGTCTTCTATCTTTTGACATGTTCTCAATTACTGTAACTGTTTCTGTAGTTATCTCATCGATTAGAATTATTATTTTCAAACTACATTAATGCACATTTTTGTTTAATATTCTTTATAAGTGTCTTCATTATCAGTACAAAAATGATTTGGAATCAATTTTGCTTCTTATTTTATTTATACCTTCAATAACATAACATGTTTGGAATCTTGCTTAGAATGTGGGTTACACCCAAATCTTATTAATTCTAAGAAAATTAGAAAGTCTAGAAAAGAGATGGGTAGAGGAAGCAGATTTGATAAAATATGACTTACAATGCTAGAATGACAACGTGAAGGGGGAAAAGGAGTAAAAAAGGTAGAACATCTAGCTTTCCTTGGGATTCATTATTTATAGATAGAGATCTATGGTCTTGAGCATTATAAAAAAGCTACAAAATAAGCAATACACATGTTAAAAAGGATTAAGTCATTTAGAATGTTTTGTGCCTTGATAGAAATTCGAACTGTGTGGTCTACTTATTGGAGGACCTGGCCTGGTTGGCTTAGAAAGACTGCTTTGATGTATATGGCTTCATTATGGAGCCATATTGGATGCTTTGCTGTGATAGGTGTGTAAGTCCACCTTGTCGCTGCTGGGCAGATGCCTTTAATCTAGCAAGGCGAGTCTGTTTGTCTTCAGCCAGGCGAGTGAGCTATCTTCTTCAAACTCGACTAGCAAGTCCATGTTGATTTGAATCCGTGATCTAGTATTGGGCCCGACTTGAAGAGCTTATCTCTTATCACCCTTTAAGATGAGTCTATCTCAAATGGGAGTACATCGGAATACTAATTCGCCAAAAAATGTAGACTAAAATTGCTTTTAAAGTTTACCTAGCTTTTATACTCCAAAAAATCTTCAAAATTATTTTTATAATATTATGCACATTTTTTTTTTATTCTTTTGACATAGAAAAGTACATATTAATTTTCAAATGTACAAGATTTATTTAATTATTTTTTATTTAAATAAAATTTCTAAGGTTTTTATTAAAATTAGTAGCTAGTGTAGGAATTTTTGTAGCTCTGAAAATTAAACCCACTAATCGTGGATGCAACGATTGATTTGGGTGAAGGTAATTAGTAAGGGTTGTGGTCACTTTTTAATTTAAGTTAATCCATATTATTCATGTATTGATACTTATATTTATATAAATATACCTAACCTAAGGAGCTGCTTTCACCCTTTCAACCCAACCCCTTCCATCCTATTAAATTGAGAGTTAGCAGCTCTCGAGTAGCAACCGAAGAAGAGAAGAAATGGAAGAAGAAATAAAGAAGAGAAAGAGAAGACCAGAAGGAAGAGGAATACAGTGGGAGAATAAGGCAAGGGAAGAAAAAAACGATGAAAACCTAGATTCGGAGGTTAGATTCAAAATTTTTTATCATTTTCAGTTAGTTTATTTGATTGAGAAAATGTTATGTTTGGAAGAATTTATATAGGGAAGTTATTTTAAGCTAAAACATTAATTGAGATTATCATTATTTTAAATTAAAATATAATTTATTAATTTCTTAAAATTAAGGAATTTGTTATTTTTAGGCGACTTATGAAAGAAAGTCTCTTGAGATAAGCATAATGAAGTAATTTGTCATGAGGTTGATCTAAGGATTGAAAAGATATTAAATTGCTAAAATAAAAATTAAATAATTATAGGTCTAAGATTTCAACTATTTATTAATAAATCTAGTTGTGTATAATGGCATTTAGAATTTTATTCATATTAAGATTTTTTTGCCTACAAGGTTTAATTCATATGTAACTAAGTATTTGTTTATTTTGATCTTCAGACAATTGTTATTAAATTGTATAACTATGTATAAATGTTAAATATTATATGTCAGATGTTTGCCTAGTGCATGCTAATAAAATTGATTGTTATCTGATACATTTATTATAAGGAATGCAAAAAAAAAAAAAAAAAAAAAAAAATCGAAATAATATAACATGTAAAGATGATGAAAAAGTCTTATTATTTTGTGAAAGGTGGGCAACTATAATAATAAACTATACAAGGGAAGATTAAATTTTTGATGAGATGAGCCTTATTAAAGAAATAAATGTATTCTTAATTATTGATATTGAAATCAGGACGACCTAGCTGGTATCAAGGAATCGTTTTTCTAAATGCAATAGCATCAAACACAATCACATGAAAGCCTGCATAACTTTATTTTCAAGTTATTGCAAGATTTCACTTGAATTGATGGAATAGTTCTATGATAAGTTTTCTTAAGTTCGTGTCGAGCTCATTCCCTTGTGTAGACAACCTGAGATTCGTAAACATCTTAAGATTTCATAAAACTAGCTCATCTCGTGATTTAACTATAAACATAATTCATTTGTAAATTTTTACTTCAAATGAGCTTCTCAGCACAACCAACCATTCTCCGAGACTGTCTATTCTTTTTCCCTCTTTCTCTTATCACCTTAATCCTCCATTTACTTTGCTGATTTTGCTAAAGCCCTTAAGGAAACCCGTAAACCCAGTTTGTCACTTTCGATACAAGTTTATTTCCGTTAGAACTACCGAAAATGAAAAAAATACTATATGATTCATGGCACATGTCAAAATGAAATCATAAGGGAAGGAATGGGAAATAACATAAAAATGAGATTCCCTCTTACAAATTTTGTCTTGGAGTCTTAATTTGAGAGCTGTAGCTCTCAGTCATGAGCGTAGGTTGCGCTTGCACTGTAGTACTAGGCTCAGGTGCTCTTCAGGTGTGTGGAACTGAAAAATGGGGAAGACGTTCGAAGAATCTGGAGAAATACGATGGAGCCTGTAAACCCTTTGATTGTATCTAAAACTAAATATCGAGTGAATAACTTGGTAGCTACAATGAATGGAATTGGGAAAATAATTATTAATTAACATTAATTGAACATATAATTTCCTAATTTTTCATCTTATGGGCTCAAAATTCATGTAGTCTTATATATCAAATTGATCGATTATATGTGTCGAATTTTATGAAATTAATTTGGTTGAAATCTGAGGGATGCAAAAATTGAGGTACATTTTAAAGTCTCCAAAATTTTACCTGGCTTCTTAAATTTTGAGTGTTACAAAACTAGACCACTTGCTAGAGGATGAATCAACGTAACCTAACGAATAGATGTCTCAGAGCTGAGAGGGCCTATGACATGCACTTACTAAGGCTTGATAAAGGAAACAACATTGCCCAAAAGGGGCATCAAAAAGTGGGTAAGGAAATCTAGTCTGTTCAGGATTTTTTGGATTTAGCATTCTAAGCTATTAAGACTCTATGCTTACTCGATCGTGAAGGTAGTCGGCCCAACTTGACTCGCGACTTCCATGTCATCAACCCATGAGTTGCATCGTCTTAGGAGATCTTAATAGCCTAAGGTCATAGGAAAGAAACGTTTAAGCTCCCATAACCTTACTTGGGCGGTGAAAGGTAGAAAGGGGATTTTTTCATAGCCAAGGGTATGACAAGGTGACCTTTGAAAAGGAGAAGAACAAATATTTTGTCTTCAAAGCTAAATTACTCCATAAAAAATATACACTTCGTTTGGTTTGGGGAGCTTCTGACAACACCCTATACGTATTAGACAAATCCCTAAGCATATAAATCATATGTTGTGCCAATCTGTTTGAAAAGCAATGGTACTTGCCTCGTGACATGCAAAATGTATGCAATTGTGTAAGATATCATATTCGTCGAGGCCTTATTAGCATGTAGGGGGATATATTCATGCACTTATGATCATTTTAAAGTTAGCTCGAAGACAATGCAGGAAAGTATGGTGTTGATTTTAAAATCTTATAAATTTTAATCCCATGTCTTATTTAAGATAAATTTTTAAAATAAGATTTTTGAAGAAAAGATTTTATCTTGAATAACTTATGCGTAATGTTAACTCGGACAAGCCACAAGTATAAGAAAGAGTGATTATATGCAAAACAATAAAATAAACCTCCGATCATTAAATAGTAAACACAGGCTGCATGCCACAAGGTCGACAACATATCCCAAAAAAAATAAAATAACAGTTGGACTCTGCATATACATTTCAAATCTTAAATCTATATAAAAAATTTATAATCTAGAACTAAGACACGAGACACGAGCAAAAAAAAATTCCTGATTCTCTTCACAAGGTCCCTTCTCCAAACTTTGGGATTCGTGCTCCTATCTTGCTTCTAGTAGAATATCCTCGATTTTAAAATATACATGTAGAAAATCTAAAATCAAGAATCGACCTGCAAAATTGGTGTTAGCATAAATTATTCCATGCCTTGCGTGATGAACTAAGTTCAGTGGGAGGAGGATAACTAAAATGCATATGTAGGAAACACATTAGTTTGATTTATTAATTGAGCTTATTCCTTTTAGACAGGGCTCCCTGCAATAAAAAACACCTTATTATACTAGTTCACATGTCTGAAACTCAGCAAAACTTGTAAAAGGGCATATAAAATGTATAATAGTCGACAATAACATAAATCCATTTAACAATAGCTGTGTAAAAAAATCCCCAATTACACCTTAAACCTAATTTTGGATAGGAACTGCAAGGTGTTGCTTAGTCATACATCTACATGTTAGAAATGCAGTGCAGAGTTGAAGGGCATACCAGTAGGATCTAGGCAAGGTTACCATGCTTGCCCCTCCTCTAACATGCGATTGAGCTGACATGTCACCTCAAAATGATGGATGTTAATCCAAGATTATGTTAGGAATGATCCTCGAGATATGGTAATAATAGTATAACCACATTATTCATTTTGACAAGACAAGTACTATTCATCTCCCTTTTATCGCTACAGGTCAAAGTAAGGGTCACTCGAGTTCTTCCACTTAAGTGTCGACTTACAAAACCTACATTTATATGACACAATAGGAAATATGATCCTGCTTGAAAAAGCGAGACCCTTAGTGCGTAGAAACACACAAAGGAGTGCATAAAACTTGCAAAGCAGATTTGTCTTGAGGACTAAACCCAAAGACATTGACACCAAGTCAAAATTTCTCAAAAAGAGGAGGAAATCATGGATGCAAACAAGTTGCATGATCAATAGCTTCGGGGACTTTACCTCAAGAGCTCATACTCGAAGTCCAAAGGTCATGGAAATGATGAAATGTGATAAATGCATGCAACTACAAGTAAAACACGTGAGACACATATGCAAATGAGATTCCCTATTTGGACAAACGGGTGGATCGCGCAAGCTTCATACGGAAAACATCCATGAATGCAAAAGCTCTTCTTCTGTCACTCTCGCGAGGCAGCTATGATTTCGTAGAAACGACGACATAGAATGAGCCCTAGAGAATAGAAGCAAAGGAAGTGGTGCTCTAGCACCGATAGACAACGCCTTGGCGCCAACCCGTTTTACTCCCTAAACAGGAACTGGGCTGCGTCGACACCCTAAATGCCTTATGCAACTTATACCTAGCTAGTGGCAAGACTTGAATGCTCTCCTGCACGCCTCATGTAGATGATCAACACTGAACAAAATGAATAATAGGAACTTACATCTAATCATGTTGACCACGACATGAGTTATGTAATTCTTGTCTATCAATTGAGCATGGAGAACTACCACCCATGTGGATGGGTTTACGAACGATTCATTATGAAAATTTCAAGATCCATAATTTATAAAGCTTGGGATCTATCTGTTCGGAACAACCAAACTTGATTAGCAGAGTATAGCTGAAATGAGGGTTGCCACTCATGCGGCAGGGTGTGCTAAAGACCCATGGGTATAAATCCCCGTGTTCATTTAGTTTATAAAGACTATGGGACTCGGGTGGTTTGGTAAAAACCATACCTAACGATGGACAAAATGTACTACTTTCATTGCAATACACAAGGTATTGGATCAACTACACGACCTGAAAAGGACAAGACAACTAAATAACTTAGTGAGCTCCTAGTGCTATTACTACACCCCAATTAACCCCCTTTTAGGGTCCACTACAACGCGACAGAGGCAGATAATTCAGCTATACTGAATTCTTTTTAACATTCATCTTGACTTGCAGAATAAAAAATGGTTGGTGATGAACTAGTCTAACTAAATCATAACAAACATGTATAATACATTTTATTTTTTAATTCATATACTCGGAAGCATGGAAAATTATATTATCAAAATATATATATTATATAGAGCTGCTAAACCCAACATAGATAAAATACAATCACAAATGATCGTACTAGCTTCCAAAACTTTAAATGCAAAAACTGTACAAGTCACACATGACTACTCGCCCCGTTGTTCCATACCCCTTCCCCAAAGTAAACATAGAGCGAGCAACAACGAGCTCAACAAAATAATTAATGCTAAAATAAGATTTATACATGAAAAAGATATAACATGCATGCTTGTATGTCTGTACATATTCATACACAAATCATAACATGCTAAAATCGTATAACACATATAAAAGACAAACTTGTGTGAAAAAATCATGCTTGCTGTATAAAACATGTACGTCATTCATTCATGTGTAACAATCAACATGTAATCATAAACATGTTTATAAGAATCATAAACCTACTTATAGTGATGTCATTTGTAAATATATAAGCCTCAACTATTTTCTTGTTGTCGTATCATGGGTCGTCACCGTGCTTCAAAAGTCATATTAACTGTTGATAAAGGCCTCCCAACATTGCAGTTATAAATAGCCCCCTGATACCAACACCCTTATGTTCTTTCATCGTCAAATTACAATGATTCCTAGAATTTTGTCACTTCCCGAATACTTGGGGTCTGGAATGCATCTTTGCATAGTATACTTGCAAACACTCATGTAATAATCTACTTATAATATCACTTATGAGTTTTGAATTATCATTCTTGTATTAAGCATTCGTCACATACATTTCATATATCATGCAAAAATTATAACAAATGAATAACTTCAAATAATGCTTTTGTAAGCATATTCATCTATATCATAGCAGAGCATAAAGCCAAATCTATTATAAGAAAATTGAACTTAGATTCATATATTCAATGCATGTATCCATTCAAAATATGTAAGAAATTCTAAATGCATAAGTGTCAAATGTGGAATCACATGAAAACATGCTTATAATTATTTTTCTTAAGTTAGAATAAAATTATTTCAACTGACTTGACTTAGCAGCCCTACAACGAGTTCTTACACGCCCGTCTCAAGCTTGTTGCCTCATATAAAGAACACGTCGTAGGAATTCATGGTATCAATGCTTATTTCATGATTTAACCGAAAACATAATTTATTTGCCAAGACATACCTCAAATGGGTTTCTCGACATAAATCTACCTTCGAATACCATTTATTCCTCTTCCCTCTTTCTTATCACCTCAATTATCTCTTGCCATCGTTGAAATAGTGCTAATAGATTTTACGAAAGCTTGCAAATGAAGTTCGATATTTTCGACACAAGTTTAGCGCCGACTATGACTTCTAGAAATGAAAAATTACACAAATTTGTGGCAAACATCACAACAGAAACAAGAGGAAGGAAATGAATGCTTAAAATAGAAGAGTATTTCATACCTTTAGATTTATTTCTGGGCCCCTGAACGGCCGCTTGTAGCACCTGGCGAGTCGCGCCTGCTCTTTGTTCGCTACTTGGAATCGTAACCAAGCGGAGGAATCACAGGTGGAGAAAAATCGGGAGGAAATAAAGGAAGGTGCAACATTTAATGCAATTCTATTGGATCTCAGTTATCCAATCTATCCTGCGGCTAAAAAAATGTGAAGAATAGTCTGTTAGGAACAATGCATGTTTGGGAAATTAGGAAATAATCAAAAGTTAATTAAATTATTAAACTTAGAACTTATGAATTTTGTATCTCCCATTATATTCATAATGAATATGTAGTACTATATTTCGATTTGATTGATTTGACGAGTAGAATTATATAAAATTATTTTGATTGAATTTTAGGGTATGCAAAATTTGAGGTATTTTTAAAATTTGCTGAACTTTTACCTAATTCCAAAATGTTGGGCATTACAACCCTACCCCTCATAAAAATTTTGTCTTCGAAATGTCTGACTTGAATAGAGGGATATTTTTGTCGTATTTCATCTTCTTTTTCCTATGTGGCTTTCTTTTTGAGGCCCTCACTTCTACTTTATTTTGACAAAAGGAATCTATCTGCTTCTCAGCTTCTTGACATGTGCATCTAAATTTCTTTCAGGCTCTTTAATAGAAGTTAGATTTTTCTGTATGTTAATGTCTTCATGTGAAATCCTCTGCTCTAAAATCGAAACCTATTTTCTCAGCATTGAAATGTGAAGCACATCGTGAATGTTTACATATCAGCAGGTAACACTAGCCTGTAAGAAAAAATGTCCAATTTCTATAATTTCAAAAGGGACGGTGTACCTGGTACTCAATTTGTTTTTTTGGCTAAATCTGGTTGCACATTTCATTGGCCTGAACTTTAAAAAATATGAAATCACCAATTTCAAACTCTACTATTTTCTGCTTTGGATCATAATATTTCTGTTGTCGATCTGGATCAGGTTTCAATCTGGCTTTGATTAATCAAATTTTTTCTGTAGCTTCATCATCTAACTCAAATCCAAACATTTGACGTTCACCCACTTTAACCTAACTCAATGGAGTTTGTATTTCTTATTTAGAGCGCTTCATAAGGAATAATTTTAATATTGAATCGATAACTACTGTTTTAGGCGAACTCGATCATTGGAAATAATCTTTTCAACTGCCCTCAAAGTTGAGAACACAGATCAACAACAAATCTTCCAATACCTGAATTATGATTTATTTTTGATTGTTAGTTTGTGGATTTAATATAGTGTTGAAATGCAACTATGTACCCAAATCTTGCTGATTGTCTTTCCACTATCTGAATTTAAATCTTCTGTCATAAATGGTCACTTTTAGAATTCCGTGTAATTTGATAATTTCTTGGACATAATTTGATCAATTTTTCAACTGAATTTGTCTACTTGATTGACAAAAACTGAGCTGATTTTATTAGTCTGTCAATCATGACGCGTATGTTGTTGTGACCATTCCTGGATCAAGGAAATCCAATAACAAATTTTCCGCTCAGGTGTCAGCATTGATTGTAGTAATCTGCTGGTTTGTTAGTGCTTAGTATTTACTATCTGACAATTTTGACATTGACATACATATTCAACAATAACACTCTCACACCTGACCATCAGAATTTCAATTTCAAATCCTTGTACATTTTAGTGTTGTTTCGATAAATTGTGTAGCTTGAATGATGAGCTTCATGTAAGATTTCCTGTCTCAAATCGGAATCAACAGGTGCCCATAAATGTAACTTATTTCTGATTATACCATCTTCATTAATAGTCATATTAGCCATCTTTTTTATTGAAGTTGTTTCATAAGTTTCTGATATTCGTTGCTAATTCTCCGAGCTTCCTTGATTCTATCTATAAAAGTTGGTTATACTGTCAGTTGATGTAAATATCCCATGTCATCAGGTCTTTTGACTTCCAACTACAAAGCAATAATTTCTTTAATTAGCTCTAGCTCGTGAGTGATAATTCAGCTTGTATTATATGTGGATTTACAACTCGAAGTATCAACGACTACATTTGCTCGACCAGGGCAGTACTGTATATCTAGATCATAGTTTTTTATTAGCTTTAACCATCTTCACTGCCTCATATTCAATTTTTTTTTTTTGTGAAAGTGTACTTCAGACCCTGATGGTCTGTGAAGACTTCACATTTTGCTCCATATTTTAATTATGTCAAATCTTGAGAGCAAACACTACAACGACTAACTCCAGGTCATGAATTAGATAATTCCTCTTACATGACTAACTCCAGGTCATTAATTAGATCATCTTTTTATTTTGAATCAGAACATATCCCATGCCTTGCAACAATGTGCCATTGTATATTTGGAACCCTTCGGTACATTTTAGGATAGCTAACGCCAGCATAGTGTTCATTTATTTTTGTAACCTTTTAAAATTGCGCTCACATTCTACATTCCACTTAAATTTGATGTTTTTCATCATCAGCTTGGATAAAGACATAATTATCTCTGAAAAATCCTCTATGAACCTCTTGTAATATTAAAAAAATCCAAGAAAATTGTGCATCTCCATAACATTATTTGAGTAGGCTATTTTGCAATCGCTTTTATCTTCTGAAGATTTACTGAGACTCCTTGGCCACTGATAATATGCCCCAAAAATGCAATGCTTATCAGCCAAAAATCACTTTTTTTTGACAATTTTGCATATAACTTATTCTGCCTTAACGACTCCAATATTATCCTCTTACATGGCATCAACTGTCCGGATGCATAAGTTATCATCTTTTTATTTTGAATCAGAACATATCCCATGCCTTGCAACAATGTGCCACTGTATATTTGGAACCCTTCGGTACATTTTAGGATAGCTAACACCAGCATAGTGTTCATTTATTTTTGTAACATTTTAAAACTGTGCTCACATTCTACATTCCACTTAAATTTGATGTTTTTCATCATTAGCTTGGATAAAGACATAGCTATCTCTGAAAAAGCCCCTATGAACCTCTTGTAATATTCAAAAAATCCAAGAAAACTGTGCATCTCCATAACATTATTTGAGTAGGCTATTTTGCAATCGCTTTTATCTTCTGAAGATTTACTGAGACTCCTTGGCCACTGATGATATGCCCCAAAAATGCAATGCTTATCAGCTAAAAATTTCTTTTTTTTTTGACAGTTTTGCATATAACTTATTCTGCCTTAACAACTCCAATATTATTCTCAGACATCGTCAGTTTTTGAATATATTAGTTTTCCAATATTATTAGTCTTTCATCATTGTCATCTATCTATAAATTACTTTACCTGATTGAAGTAGAGGAAAGTAAAATAAATTAACACATCTAACATTTAAACCTAATATTTATATCGGCTTAAAGCAATTTTCCATGTATATTTATTCAAAAGAATTAACAGTGCACATAATTCTCTCCATAAAATTCTTTTCTAGATCGAAACAGAGATAAGTTAAATGCAATTACTTAATAAACATCTAAACTTTCATATTTACATTGGCTGAAAATAAATTTTCAGGAATATATTTTTAAAAGAACCAACAAGACTTATAATTCTCTCTAGAAAATGATTTTTCAGATTGAAGCAGAGGTAATCTAACATAAAAAATTTGATATTTTACATTGGTCCAAAATATTTTTTCAAAATAATCTATAATATTCATGTTCCTATCCGTAAATTACTTTTTTAATTGAAGAAGAGGAAAATGAAAAAAAAAAAAAAACTTATCTAATATCTAAATTCTATGTTTGCATTAGCTCAAAGAAATTTTACTTATATAATATTTCAAAATAAATCATTAGTGCTCATAATTTTTCATCTAAACTTCAATATTTACATTGGCTCAAGGCAATTTTTTAGGTATAATTTTTTCTAAAAAGCCATCGGTGCTCATCTATATATCCATAAAAAAAATATTTTTCTTGATTGAAGAAGAGGAAAATGAAATGAAATAACTTATCTAACTTCTAAACTTGACGTTTTCATCAGCTCAGAGCAATTTCTCAGTTATATTTTTTCGAGTAACCAACAATGCTTATATTCTCGCCATAAAAGACTTTTGTAGATTGAAGCAGAGACAATGAAATATAATTACCGTAATGCAACTTATCTATTCAGTAATAGCTAAACTTTTATATTTCCATCAGCTCAATGCAATTTCTCAGGAAAGTAAAAAGAACAAAAGGAAAAGATGATAAAAAACAAACGATCAAACCACCAACAGGTAAACCGAGAAGATGGTGAAACACAAACCATCAAATCATCAAAAGGAAAATATTGTAAAATGCAGACCATCAAACCCCCACCATAGAGAACAAAGAAGGAGAAATATATATAGAGACGATTGTGAGAGGCAATGACACCAAAAACGGATGGAGGGGAGAAGGGAGCTGGGATTCTGCTCTAAAGCCACACATCGATAAAAAATGGGGGGAAAAGGTTAGGAGGGATATTTGAGGGCACACGAGGAGGGATTTCAAAAATTGTAGAGGGGCAGCGATGAGATTTTGCAGTTGAAACGGAGCTCTAACCGTGGAATGCACTCTCCCCTGTCGTTTCGGCTTTCGCCATTCTACAACAGTACGCTGCCTAAAAGTACGCGAGAAGCAGCCTCCCAAACACTCCGGTCGGCTTTTTGGGCTGATAAGCAGCGAAAATGGCGCCCCAAACACACTCTAAGCCTTGAATCCCATATCCAATGTGAGGCTTATCACTAGATTAAAGCCTAATTATAATGTAGTGAAAGCACGAAGCTTCTAATATGAAATTTGAAAATTTATTTGTTTAAAAAAACCAAAACTTTGTTCTTATATTTTTTTTCTAGATAAGACCTTTTTTAAAAGTCATGTAGCTGTCTTAATGCAAATCTATGATATGTTAAAATTATTTTGAATTTAAAAATTAGGTTTTGCAACTTAGCCACCGAAGATAGGCAACTTGAAAGTGAAAACCTTCAAATAAAAAATCTACAAAATAAACTAAAAAAATAATAGAGAAAAATAAGTACTGTACTATCTTGGAACCATTAGTTTGATAAACCCGAATGCTAGAACAAAGGCTTTAGATCGCGTGGAAACTTTGGATTGTTCCTTGGATCGTGTCGAAGATCACATTGAAGCCTTGGATCGTTCTCTGGATCGTGCTCTGGATCACGTTGAAGCTCTGGATCGTGCCTCAGATCACGCCGAAGCTCTGGATTTCATCAAAAACTTCCTTGGTTCTATTAGGGCTGCTTGACAACTCCCTTGCTTTGATTAATCACACTCGACATCGACTTGCTTGTTGCTTGCTTCGATCAGAGAAGATGGGATCAATGGCGAGGCGAGGCGATGACGAGAATTATTTTATAAGAACTGGTTGAAAATTCCGTTGGTTTGATTTTTTGTTTCTGTTTCGGCTTCTGCCTTGACGTCGCTCGAACTTAAGCTCTTGTGTTGGTGTTGAGTGGTGTCCAAACCATGTCTAATTAAACAGAGAGTTCATACACAATTAATAGCATGTCTGTCATGTATCAACCCATGTCAAAGCCTTGTTCATGTCTGTGTCCGACATGTGTACGACACCTATTTTGAGGTGTTTGTGTTTCAGAGTCTTTCAGTTATGTCATTTTATTGTGGAGTGTTGACACAAGAGTTTTGATGATATATTTTTTTTGAGAGAAATAACCCAAAATATTATTGAAATACTCTCGACCAGTATTACTCCATAATATTTTAATAATTTTTTGAATTTGTATTTGTACTATGATACTAAAGCTTTTGAAAATTAATTTTAATTCAGATATTTCTTTCATTAAATAAATCATACTTAATCTGATGTGTTCATCAGTGAAAATTCAAACTATTTTTTCCTAGAATATATAAGATTCTTTTAAGTATCTCAAATATCGCTTTGAATCATAGTAAATTGTATAATTACTTTATATATTCGTGGAGAAAAATATAAACGGTGATTTTTAACAAACTGACAAGCTTCACATTGAAACAAAGATGAATTTTTATTTTGAAATAATATGGGAAACAAGTATTTTAGATACTAAAAATTAGGATTACCTAATCTATAATGCTATAGCATAATATTATTGTATGTAGAAATAAAATCAAAATTTAGACCAATACTTTGGCATTTTATTTGAGTCAAACTCATTGTCAAAATAATTTAGTTTATCATTTCAAAACAATAAGTTCTTCAAAATTTTCACTTGTTCTCTCTCTTATTTCCACTTCTTTTTCATTGCTCAGGTGGTCTGGGTTTTGATATTGTCACAGACAAGTTTAGATTGAGATAAATCACTTCAGTAGTTATCTGGATGCTCTTGTAATAGTTTTGTCAGTCTATTTCTTTGGTATTGCACGAAAATACTGCAATGATTCTCCTGCGTGCTTCTTGTTTTCCAGTCTTTTTATTTTTGAGTACTAACTTATATGAGGGTTTTTGAAACTATTTGTAGTGACAGAAATCTTCTATATGTGTAGGTACTGGTTGTATGCAGCAGTCAACTGCAAATGTTTGGTTGTTACCAATGATGAAATGAGAGATCACTTGTTTGCTCTACTTGGAAATAACTTCTTTCCTAGATGGAAAGAAAAACACCAGGTTTACCATTACCCATCATTTGCAGTTTGCTAAATTTATTTAAGTAAATTACATTTTATTATGAATAGGTTCAATGGATTTCCTGCACTGCTTTCCATGATTTATATAAGAATCTTCTCACTTGTTCTTAAATGTCTATTGGTTAAACATTGTAAACACTGTAAAACACTGGTGCTCTCTATGATGCTAGCTTTTTTTAGTGGAAATAAGGTAGTTATTGGAGCTATTCTCCAAAATGTTAATTCAATGAAATAACATTAAAGCTTTAAGTGATGGTTTCACAATCTTATGCTTCTGGCTCCTTGCATGTGTACCATGCCAATACTTAACATGGGAGCCATTTTACTTGCACTTTGAAACACCTAAAGCAAATGGAGAAGAAGTGAAATAATATATAGGAAAGTGAGAGGAGTGAAGGAGAAGTCTTTTTTTTTTGTTTTTGTTTTTATGTTATTCAAAGCTTTAACCTCCACTTTGGAGGTCAAAGGAGCAATGTGGTTGATGGTATATATTAGAAAAAAAGGAAAGTGATACTTGTTTCAAATTGTTAAGATGCTGCTTTTGCTTGTGTCGTAAATAAAATATATGGTTTCAAGGGATAGATTTGTCAAAATTTGGCATATAGTTGATGGATGGGTACCTAACCAAGCTCAAAAAAGGGAAACAGCTGCTTCATTTAATAAATGCTGGTTTTGATTTGTCCTTATATAAATAAACTACAGCTAGACAATGTGGCGGTGAACAAATCTGATAATAAGCCTGGCCTATTTGTGAACACTTAGCACAGAATGATTGGCTAGGTAAGACGAAGATTCCTATTTGTGAACACTTAGCACAGAATGATTGGCTAGGTAAGACGAAGATTGCGGCTTGATCACCATCCAAGAACAAATTTTAGGAAGCCGAGCATTGCCAGCCAATGCGGGCAAGCTCATGGATTTTTGTCTTTTCTCCACTTTTCATTATTAATAACTATTGAAATGATAAAGCTATTAGCTGCTCAATTGACAGATACTATTGACTGCTTACCATTCAATTGACGAAAGCATGTGATTGAATGTGAACAAGATTTTTTGGTAGTCTCTATGGCATGTAGGTATATGGTTGTCGAGAAAAATTTGTAGGTATTAATTTGTTTTGGAGTGTCGCCCATCATAAATCTTGAAAGATTTTTATGCAAATGATTAAATACGTCATTTGAAGTTTTATATATCATCCCAAGAGGAAAAAGTATTATCTTGAAATGGATTCAATCATTCAAATAATAAAAATCTTTAAAATTTATGTATCTATATTAACCATAGATGTTCCCTTGTCTTACAGGTATAATATAGAATTTATTTTATAATGGGGATACTTATTTTTCTAGAAGGGCAAACCTCATAACTAATTATATCTCTAGAGTTTGAACCTTGAGAAAAAACTCGATTAAAATACTAGCCTTTCTTGTTTATGATTTCAAAGTTTGGATGCCAATGTTGGTGTTTTAGGAGTTTCAAGTAGGATATATTCAAATTTGGAGGGATTTTTCTAGAGTTTGAAGGCGAAAGGGCAGGGAGTGCTAAGATAATGAGTAACTTGTTGAGCCCTCCAATTTATTCTAGTTTAGATAGAATTGCATATGATTCAATAGAGAGGATTGACTGAAAATGATGTTAACAAATTGACCCCTAATATGTGTGGCAGACCATTCAAGGTATGATGCACATATTGGTGTTGATCAAGGTATGTATCAATACTCTAGATTTGAGTTCAAATTTAGATTTGGATTTGAATTTGGATTTAGAGATTTAAACTTTGAAATTCTATTGATTTTAATTAGAGATTATAAATTTGAGATTTTGATTGAATTGGAAATTCATTATTAGAAAGATTTGAGCTTTCGTTCATTGGGTTTGAGTTTTTTCAGGATTGAGCCCAAATACTGTTTTTTCAGTTGTATTTTAGTCAATTTATATTTTGTGTTTTTTTTATTATTCCATGTCTTGAAAAGTCATTTAAAACTTGTCAATATTTAGAAAATGGAAAATTGATAACATTCCTTAGAATAAAAGCCTCCAATGCAGGCGGTGTCATCAAACAATAGTATGCTTCAAAGGGAAGATTTATATTCATTGTACTAGATGATCGACACCATAATGTAAGAAATAAATATTTCTTCCTAGGAACACCAACCCATATTGGAATGATTTTCAAATAAAGTTAAGCTTTTCGATGGTTAGGTTGCTAATATCTTTTATGTTCAAATAGAATCAATCGTAATTCTACAATGATACAATCAAAATTTTTGAAACTTCTATAAAGTCACTTATTAAATGTGCGCTTTATAGCAATCATTTTTAGATTTTAGTGGTAAAAATGCTCGAAGACAATTCTCAATTTACTAAAGGTTACTTTCCCTTTTTCTAAACTGAATTATCGACACAATCTTCTATTTAATTATGGACACGTACCGGGAGTTCAGGTCTTGGGTCGCTGATATTTAAAAAAATAATTCAATATTTTTTATCAAGTTTAAAAGATAATGTAACGAGGTTGTTTGCTTCATTTTCGCTTAAAAGTGAAAGTTAAAGACATGACAAGGATTGTATTATCTTCGTTTAGCTCATTTAATTGTCGATGTGTTTTTTTAGGAAATTTTATGCATTTGATGGAGTTTAAATTTGAGTTTGAAATTGGCTTTAAATTTCTAAAAGAAAAAGAGAACAAGAATGAACTTTTGTAGATTTATCGGAAATATTATAATGTAGGGCGTTTTCATTTTCTAATTTTGCAAAATGGTTTGAAGATAGTGAAATTTGAGCAAAAATTGTCACATTGGTTAATTTTCTTGAACAATAATAATTTATATTTAAATTTTTGTTTCTGTCAGGACCCTGACTTTATCATCATTATATTTATAATTTTATGATCAATGGATTGATCAAATCAACTATAATTATAATCTGCTTTTCACTTATACTTTGATAGATATGTTCTTTTTTTCTTTTCTTTTCAGTTCTTTTGTTCTTCTTTTATCTGTTCTCTTCTCCCTTTTGTTTTTCACTTCTTTTCCTTTTATTGCTCGCTTTTTTCTTTTTTTTATTTTCATATTTATCCCTGAAAAAGACTCTTTAATTTCAACTTTCAAAAGAAATTTGAGTGAACCACATTTACATAAATATAAAGTGAACAAATGAATTAGCTATTACAAAGGAGTAAATTTGTACCAAACGAATGAGATTTCAAGAATTTTCTTAGGAAAATTTTGTCCTTCTGTTATTAACTTAAGTTATTATATTTAATCTTAGGCATTTACCAACATGACTTGTGGAAGAACATTTCGTAATGGCGTGTTATTCATCAAAGCCAATAATTCATTTTACATTTAAAATTTTATCGTAGGTGATAAATTGCTACCTGTCATTAAGAAGTTTGACTTCTTTAGTTCCCTCCAAGGAAGAGATTGTGACACATATTTAAAATTAGTTTTACTTAAAGCTTATCTTAATTGATTAGAATTATGAGAATTGTTTTCAACGAGATGTGAGGTAGGGTATACTCTGACAGATGTAGAGTTTACACCATCTCTAATTGGTCTTCTCTCACATTAAATTGTCATTATAAATTCATGGATTAAATTATTAAACAAGTTTATTGTAGACATTTATAAGGAGGTTTTAGACTTCACTATTGTATTTTGGGTGGTTGTTCTTATTGAAGCTCAATGCCATCAACACTCTAGCGATAAAAGGCTTAGAAAAATAAGTTGTTGCAGCATTCACCTGTAAAAACTTTTCATCAACTGAACGAAGGAAAATAATGTAGACTTATTAAAATAGTGTCGACGGAGACTTGAAAATAGATTCAAAATGGAGTGACCTAAGGCTTTAAGGAGCAGTCAAAATGAGATCATTTTAACCTTCGTATTAGGAGCCCATTAATATAATAACATCACCCATGAGAATAATCTTATGTATTATGATGGCATGTTGAGATTCAGCGAGCTCAATAGAGTAGTCATCTAATAGCTTTAGGTACAATACAAACTTGTAAATTACCTCAATCTTTGGTTGACTTGGAGAATTTGCTAATAATTGGGAGGTTGGATGGCCTAGCAAATATATAAATCTTCTCATCAGAAAAATAGGATAACAGACATGCCCGAGAAAGTTGAAGGCTATTTATGTTGAAGATTGTTTTACGTTTGATGACATAATAAAGGAGAATGTTGATTGCAGAGGAGAAAACATTTGCAACATTCAAATATCGAATAAAATTTGCAAGGCGTGCAAAGGTTGAGGCTAAGGAGGCTTACTGAATTGGTAGAAAATAAGAGGACCAACCATCGAAGTACCAAGGGCACCAAAGGTTACTATGGTAGGAGATGGCAACCTCGTGGGGGCTACAAACAATATCTTAAGAGAAATCGCCACATGAACAATTATGATATGAAGAGGTTTTGATAAATCAATAATTGAAATTCTCATGACTTAGATCAATGGAAACATGTGTGTACTTCCACGAATATTAGAGAGAGAGAGAGTGAGAGAGAGATTCAATCACTGACTTAATCGATGAGGACACCATGACAGCCAACTATAGGAGCAATAGAGGGACAAATGATCAAAGGCAACACTAACTCTATGAGGAGGCTTTGATGTCAATGCAATCCCAATAGTGAAGGCGTGAACGATGGTGGGTGATGAAACACTAGATTGATCAAATAGCTTAATTGCTGGTGAAATCATGAATGATGCACGAAAAGAAGTAGGTTGTCTCACAGCTTGGGAAGCTGGGATTGTACTGGTTCATAGAGCTCGTTCAAAAATTTAGCTGCAAGTGCAACCATAAATATCATCGAGAATCACATGTGGACCCAACAGTAATAGTGTGAAGGGAGAGCGACAAAATATCAAGTAAACTGAATGCCCAATGATACGTGAAGGAAAGTTGTGCAAGTGGCTTGCACGGACGAAACTGCATGAAACCCTAGTCACAGTCGTTGCCCCAAACGTTGCTAGCTGGTCACACTATGCAGTGGGAGGCCGCAACTAGATACTGATGCTTCATAATCATGTTACACTCACAATAATCAACAATGCCTTCCATGGATGGGTGTAGAACAAGGTATATTTTTGCTTAGGTAAAACAAACATTTATTTATTTATTTTTCTTACTAAACATTTATTAATTATGTAATGAGAAAAATACAATATATGGTATTTAAAATAAATGACAGTAAAAAGAGAAATACAACAACTGTAGAATAGGGCTATTGGAATGAAAGTAACCTAATGTCTATTTCCACTATTCTCAAGTAAGTCCCTTTCCTACGAGCATGCTTCTACTTATCTTGATTCCTAAAATTCCATTTGTTTCTTAAACCAGTGAAGTCTTTTCTTCAATGTATGGGACATATGGCTCCATTTTTGTTTTCTTCCACTTATTCTACAAATCTTTTTAGAAGATATTGGTGCTATGTGCCGCTGTGTATCTTGGCCTTGGCATTCTTCATTGTTTCATGACATTGCTATGGCAAAGTTTCCATGGTTACCCACAAGTGTCCATGCACTTCTTATTTATAAGTAATTAATTTTAAAAATACTAGATATCCTAATCCGATCCTAACTAGGCATTATCACATTTGTCATTTCTTATTATTCGAGCTGGATTGGGCTATATTTTCTTCATATGTGGGACCTGCTCGTGGATGATTGGGTACATACGAATCGATAATTATACTGTTGGATTCTAAATTGTCCTATGGATCACACCTAATGAATAAAAAGTAGTCGGATGAAAGAGGAAGAAAAAGATGATTTGTATCTTATAGTGAGAATTCTGCTTAATGTCTCCTTTTTCGAGAATGATCCTCTTATTTATAACTCATAGGTTGGATCTTATAACTTACATGGTTGCCCCCATTTAAAAAGGGAACATTTCTATAATTAATGAGCCATTAAATTTACACATTAGCAACTGAATATCATTTATTTCGATCCCATAATCGCTGTTAGCGACGCTGTATTTCCGTAGCTATCATAATAGTGCTTCAATTTCGTAACTGCCCAATTAGCTTGCTTGTAGTTCGTTCGGTCGGTGATGATTCTTTCAAACGACCTAACATCCTTCGGTCGACTTTAATAATCTTTGATCGCCTATTCTGTGGAGACTGAAGGTGAAGACATATCGCTTTTGGGTAAGATTATTTCATCGGCCAGAGAGTAAATCACCGTAATCCGATAAGGAGTTTACCTTCGATTTATGTGTCTATATTGAAGTACTTCATTCTGGGCAACTGTTAATTTTCATGCTGGAAATTATCGGGAACTAGGTGCTGATGTGGCTCTGCAGTAATTGTCAAGTTCATTCTGTTCATTTGGTCGACCTTGGAAACCAACCAATCAATTGCACGAATAATTCATGTTCTTTATGTTTCCAATCAATTCTTCTCGAGATTCGTGTAGGCGTATTTCTGATATACATAATTAGTATCCTGATTCTCTTCTTAGAAAGTGACAATTGTTATAAGAATATTAAATTACTTGACTGTTCATATAATGAGTAATAAATATCATTGTAAATTATACTCCTTTGATTTATGTGCCCCCTTTTCATATAAATAGGGTGCTAAGTGTGTTTTTATTTGCTCCTATTTCCCTCATCTTCTTGTGAGTCAGCCATTTAGTCGAACAAGCATGTCAGGTGCCAAAAAATCTGTCAGGAGGTCTTGCTGAAGGCTTTTGAACTTCCTGTTTCTAGAACTCTCTTCGCTGGAGATGAAAGGAAAAAGTAACCTAACAGTTCTTGCCTCCTTAAAAAAAAGGCAGGCGAAGAGATGCAACCGACTAAGAAGAGGAAAAGAGATGAGGAGAAAATGGTGGTAGAAAAAGGCTGGCCGAATCAATAAAACTATTCAAACAACCAACCGTAAAAATGCCTCAGGTGTAAGAGGTTGGTGAATCGTCTGACTCCGCACCGCTTATAGCGAGAAGTCGGAAGGGGGGAAAGGTTTGGATCTTGTATAGCTTTGTCAGCGTCCGACCCAACTACCGTTTCAAGAGGGGGAACCTTTGGGAGCAGTTGCATAAGTTCCACCACTAGACTTCACTCTGCTTCACTCTTCAACCCCGAAGACCTCTCAAGGTGATACCCTTCCCATGGCAGATGATCCGTTACGTCGCTTAGCAGACGAGTCCATGAAAACCGAGGCTCTACTAGCGGAAGATGTTCCTCCATTGCCACTGACCGAGAATGATCTTCACAGTGTTGCGCCTTTTCACGCTGCAGAGAACTTTTGAACATTGGAAAAGCACCAATTGATTGATAACTTTGAGATTCTTTTTCATTCGACTCTCTCATTTACTTTTGTAACACTTGCTCAGTTATTGTACAGGAAACTGCACTGTCATTGGCTCTCAATCTCTAGAGGCGGCATACCAAATCGAGCTAGTGGATTATGCCGATCCTTCTGTTCAAGCCGCAGACAACGGGGTATCCAATCTAGTGCCTCTTCCGGTTTTAACACCTCTTTTATCCGACCCAGAGAGGGAAACTGTCGGACGCGGGGAGTCTCATGCGTCTTTAATTCGTCGTATGGACTAGACCGTGGACTCCCTCGTTCGGGCTGCTGACCTCCAACGAGAAGCTGCTGGCTCAGAACTTCGGGAGGAGTCGACAGTCTTGTATGCAAATATGTAGGTCCTTCAAGCGCAAGTTGCTAAGGTGGTCTTTCAGGCCAAGGTTGCAAAAATGGAAATACTCTGGGCTCAGGTGACGGACTTGGAAGCTCTCTGGGCTGAGGTGATGACCCTAAGGGGAAAACTTACTGATTTTCGGGCGACCAGTTCAATTTCTTATGTATGTGCTAAAGAAGAAAAGATAGAGATACAAATTTTGGGGGCGTGCATGGTATACAAGTTTAATGAGTCGAGATTTGGTCTTTCCCAAGGCGGTGGACGACCCGACTGCAATATATTTCTTTTTATTGATAAAATTCCTCATAATTTAGTAATTATTATTTTTCTCGAATTTTGTGCCTACACGGCGTTTTTGAACGAACTCAATGTGGCTCTTCGGCTTCCAGAAGTGGTCTATAAATAGGTTTGAAAGGATGCTAAGAGAAGCTTTCACATATTTTGCTCGGCTATCTCGGTCGTTTCTTTGGAAGCTCGATGGCCCCCAAATACTCTCATGTTTTTTGTTCGGTTAGATTTTTTGAGAGATCTATCCTTTTCAAGTTTGAGGTTAACTTACTGGAGGAAACTTGTGTTTACGACATAAGTGTCGTCTTAGAGCAAGTGGATGCGGAGGTTTGGGCCGCTGGCTACTTGGGTGATGATTTAATTTTATACCGGGACTAGTTCTGATGCGTGCTTTATCTGCCACTATGTGCCGAACTTGGTTCAATCTTCAACTTTTATGGTGTTATCTTGGCCCAAGCGAAGCTGAACTCGATTGCGACAATGAAGACATACGTGATTTACCTGTGCAGACGATGCGTCACTTGGTCGAATTTTTTCTCAAATGTTCTCCCTCCGGGTTGAGCTAGATGGGTACGTTGTTTTGGTATCGCCTGGAAGTTCCATTTGATCTACCTAGAGATCATGATAAAAGACTGTAAGATTCTTTAATTGAGGAGTGCTTGTGATGATTGGGGCATTTCAACTAGAGCCGTAGGTGCCGTTCAAGAAACATAAATTAATTGCCTTCAGGTGAAGGCGATGAAGCAAGTCATACTCAAACGACAATTGCAGTAGTTGGATGTTGAGCCCGAGGGAATATGACCCCATGACAGAAGAGATGTGAGTCCTTTCTGATGAGGCTGAGAAAAAGTTGCAATTAGAGAAAGGCCGAAGGAGTCTCAAAAAGTGCGTCAAGCAAAGGAAAGAAGATTGATGATTCCTCTGTCAGAGTAGAAGAAGAGGGGACCAAAGAGGCTGGCCCATCTGGGGGGCAAATACTAGGTTTGGATTTCATTTACTCAGTTTGAAAAGCTTCTGTTGTTATTCAGAATAAAGTCACGGTGAGTTAATTCTGATTAAACAAAAATCTACCCCGGTGATTATAGGTGGTTCGGAGGATGATGCGACTCCCTCCATTTATCCAACTGATACTAAAGGTTCGTTAAGGCATTTTCGGCTCAAGAGATCTTTCTACCGACTTCGACCGATTTTATTCCTCCGTCAGAAAGGGCTGAGGCAAGACAGTGGTCTCCTTAAATGGAGGTTGGAGATGAACCTAGTGGTGGTGAATCATTGGAAAGCACGAGAGAAAGCCCTGTTTCCACACTCAGTTGAGCGCAGGTGAAAGGGCATGGCCATCTCCTCTAATCCTTCTCTCCCAAGTCCTCCAAGAAATAAGAAAGGAGGGCAAGATCAATGGATTCCACTACAAAAAGACTAGCCGAAAGTTTATATGAATTTTGGTTCAAGTCTCGACTTGGTTAACATTGAGATAGATTGGTTCCTGTTGAACCCATCATCCGCAGGGTATGTTTTTATAATTGCGGACATCCTTTGGTCAGCGGGTTTGGACAAATAGCTCGACGAACTCCACCTTGTGGAATTGTGCCAACCACTCAATTATTATCAAATCTTAAACTACGCTTCCACACATCATTTGACTTTCAATTTAACTATCTTTGAGAGAAAAGCTTGCCAAGCCTGATGAGAGGGCTAGAAAATACCTAGAAAGTCCAGATCTTGGAAGAATGAGGACTGTTGAGGCGGATTCTGATCTAAAGGATGCACAAGTGGAGTTGGGAATTGTGTCCGAATAGATATCGAGAGTTCATGAAGAGAATGCTATATTAATGGAACAAATATTTTCCATGACAATGTTGAAGAGCTCCTCGAAATCAAGTGGAATAGCTGGAGACGGGTCGAGAAATTGCGACTAATGAATTCGCTTGAGTAGGGATGGTCGACCCTAAATATTCCAAACTTGAAGAATTTGTGAAGCTCTACGATGCTCCCTCTGCTTTCGAACATTGTGGGGAATCTGAGGGCGACAATATGACAGATAATGAATCGTCCAATACTTGTCCTGAAGACCCCTAGAGTTGGCCTCTTATTTTTCCTTCTCTGTTTTTTTTTTGAAGAAAGTATATGAATGAAAACATATTATTTTGGCCGACTATTATTCGTGATTATGAGCTTGACTATGATATAATTGCTTCATTTATATAATTCACTCGTTTTTTCGTCAAAATAAAAGATCTTGTCAAAAACAATTTCAGTACATCAGAAAAAAAAATTAGAAAAACTTCTAAATGTTTAATTCATTTTTTGGAGCATTTTATGCATTTTGTATCTCGATAACCTTTAGTTAGGGCGTTTGAGACTAAGCATTAATACGCTTTTTAGTCGTCTTATTGTGACCAAGTGTCAAAACGCTTTGCGATCCTCTTTGCTACAAGTGTTGGAACGCTTTCGGCCGTCTTTGCTGTGACCAAGCGTTAGAACACTTTTGTTTGTCTTTTTGCGATCAAGCGTTGAAATGCTTTTTGATCGCCTTTGTGCGACCAAGCGTCAGAATGATTTTTGGTTGTCTTTGTTGTATCCATGCATCGTAATACTTTTGAGTCGTTACGTAGAATACTCGAGTTTTCCGGGTATTTTCTTTCTTTTTATTCAACAAATTATCAACTACTTTTGACGAGAATTTAAGTCAAACGATAATATTACTTCTTAAATTTGGTTATAGATACAAAGATAATTATTATATGGATAAAATTTTGAGGTCGTCCCCACTCTATGTTTGTGGGAGGACCTTTCTTGTGTATGTTTTTAACTTATACGCACCAGGAGCAACCCGTTGGTCGATGATGAAAAGGCCGGTTCACTTCTGATCAAGCTTGTTGATTAATTGATTTTATGTGGTTGAATCGACTTTCTTCAGAACTAGATCACCTTGAAAAAAATATCTTTGCACTTACATGTTTGTTGTAGTAAGAAACCGTTCTTTTCATTTCCTCTTATCACAGAGTAACATTTGTTCGAATTTCTACTAACATATCAAGAGCGAGTGAAGCTCCTCCATTTGCACTCTGTCGTTCAATGAGCTTCTCATCAAAAGAAGTTGCAATGTTGACTTTTTGACTATGATGATCGTACTCAACCGACAACATGGCTTCCATTTCGTGGGAGAACATATATGGCATTTGACCAGTTGATTTTGTTGGAGTGGTTCGATCGGCCCAAAGGTCGGAAGGAAGTATATCCGTCCATTTACCTTTTGCACCTTTGACTTTCTTCCTTAATAGGTTTAGGTTGATTTTGTTCGCATCTTTAGCTTGAGCATTCGTCCAGGGGCGATATATGGACGAGAACTTAAGGTTAATTCTCTGGCTCTGGCGGAAATATTTCAACCCTTGATCAACAAACTGAGTTTCATTATTTGTAATGAGTATTAGGGTTGAGCCATATCAACAAATTATTTTTGTCCAGATAAAATTACAAGCCACACTTGCAGTGATTTGTGCGACTCCTTTAGCTTCTATCCATTTAGAAAAGTAATCTACATTTACTAAAAGTAATTTTTTCTATCTCTTAGAAGGCAGAAATGGCCTGAGAATATCCATCCTCATATGGCGAAGGGACAGGGACTAACAGTTTGTTATAAATTCTGAGCTGGTTGGTGGTGTAGTAAAGTATATTTCTGACATTATTTACGTTTTTCAGAAAAATTGTTCTACTTCCTTTAAAAGGGTTGGCTAGAACTGACCTTGTCTTTGCACTTGATTAGCCAATGTTTTTCCCACTAAATGGCTTTCACATTTGCCTGAATGTACTTCCCAGAGGATGTCTTTCACTTCACTCTCTTTGACGCATCTTAGAAGTAAGTAAGTGTTAACCTTCGAAACAACGTGTTTCGAATGAGAGTTATTGGGCAAAATTAAACTTGAATTTTCGTGGATCAATTATTCCTTCATGAATTTTGCCTGTTTTGAGTTAGTTGATCTAAGGGTCCACCCAACTTTTTGGATCTTCTGCTTCCATTTCCATCACTTCCAGTTCTTCAATAGACGATCAAATAAGATTTTGAGGCACTTTGTTCCAATGAGTATATTTTTAGACGAGAGGCTTGCCAATTGATTCTCTTATCGTCCGACGTGTTCAATACCGAAACTTATGAACTTACTAATTTCCTTTTTTACTTTATTCTAGTATCTGATCATCATTTCATCTCGAGCTTCAAATTCTTTGTTAACCTGGTTGACGACTAGCTAAGAATCAAGCTTTACTATTAGATGCAACACTCACTTTTTGAGCCAAGCGAAGTTCAACTTTCAACTCTTTGTATTCCGCTTGATTATTCGTGATGAAGAAGTCAAGGACGACTGAGTGATAAATATGCTCTCCGGTCGGACTGCTTAAAGCAAGCCCAATTCTTGCTTTTGTTTGACCCGAAGCTCCATTTACATGAAGGGTCTAGGCTTGCACTTTCGGCCTGTGTTCTTCACTTGATCAGCCCGATTCCGAGAAATCCACCGCAGCTTGAGCTTTGATTGCCGTTCGAGAGACGTAAATAAGGTCACACTCACTGAGCTCTATAGACCATTTTAACAATCGACCCAAATGTTCGGGTTGGGTTAGTATACACTTAAGCGGATGGTCGATGATCACCTTAATCGAATGGGTCTGGAAGTATGGCTGAAGCTTGCGAGCAGAAATAATAAGAGGAAACATTAGTTTCTCCATAAGAGGTTACTTCATTTCATCTTCTCGTAGGACCTGACTGATATAATAAATGGGAAATTGCTTCCTTGATTCTTTTCAGACGAGGACCGAACTAATCGCTTTTAGGCCTTGGGCTTTGCAACTGTAGCGAAGAGATTAATTTGTTCTTCAAATTCTGGAAAGCTTGCTTGCATTCGTTAGTCCACTCGAATTTCTTCACTTTCTTTAGTGCTTTGAATAAAACGGCATATTTGCCTCCTGATTTCAAAGTAAATCGACTCAGTGTTGCCATTAGACAGGTGAGTTTTGACACTTATTTGGTCTTCCAGGGAGAAAGCATGTCGAGAAGTGCCTTCACTTTTTTGAGATTAGCCTTAATTCTTCCGGGTGTTAATAGATACTCTAAGAAGTTTCGGTGGAGGCTCCAAACATGCATTTTAACGGGTTCTATTTCATATTAAACTTTCTAAGCATTCAAAAGGTTTCTTTTAAATCGCTCAGATGTAGTTCGACCTTTTTATTTTTTACTAACACGGCATTGACGTAGACTTCAATAGTTCTTTCTTTTTGTTAAAAAAATTTCATCCAGTAAGTGTTGATAAGTCGTGTCAGTATTTTTCAGTCCAAAGGACATTACGGTAAGAAAATACAACCCATCACTAGTAATAAACGTCGTTTTTTCTGCTAGCTCAGTGCATTTTTATTTGATGATATCCGGAGAAGTCATCGAGAAAACTCATGACTGAGTATCCAAATGCAGAGTCCGCCAGAGCGTCAATCCGGGGGAGTGGATAGCCATTCTTCGGGAAAGCGGTGATCAAATTTGTGAATTCCACGCACATTCTCCCTTTGTCGTTGGACTTTCGCACCATGGTTATGTTGGATACCCAGGTGAGGTATTGAACTTCTCAAATGCACCTGGTTTCAAAAAGTTTCTTGGCTTTTTCGCGAAATGGTTCGACTAAAGTCATCGCTTTCAATCGGAGCTTCTTTTTTACCAGCCGGGCGGTTTAACTAACATCTAGTCTATGATAAGCAACATCGATGAGAATGCTAGGCATTTCAGTCGCCGATCATGCGAAGACATCGCGTTATTCTTGGAATATCCGGAGCAACGTACTTTTGTAACTTGCATCAAAAGTCTTACTGATTTTATCACGTTCCTCGAGACCTACTGTGATTTTAGTGATAACCTCATCATTTTCGAGGCTGCATTCTCGTTAGTGCTGTATGTCTAATATTTCATGCTCCACACTTCCTATGGCTCATGTGTAACACATTCGGGCTTGCTCTAGATATCCACGTACAGTGACTATCATCTATTCACAGTGAAATTTCAGAGCTATATTGTAAGTTGATACCCCAACTTGGAAATTGTTGAGAAGAGGCCGACCGAATAGGTTGGTGGTGCGTCAACTATCAGAAAATCCTCTATGTTGGTAAATCTATTGTCACTATCTCCCTAAGTAATAGGGAGTGCAATAACACCAATTGCCTCCTTTCATTCACCAGAGAAATCGTACAATTGTATGGTCGGTGCAGTTAACTGATCACTTTTTGGATTCATCTTTTCAAATTTGGCTCGGAATAAAATCTTCCTTGAGCTATCAGTATCGACTAGGATATTGCCTACCTGTTGCTTATTGATGAGTGCTATGACAACAATGTCATCATTGTATGTATTTTTCAGCTAGAGGAAGATCTTAGTTGATAACAATGACTGGGGGATGTTGCTTCCTCTTTGGTGCGGGCATGGAAGTACAATAATTCCCCGATCAACTTCTTTTTCGGTTGACCCTGACATATGAATCGTCACCGTATCCTTGCTATGTGAATAGCGTTGGCTTGGGTTGGCCCGCTCGGTTAGCTTTTTTTGGATCCTTATCTTTCCGCTGAGTTTGAGCTCTGAGGTTACAAACTCCTTAAGCTTCCTGGCGTGAATCAACTCTTCTAGCAGGCTACGGAGGTGCCTGAACTCCTCGGTGTTGTGCCTATGATTGCGGTGATACTTGCAGTGTTTGTTGGGGTTTCAGAAGGTAGCTCTGGTTTTCATCGGAGTGGCCTTTTGGAAGTATTACTTGTCTTCTATTGCGTCCACGAGTTTCACCATAGAAATTTGAAGAGTTGTAGATATGGATGTCCTCTGGTTTCCTGTGTCCGGTCGTTTGATCGGCTACGTCTGCGTCCATCTTGTTCTTCTTCTTTATCTCTTCGGTAGGAGCAGGTTCTCTCACGTTTTGAACTAGGACAGTCTTTCTCTCTACATCCATAATTTTTCGAGTTGTGTTTGCTCGTCCGTTGATCTGATTTCTTGCCTTTAGAAATTGGCTTGTTTGTGTGTTCTTCGGCCACAATGTGGTCGTTGGCCAATTCCTGGAGTTCAACCAATGTTTCGGGTTTCTGTAAACCCAAAAAGTATTGGAACTGCGAACTCTTATGTCCTTTTGCTACTGCTGCTTTGGCGATTGCCGACTCCAAGGTCCGAATCTCGATTATCTCCTTCTGGAGCCTTGTAACATATGACCACAAGCTCTCATTTGGACCTTGTTTTATATATCACAAAGAGTCTGAATCCTTTCGTGGCATTTGGGCGCTAGCTAACTGCGCCAAAAACAACTTCCTGAAGTCTCTAAAGGAATTAATAATTTCTATGAGAAGTCTGTTAAACCATATGATAGCGGAATCTCTCACTGGTATAGAGTGTTGACCTCATTTTTAATGAGGTCTAGTATTTCTCGTAGGAGTTCGGATCTAGCCTTAGGGGTCTCCCTTCGACTATCTTAGAACCTTAGAAATGAGACCCACCTCATTTTAGTTCGACCTACTTCCATCCCCTTTTGGAGTCTCGCGTGTGTGATATCGATTTCTAGCACTTAGAAGGGTGAAACCGACATGAGGAAACCCAAAAGGAATTCCTATAGGACCTTTCTGAGCCTTAGGGTGGCTTTCTGCACAATTCGCAGTCCCACGCGCACAAAAATTCTCAATTCGGAGAGTCGACACGTCCGATCCCCACAATTCACATCGCTTGCACTGTTACCTGTCGAAGACTCGAATAAACCTTTTGAAGCGATCGATCGCGGGTCGAATTTTTGTGAAATTTGAATTTTGACGCGTTTTCGACCCGATTGTCGACGACGTTGTCCGAGCGACCCCGGATGACAAAACGGACTGCACCGGCATGTCCGGAACATCGATTTTGCCTAGGGAGGACACCAATTTTGTTACGTCGCCGCGCGTGAATAAATCGCATATTATTTAATATATCTATATATATATTAAATTGATATAAACCAAATTATTTATTTCCCTAAATCCCTAAATCGAACGCACGCCTCCCTTGCTCTCGTTCGCGAACTGACCGAGCCTCCTTCCTCTTGTTCGCGAACCGGCCTCCCTCTCCCGTTCGTGACCGAGCCCTCCTCCCCGATCGCGAGAGATCGATCCGCGGTCCCCTCGTGCGCCTGCCGCCCTGCAAAAGCTTCCACCTACTTCTTCTAGCGCGCTCCGGCTTTCCCCTCCCACACCTCTGCGATTCTTGTAGTCTTCTTCCACGCCGTGCCACGCAAGCTGCTCCTCTGCGACGAAGCTACGCCGCTGTCGTCATCTTCCCCCTCGCGCGACTCTTGTCGCTTCTCTCGGCTCGACTCACCGCCCAGGTGAGTGCGGGAAACACGTCTCCTCTTCTCTGGCTATATAAATCCCATTTGGGGAGTTCTTTAGGGGTAGGGCCGAAATTCTGGAGAGGGGAGGTGCTTCCAAAATTTCCTCTAATCTCCTTGTTGGATTCCTGAGTGCTTGAGGCTTTTTGGAGGTTCTGTGGGTGATGTTTGGTTGAAACTTTGATAGAAAGAGGCGCTGTAGAAATTTTCTCCAGGCTTATACTTGCATTTTTTTGGGCATTTAGAGTAAGAGTTCCTGCTTTCTTTACTCTATTTTGGAATTTATTACAAATCTTGGAGGAAGCTGTTATTAAAGGCTCATATACATAGCATCTTTTGAGCGATCCTGTTTGTCTTGCTTTCTCATTATCAAACCAAAGTTGGGTGTTGCCTCATCTATATTATGATTTACAGATTTTTTTTTTCTTTGGCAGAACCATCACCCTTATGTGTTGTTGATTATTACGGCATTTAGAAGAGCTTGCTGTTATACCTTACTTTGCTGGGGCATCCACGCATTTGCTATAACGTTCCTATGTATTCATACATTTATATATGGTTTACTGTGTGAATCTTTGGAGTCATTGTGGAATTTATAGTTACCCCAGGTTTGAATTTGATAAGTAAGGCTCCTCTTGGAAATGTTAAACATCAATGTCTTAATTGATTAGACAACTATACTTTGGTTTGAATTTATGAATCATGAGAAGAGGCGTTTGTTGTGATATGCATGAGCCGATTTCTGTAGTCTTCTTATATGCTCACATTATAAAATTTTATAAATGGCATATTTAGAAATACAAAACTTTTATTTATAAGTGCGTATACAAATTCTTTAAATTCTTACTTGGGAGGGTACATCTGATTATCTTGCTCTAACATGTGTGGAATTCTGATTTTATAATTAATGCTTTGCGAGGAAATAATCAGGAATGAAAGTTATTAAGAAATGAAACTTCAACCATGCTTGGATTCAAAACAGTTTGTACTTCATGGTTGAATTTGCCGTGGTCTTCAGAACTTGACCTGGGGAGAATCTGAGTGCGGATTCACGTAATTTCAAATTTCATGTGACTTGGTTAAACAATGATAGGATTTGTTTGGGACTGAATTTTATGGAATTGATGTTTTGGGACGGATTTACATACACACCACCTAATTCTTGTATGCTTACATCTATGCCACCTAAAATATTTGCATCATATAAAATAGTGTTATAGTTTAATTTTAGAGGACCTACATGCATTACCACCAACTTAATGTATATTTACATATTTGACACCTAAACATTGATCTTCCGAAGTTGTGCATATACCATAAAAATCCTTTTATATTTTTTTTTACACAACTAACACCCAAATTTCAATTCTTGCATATGCGCTATCTTAACTACACATTGCAACTGTGTTATTTCTTTTGGGCTATCAAAAATTTTTTGGGTGGTATATATGTAAGTGCTACATATGTAAATGCTTAAGAATTGCATGGTTTGTATGTAAATTTCTCATTTCTCGTAGGCAGGATTTTGTCACTTGTTTTTGTGGTGGGCAACAAGGTAGAAGCATTCGCTCTAAGCTTTTAATGTGGCTGCAGTTTCTAACATGTTTTAATTATATTTTGGGCTGCGGTCTTGGCCTCGTAGTGCTTTGGTGGCTCGGTTTTGCTCTATTTTGCTGCCCTCTCATGTTTGAAGCATAAGTTGAATGAAAATTTTGGTTTTAGACCTTTTTGGGGTTTGCTTTGGGGGCTTGGTTTTGCTCCATGTTGCTGCCCTCTCATGTTTGAAGCATAAGTTGAATGAAAATTTTGGTTTTAAACCTTTTTG
>NEWO01000209.1:220314-258435 GCA_003013225.1 Phalaenopsis aphrodite
AAACTTTTCGGGGTTTGCTTTGGGGGCTTGGTTTTGCTCCATGTTGCTGCCGTCTCATGTTTGAAGCATAAGTTGAATGAAAATTTTGGTTTTAAGCCTTTTGGAGCTTGATATGGTGGTTCGGTTCCACTCCTTGCCATTGCTTCCCTATTTAAGATACATGTTGAGCATGGAGTTTAATCTCTCGGAGGCCTTTGGAGCCTGTTTTTGGGGGTTTTGATGTTATCCCTCGTGTTGCCCCTTTATTCGAAGCTTATTCATGAAATTTCATTTAATTTTGGGGTTTTGGAGATTTACATACATGCCACCTCAATCCTCATGATATATATGAGAAACAAAATAATAGTTGTCTATAGAAGACATCCTGAAAAAATTTGGATAGTATCAATGCAAAACAGAAGAGTTTAGGTGCTAGATAAGGAAATATAGAAGGGTTGGTGATATCTTTTTCTTATGATATAAAAGATTTGGGTAGGTTGCTCCCCTTACCCGTGAACGTGTTTTGGTTGTTTCCCTTGCTGCCCCGGCCGTGAGCATTTATTTGGTTCTGTGGGAAGATTTTTATGCTTATTTGATATGTGAGGTTATGGATTAATTCGAAAGTTGGAAGATTTTGATATCAACTTTGGGATCTGGGGAAGATTTGCAAGCTTTATTCGGGAGAGCATTTGGTTGATTTGATTAATCCTACGTTTTTGGGGTTTGGAAAATCAACGCGAAGGGATATTTTATGTTTTTTAGGAAAGACCTCGGGCCCTACTTTTCCAGGTCTTTTCGATAGGAGCTTTTTGAGAACTGATCCAATCTCCTTTTCGGTGTTCTAGATGGATCAGTGTCTCCTCTCTTTCACCTCATTTTTGTTCTTTTTTTTCTTGCTTCTTGGTTCGGTTTTCGATGCTTATGTTCGATGCATAAGTGTTCATGTATAGCCTTTTGCTATACGTGAAACCATCAAGAAAGTTAGTAAGTAGTCGTTTTGGGGCGTACGGTGTTGATGATAAAGGCACACCGAAGATAGAACAGAAATATGCCCTATCCTATAACATCAAGATCCAGACATTTGATGAACAATAGGATATGGTATCCTTCGCCGACATAAGTCTAGCGGGAGTCGGCTCGAACCTCCTCAGGTTGTTGGCAATCATATGCCTGATAGCGTAATCGACTCGTGGACAACAAAATTTTCTAAAAAAAAAAAAGTTTTGATAAACTGTTTTCAAACAAAAATATACTTTTCTACGAAACGAAAAATTGATAACTCTTATTTGCATGTTTAAAATTTGTGTGTATGTCAAAAACATAAATTTTTAAAAAATACGTTTTAAAGTTGGTTGTCCACTTGACGAATACCTGTTTAGGCTGGGAAATAGCCCCCCTAAGTGAGGTTCAAGAAACCCTTCTAGACGAGTGGCGGGTTCTATATATTCGGGTGACCGAGTAGCCTTCGTGGATCCTTGAGAATAAATATAACTGAGCCTAGTCCCATGCGAGTGCTTGCGGTCCCCCTCATCCGAATTTTCTTTTTGTTTTATCGAAGCTTTGGGACAGGACACTCGTGTTACTTTTTCCTCCCTTCGGGATTTCCCCAGATGTTTTGTGGATTTTCTTTTACTTGAGTCTTCTTCGTTGATTTTCTCGAGTTTTTTCCGCTTTTCCTCGGCTTTCCTGGATGACGTTTTCTTCCGGATTTTGCTTTTGAGATGCATTTAGGCTTGCTATGCTTAAGAAACATCGAATCTCACGGGCGTACAGGTTTGCTTTACATTTTACAGTACTTAATTTTCCTGTTTCTACCTGCTACCGTACTGTAAAACATGTTACACTTGTCCTGTTCCTACCTGCTGTTGTTCTTCCTGTATAGCATGTTATAATTTTCCTGTTTCTACCTGCTACCCGTACTGTAAAGCATGTTACATTTATCATGTTTCTACCTGCTACTGTACTGTATAGTATGTTACACTTGTCCTGTTACTGTTCTTCATGTATAACATATTGTATTGCTCCTGCTTTTGCCTACTACTGTTCCACGTGCATTATATTGCTTGTTCCTGCATCGCACACTTTATATTTTATAACTTTAAACATGTTTATTTTTTTTACATAGGATGTTTAGAGGACTACAATCATAGGGCCGTTTGATTTGACATTATAACTGGACACTCTAGATAACTCAAACTCGTCACGTCGAGGAACTTGGAGCTAGCGTAGTGGGCAACACGACCATCTTCAACAGCAGAACATGTCTTCTCCAGCAAAACCATTCCTTTTCCTAGAAATTAAACAACAATCCATAGGATTTCGAGGTTGTTTGCCTAGCGCAAAATAAATCCTCCACCTTTTTCTTTAGGCATTCATATAGCTCTGTTGTACGATTTAAGCCCTAACTCGTTCTAGGTTCCGAGGTTGTCGTCCGGTACGACATAAACCCTCATATCTTCTAGGCAATTTGTGTACCCTACCCTGTAACGCAAATATAAGCCCTAATTAAATAAAATTGGCAGGATGAAACATTGTAATAATCTCTTTTCAAAACTGGAGCCAAATCATAGGATAGACTGGGAAGTCACCGAGGTTCTCCTCAGGATCCGTGCCTTCCTTTAGTTTCTCTTCATTTGGATTCTTCAACATTGTTCCAGGTTCGAGCATTTCCCCTTTCACACCTCTTCGTCCGATTTCGTTGAAAAGTCTTATCCTTTTGACCTCTTTGAAGATGATATCCCCTGATTTTTATCGAGAGTTTTCTTAGGTGACTTTGGTCATTTAAGATATAATTAACTATAGGAGCTTGCCCTTATAAGAATCTTTTTCGAACCCAGCCTAAAATAAACCCTATTTAATTCTTTGTATTAAATAGGGGAACTTGTCGGCAAATAAAACGGTTTCGCAGACCAAACGGATGTCATATCTTTTTTAGTTTATTTGATCGAGTCTCATCCTCAAGTCTTGTGTTTATCCCTCGGGTTAGATACAGGATTTGAGGTAGAGTGCTCTTTCATTTAAACTGCGAAAAATATGAGGTCAGTTTGATTTCATATTTTTCTAAAATTATATATATATATATATATATATATATATATATATATATATATATATATATATATATATATATATATATATATACGTAAATTAAAACGTCCTTCCGAAGCGGGCGACGGGATTTCGATTCCCGGCTGCCGACAGCTTCTTACGGGCGACCCCCCAAACTTTCGTTTAGTGCCGACATAGAGTAATCAACATTTCAATGCGTTGGAGATCTTGAGAAGATAGATTACCACTCAAAGGACGCAGTATGGTCAGTGGGGTCGCTTTGACCTTTATAGAGTTCCAAGATATGAACCTTAAACTTCTCCGGTGGTGTAGCTTCTACAGTATGCTCTGTGAATGCATTCTTCGTCCTGCTATAGTCTTCTGTCGCTTCTGGCTGAGGTTCCACCTGTTTACGTGGATCTGGTATTGGGACTCTTCCACTCTCTTGGCTGCCGGGGCCGCTTGTTGAATCAGAGGTTCGGGTGCTGGTGGATCAGGTTGCGGGAGAGGTTGTGCCCTTCCCTCAAGCACTGCTCGGGCTAGCTCGACAATTTGTCTGGCCATCCGTTCATGGAGTGCTTGGATATGTTGTTGTACAAATTCTCGAATATAATCCACGTTGGAGGTTTTTGATGTTTTCCTTCAACCTAACATGCTTCTCGTCTTATAGAAGACATGATTTCACGCTCACCGCACCTTTTAGGATGTTGGATCCTAAATTGTCCTGCGGATCTCACCTAAGAAATAAAGCATTTGTTTGATGGAAAAGGAAAAAAAAGATGATTTGAACACTTTGTACTTTTTAGTGAGAATTTCGTTTGGGGTCCCTCTTTTCGAGAGTGATCATCCTATTTATAATTCATAGGTAGGATCTCATAAGGTATATGACTGCCCTCATTTAAATAAGAACATTATTATAATTAATGAGTCATTACATTTACTAATTTGTAACTGAATATCATTTTTTCTGACCCTATAATCGTTAGCATCACTGTATTTCTAAAATTATCATAAACACTTCTTCACATTCGTAACTGCTCAATTCAGTTGCTATGAGTTCGTTTAGTCGGCCAAGATTCATTCAGCCGCCCTAACATCCTTTGGTTGGCTTAAATAGTCTTCGATTACCCATTCTGTGGAGAATAAACGTGAAGACTCATTCTCCTTGGGTAGTATTATTCATCGGGCAGAGGGTGAATCACAGTGGTCCAAGAAACAACCTAGTTTCGGTCTATGTGTCTGTACTAAAGTTTTCATCCCAGGTGACTACTAATTTTCATGCTGGAAATTACCGTGATGTAGGTGCTGATGCGGTTGTGCGGTACATGTCGGGTCATTCATTCTTTTCATTCGGTCAGCCTTGGAAACAGATCGCTCGTTCACACCAATAATTCATTTTCTTTGTCTCCAATCATTTCTCCTCGAGATTCGTGCAGGCTCATTTTTGATATATACTGAATTGCATATTCAGTTTCTTATGCTATGAGCCATAATGATATGTAGCACTGATTTTATTTCTAGTTTCTGCTTAACATTTGCTATGGACTCCTTTCAAATGCCAAATATTGACAAGTTTACTATTGCATAAACAACTTCGAGCTCATTCTTATTATCTAATTTCGGTCATCACATTCAATTTTGAGTCGTTTTGAACATGTGCAGAAATATAATTCATGTCTTTGTCCTTATTTTGAAATTCAGAATCATCTACATTGAACATGTTATTCTTAGTTTCTGTACATGATAATAATCTAGTGAGCTTTAATGGGCGATTTTAATTTTTGCAGGTGCGGCTTACAGTTTCCAGGGATGGCCCAACTTTTCACCTGCCGCCACCATATTCAATTGTCATTCAGGTGACATACATGAAATAATTCTTGTATAATTTACTTGTTGTTTTATTCATGGCAATGGAGTAATAATCTGTGTTTTCTTGCAATTTTCCAATGATTCAAAAAATGTTTACTCATCACACACGACTTTTGATTTCAATAATCCAAATTCGTGGGCCTACTTGATTTGTTGCAAAGCAAACGCCATATAGATTATAGGGATTTTTTACAGGCGCTCCATTCAAAACTCGTGAATTTGATTATATATTTGTCAAATCATGAAACATTGTTAGTATCAATGTTTTAAATGTCAGAGGCTTACGGTGAGGTGTTTAACCTATCACAACGCATAAATTTTTTAACTTATATATTTTTATACTTCTTAAATTAGAAAGCTTGAACTACGAAATACAAAAAAAACAATAAAATAAATTTCAGTTCTAAAGTTTAATTTAAGCAAGCACAGGATCCGTACAAAGTTATATGTCAAGAATGAACAGGGTAGCTGCTATACATTCTTCAAGTTCTCATTCTTAAGCTTATAATAAGATATTTGCAATTGACATGTAGTTAGATAAACAAATAATCTTGATTTTTAGTAAAATAGGAGTGACACTTTATAATTGATAATGATTAAAAATTAACTTTGTTCGGCATATATTGTGTGGGCTTCATGGTATCAACTTTTCACTTGCCACCTCCATATATAGCCTTTAAATCCCATTTCTCTGTCTTACCATAATCCTAGATTCTGTGAATTTGGGCTCTGGGCGGCTTTTAACATAAGCTCTAAGTTTTACAAGACCCTCTTCTCTTTCACATGTTGCTGGCTCCATTTATTCATCGATGGTGAACTCTCACCATGATCTTCTTTATACGCCATCAAAATTATTCATGTCCTATACAACTAGCTCTTGTGCACAACTTTATGCTTCTTACAGTGCGCACATGTTGTTAATTTCTTTTTATCATAAGCTCTTGGAGTAGTTCCTGTTTTACATGTCACGACCAACCCAGAGTTTGGAATTAACCAAGGTGGTTAGAGACAGCCCGACAGAGGAAATTATGTTTTCAATATTTATTTTCTATAACTGAGATTTAATAATTGAAAGATCCACTAAAGAAATTAGATTAAGGTAGTATAATTAAATTTACATCATCACATGTTATTCACATATTCTATAAACATTGCCCTTCTATCACTCCTCTTTTAAATTACTTAATTACACCTAAAAAAATAGTTTAAAATAACAATGAACTAATTAAAGTCGGTGAATGCTCAAAATTTTAAACTGTAGTAATATAAGAAAAAAGAAAACAACAGGCATGCTAGTTAAGCTTATAATAAATTTGTATAAAATATTAGATATGATGAGTCACAATATTTCCTGTTATTTAATTGATTTTACTATATCAACAACACATCTATATCATTCTATATTTGTACAACCATCGCCCAAATTATACCGGTTATGGTTTTTCAATATCCATAATTTTTTTCATTTACGTGAATGAGTACCTTAGCGTTTCCTACGATTACCATATAGAGTAGACTCCATCATACCCAAACATGCACATGCAAACATACTATGAAAATTATTTTTTAATAATGATTTTTTCATTCTCTTTTGCATAACAGTCAATATAATTGTATAACATTTTATTTCTGTGATTATTTAAAAAAATGCTAATTGTATATCATTCCTACAATTTGAATAAAAATTCAATAGAATCATAAATCTTGAGTTTGTAATGACTTCAATATAACTAGTGATGGTAATCGTAAGTGCATTTGGTTAAGAAGAAGTAAACTGTTACTATAGTAGAAAAACATGATTACTTACCTAAAACACTGATGTTTTTCTAGTCAATCATTCTTTTCACGTATCTCCAGTGAAAACGTAAAGTCAAATGCAGACCCCTAGTTAAAATACTATAAAGTAAAAACCTGATACAAGGTGACTCAACTAGACTTCCCTCATTAACAAAATTAGTATAACAACATATCTAAAATAACATAGTTACTGAAATAAGAAAATTTGCTAGAAAGCATACTTATTTGGAAGAAAAAGCCAAACCCATCAGGCCATATCACCATTAGTAGCAGTAGGTTGTTTAGGCTCTCCATGAGTGAGGGAATAATCTTGAGGTTGAACAGGTTGTCTTGGTTGAACATGGGTAGGAGCTGAAGTTATAGAAACTATCTTTTTTTGCCCGCATGCAGTCTTCTGTAAAGGAGTTTCACTTGATTTCTTATTTGCAGTGCTCTCTGGCCAAGCGATGGACAATACCTTGCTATATGACCAGGCCGATGATGCTAGTAATAAATGTTAGATCCCATCAAACATTCACCCTTATATTATTTCCGCATTTGACACAAATAACTACATTACTCTGAGTAGAACCCCTACTAAATCCACCAAAACTGAACTTGGACTTATTCCCATTGGATCCTTCTGATTGATCTTCATGTTTTCTTTCATCATTACTCTTGTTCTTGTGAGTCTCCTTACACTTCTGAGTAAGCTGAAACTCTTCACTCTTTCTAGTTCATTCCACTAATACTGAGTATTCATCAATCCTCAAAGGCCCCAACTATTGTCTGATTGAATCTTTTTTTCTCGATAGAATCAGTAGCACTTTTCTTCTGTAGTAATGATTAATTATGACACATGCCTTAACAGTATAGTGAATTCTGCTTCGTACTACATGACTATCTTCTCTCCTTGTACCAATTTGATAATTGTCTTACATTTATCTCTGAGCAGATATGGATACAAACCACTCTCTGAATAGCTCCACAAATTCTTCTTAACTTACCATCATATTGGATGTCTCTTAGCTTGTCCTGACACTGTGCGTGCCACTACCTTCAACTTCTCCATCTCGTACAAATGTAGCTAACGAGACTATTCTTTCATTCGTACATGCAAACTATTTGATGTCTTTTCAATTTGTATAAGCTATCATGTACTTCAATCAAATCTTCTGTTCCCTTAGATATTGGTGGACTTAAATCTAAGAATATTTTTAAGTATTTATCCACAACAACTGTATCGCTTTCAATGGGCTGCGATTTGAACTCCTGAATTAGTTGACTCATGACTGTCATCATCTGGGTTAGGATATTCTTGTTCATATTTATAGTAGATCGTACTTCATCGTTTTTATTAAACTTTATTCTTCTATAATTTCGGGTGTATCTTTAGATCTGAATAGAAATTATTACTTTGAGTTAATATAAATTTAAAATTTTTTATTATTACAATTTTATTTTAATTACCCTATTGGCTCATTCATTAAATGATTATATTTATTAATCCTAAATCTTTGCTTGGATACTGTTTTTGTCATGATCTGACACGGGGTTTGAAATTAATCAAGGTTGGTAGAGACAGTCGGACAGAGGAAATTAAATTTTCTTTATTTTTTTTGTTCTATTACTAAGATTTAACAATTGAAGGAGCCACTAAAAAAATGAAATTATGACAATATAATTAAATTTACTACATTACAAGTTACCCTCGTTTTCCATAAACATTTTCTTTTCAGTCGCTCATCTTTTAACTTAAGTACATCTAAAAAGATTGTTTAAAACAATTCTGAGCTAACCAAAACCAGTGAATAGTTTTACCTCTAAATTATAGTAATATAAGGAAAAAAAAAACAAGGGCATGCCAGTTATTTTTTAATAAATCAGTATAAAATAGTTGATTTGATCATTTACGATATTTCTTGTTATTCAATTGTTTAAGTTTATAAATATTATATATATATATTGAAAGCCCAAAAAGACTAATATATTAACTAGAAGGAAAGATACTGATACAATGTGTTGGAGGGCTCAAACATGACACCCTGCCCACACCAAAACTAGAAGGGGTTCCAAAACTAGAAAATACTGAAAAATACATTAGAGACATAAAGAAAAATCATAAAAATGCTGAAATACATAGTATCAGGTGACTAGAGAGCAACTCAATTTGGTTTTGCCTCTGCCTCTGGTTCTCAGAAAAGAGCAAGCTAATAAGTTGGTAAGATGATTGCCATTGCCAGTAGTAACGAATGTATCATCCAATATGTTCCCGAGCTGGAGTCGACCTCCTATCTTTTTCTTCCTCCTAGAATAGACCTGCCATTCCTCTTTCGAAGATTGACTCACCTGATGTTGGTGTAATGTGTGCGGGAGATGTGCAAATTGTCGAACATTAGAAGCATCTACATGTTGTATCGGCTGATTGTTATTGGATCAAAAGAACACTCTCGTGTGTCTTGACATGTAAGTGAGATTCTTCAACAACAGTGGGTGATATAAGCACAACTGGATCTGTAGCTGTAGTATATTGTTCTTCCTCAGGAACTACGATGTTGGGAAGATAATCGTGTTGCATCTTCTCAACAGAGATAATAGGTGGCTATTTTTTAGTGATATTTGGCCTTAGATGTGAATGTTAACGATAGCAAATAGTAGAGCTGTGACCAAACATACTACAATGAGAGCAATAAGGATGATGTGTTTCCATTTCAACATTTTTCCAATACGCGTTGTGAATAGTGCTAATCTATATCTCATCCGGAGCTGGTTGAGTGATATATTTGTCAACTAACACAAGCCACAGAGGGTCTAGTGACAACAAGCGTAGGACTATCGACCTTGAGAGACTTCCCGTAAACAGTTGCTAAAGAGTAGAGGATTTCCATGTTGAACAAATGTAATTTTAACCTCGGAAACTTTATCTAAACTGGAATAATAGGGTACTTCGCTTTTGCATCAAAACCGATATTCTACTTCAGAATTTTCATAAAATGATTGTCAATCTTGATAGCTTTTCAAGAGAAAATGCGAGTGTAATCAACATCATGAGATAATTGAATAAATACATGTCTACCGTCAAGTAGACCAATGTTCCAACTGCCCAATTGTTTCATAGTATCAAATTCCTTTCTAATGATCTCCAGTTTTGGGTGACTGTAAAGAAATTTTCCCACTAGAGAAAAATGTCAAGAGAATGCAAGAGTATCAGTTTCAACCTCTGTGAGAATAAGTGCAGACTTCTCATTTTTTTTCAAGCTTTTTAATAAACGTGTGACCACCTTCACCTTCAAGAGCCTCGTGGAAAGATTTTGAAAAATTGTAGGACTTACCGATAGCAAAACCAGATGCTGAACCTGGAGGAGGGGCACTAGCAGGAAAGGGCAAGTCACTGACAAGGGCATTTGCATAGGAACGGAGCATCGAGACCATCTCTCTCACAAAATGGTCGCGTCAGGAGAGATAGTTTAGCGGGCCCCAAAGAGGCGAACAGGATGCGAACCGTCTGCCAGGCAGGACAAGCACGACTTTCTACGAGACGATGTGCGAACAACATCTGTCAGGCAGAACGAGCGAGGCGCGTCGTCGTTTAGGAGACGATGTGCGATTCATCGTCTTCGGGCGCCTGCAAGACGAGACGAATGCGAGCAGGAAATCGCTTCGTCGGTTAGGAGATGACGTGCGAAATAGAAGACGTCGTCGTCTTCGGTAAGGCAAACAAAAAATGACGTCGTCGGGTTGGAGAGACGACTTGCAAGCTTAGACGGAGGAAATAAGTGAATCTGGTAGTTTCAGCGCCGGGAATCGCCATCGGGCGAAACCTTAGCAAAGCCCCCTGCCGATGCCATATATATATATATATATATATATATATATATATATATATATATATATCCTATACAATCGTCACTGAAATACCATCTTAAAATTTTATTTATTAAGGTACTTCAATATGAATATCATTTTTTATTTATGTGCACGAGTGTCTTAGCGTTCCCTTGCTAGTATGATGATGAGACAACTATTATAATCAATCATCTACACGCAATCATAATATGAAACTCACTTTTTATTATTGATTATTTCATTTTCATTTGTATAACAATCAATATACTTGTATAATATTCATAATTTATGATATATTTAAAAAAGGCTAGGTACACATCATTCCTATAATATTAACAAAAATTTAATAGAATCATAAATTATAAGTTTGCAGTGATTTCAATATAATTAATGACATTAACCGTAAGGGCATTTGTTCTAGAATAAGCAAAATGTTACCATAATATAAGAGTATGAGTACTCATCTCAAACCTTAATGATTCTCAAGTCAATAATTTTCTCATTTATCTCCAATGAGTACTTGAAGTCAAATGCATAAATAATCATTATTAATTTATTATATTGATGTATCATATAATAATATTTTTTTATTATTTTACATATTAGTATCTTTATTTAATAATATAAATTTAAGTTTTTCTTTCAAACAATTTAAATATAATATTGCTAATAAAAAGTTGGTCCTTATTTAACTTTCTAATTAGTTTGTGTAATTATATCTTTTCAATTACGCTTTAAGATTATATACATATATTTATATTATTTAATAATTTATTATTATTATTACTAATTTTATACAAATCGTTATATTAGTTCTTAGATTTAATAAATTATCAAAACTTAAATAAATCAATCTTTAACCTTTTTTTTTATGCCAACACCCTTTCTTTGATTGAGAAGGGAAGGTTTTATAGCCTGAATCAAATGTACTTAAATTTAACATTTTCATAATAAACTTATATATATAATATATATAATCTTTATTAGATAACTTAATTAATAAACTCACCCTTTAATCTCGGTCGAAAGCCCCCTTCAACCATGCAAATCTGTCTTCTCTTTGCGTGAGGCTCAAATTTGCTCCTCCTTCGCATCAAACTGCTCGAAGCTCGGCGTCGATACTTCTTCAAGTTTTGCCGCCCTAATTGAGCGTCTCACCTCCTTTGCTTGACAATGAGGCTGCCTTCTCTCTGCTCGACAGGGACATCATCATCAGTCGATGTCATTGCCTTGGGCTATTAGGAAGCCCTAACTTGCGCCCGTTGATCTTCTTGCTTTCATTTCACATCGGTCGACTCTCCAGGTAAGTCGATATCACGATCTTGCCTCTGTCTCCCTCCTACGCGTCATTTTATAGAACAAACTCACCTCTTTGAATTCCCCACCCCCTAGTTTCATGTTCCACTTTTCTGCTCCCTTTGGTATCTGAAACGAGGCATCACATCACAACACCGTTATGCCCTCTGATGCCTTATTTGTTGATTTATTGTCTCATTTTCCTCACTTCATCGTCACATAGGGTGTTAAAAATTTTGCATGCGAGAGGGGTGTTGCTAGTGAATATTTTTGTGGTAGTGGGCTCAGAAAATAGAAAAAGTCGGACTCTCATCGAGAGCTTAATGAGTTAAATTTCTGGTCAAATTTTCTGATGACAGATGAGTAGATAAGACACTATCTAGATATTTTGCCCTCATTTTCTGAAGTACATTAAGATCTAGGGTTTGAGGTTTTCCATAGATCCAAGCCTCTATGGTTAATTACTCCTTCTGAAATGGGAGAGCACTTTCGATTAAGGCTAGTCATTAAATTCCAAGTATTTGAACTTTACATATAAATGCTGCAAATTTACAATTTGAAAATTATAGAAATTATCATAGTTAGCGTAGAGCGGATGGCGGGGGGAAAAGTTGATAAATAATTCAAGATTTCATAGTTCCATCATTTCGGCTCATCATGATCCCAAGTTTACTTAATCATAGTCAACCCATCCTAAAATAAGGATCATTGTCTGAAATCATAAGTTGCATTGTCTAAGAGAATTTTATAGACCTAAGGTGATTATTTGTCTAATGAAACTAATTCAAGCCGACCTTAGTTTATAAAAGGTTTTTTGCCCTATCAAATATACCTTATGATTCCTAACTTAAAAAGGCAAAATACAATTGGAGAACTTACGGTCTACAACCGCGACTGTAATATAATGGTGTCATTTAACGTCAAGCCTCACAATTTGGAGGGCTCTAGTCGTAACCGCTTATTGTGACGTCATTTGATGGCCAGATTATGCAGACATATGACTCGGGCTACATCCTTACTGACATTAGATTGTTTTGAGCATGAATCTAGTACTATGTTTGATATGACATTGATTATTTGTGAGCTCGAGTCAATATTAGATTTATCCACCTCGACAAACATTTGTGAATGTGCAATAAATATGCTTATCATCAAGGAATGGTGTCTTTGAACCATGTCGACTCTTTTCCATTCACAGAAGATCAAGTTCGTGATTTACATTAGTTAAATTTATTTGAATATTCTTTGGAGCTTAATATTAAAAATACGCCACTCCGGTTGAAATTCACAGTCAACTCGCCTATCATCAAAGAATTCATCCTTTCGAACCCTGTCGAGTTTGTCCCACTTACAGAGGACTAGGTTCAAGTATGTAATATTATTTGAGTTTTAAAAATAGATTTTGAGATTTGATTTTGAAACTAGATCTCTCCGGTTGAGATGTACTATTAACACGGACATCATCACGGAATACTATTTGTTAATCATCACTAAAAAGCACTAGTTCTATTAACTTCAATTCTTGTGAGGAGTATCCTATTGGCTCAATGAGAACCCAAACATATTAACTCTAGTACCTATGGAATGGTGGATCTAACTAGCCAAAATGTGGGACTTACAACCTTGCCGTATAGGCAAGACGACCCACTTGAGAGCGTATGTAATTACGTAGGCTTGCATTTGACATTTAAAAATTAGAATTTTGCAACTTTCATATATGCGCACACTTCTCTAGGCAAATTGTCTTGTAACTCAAGCATTTGATTAAATCACCCAACATTCACAAACGCACAAGTTTGAGTATTTAGGGACACGTTAGAGCACATGCGAAAATTTTAGATCAACTTTTAGGTGATTATTATGGTTTGTACTAATGTATTAACATTAAACGATGCAAAAAGATTTCATTTAAGATTTTGGTTTCGCTTTCTGTCTGCTGGTGCAGGTGGATTGCGGATTCAATGGCAATATTTGGATTTATATGCACTAAAGCTTTGACATTAATGTAAGATTTATTTGTGTGTGCACTAAAGCTTTGACATTAGTGTGGGTAACAAGCTTTGTTTGCTCGTGGGTTAAAATATTAGCATTAATATGGGCGACAAGATTTGTTTGCATGTCGAAGTTTTAATCATAGCGGGCCCTGCATAACCATCTTTTTGTTTCTATAAATAGAAAGTTTGTGGCTTGTCCATTTCATGCCTTGAAGTTCTCGACAGTAGGGATACTTTACTGTCCCTGCATGGTTTGGAGCTTTTGAGCTTTTCAAGTTAGTGTTTTGTTTTTTTTTTTTTTACATTTTACATTTTTTTCTTACATCTTTTTTATATCTTTGCACTTGTTTAAGTTTTAATGTAAGTTTCATTTAAATCATTATAAGTCTATTTTAAGCTCAACTCAAATTATGTTGTCTTTTAAATTTACCCTAAAATTTGACAGTACCTTAGCATTCTCTCGATGTCATCCCTCATTGGAGGTTCTATCGGGAGTCCGAGTCTGCCCACTGCGCTACGAAAAGGGTATATGGGTGGTGTAAACACCACGACCAGATATTCGACACCTACCACACTACAAAATGCACGTATAGTTTACCTTTATACATTTGCATATTTCCCCATCGTGCTATGAAGGCACGTATAGGTATTTAATATTTGAATTATCCACTACACTACAAGCGTCATGTAAGAGTTTTGAGCTACTATGCTACGAAAGCGTGTATAGAATTTCTCTCAACGCATCAAATGCATTGCAATAAACATTTCAGGAGCTTTTGTTGTGAATGTATACCTTCCGGGAGGTGAGACTGATTTTAGCACACCTGCATGAAGCTCTCATACGAACTTGCTTTTCCTTTCCACACATTCCAATCATTTACATACACAAATATCATTTTCTCCTTCCTCCACATACAAACACATACGCGCGCACATACATTTCATGAAATCTTACAACTTCAATTGAACAACCACAACAACAGTCTCACCACCGACACCATATTAATATTTCTTCCAGTTTTACTTTTGATCTCACCCCAACACCACCTCCAACACCATATTTTGGATTTATGTAATAATTTTATTTTATTTATGGACAATTTTTTGCTCAATCTTAGTAAAAAAAAAAAAAAAAAATCTGTTCTACTTAAAAAAATGGTTCGCTCAATGTGAAAACTAATTTCAATTAAATTTGTTTTTCCATTTCTATTTACTTTTTCATTCTCTTTTCTCATTTTTTTGAATCGGTGAGAATGAGTTCCCACAGTTTTAAGTACCGTTTGGAGAATTGATGGAAGTTTTGGATTGCAAATTTGCATGTGGTTCTCATCATTGTACGGATCTGGTCCTCTCCCGTTCTCACGTAATTGCACAATTTATTTTTACATGTATATCTTTGTCATTAATGTTGTCTGGATGACCAATATTAATTCCACACAACCTTATGAAGACCACACTGTTTAGTAGTAGTTGTTGAGGATCCAAATCCTCATTCTACTTGGCTTGTAACATGTTTGAATCAGTTTATGACGGATATTCTCATGCGCAGCGTCGGAATAGGTATTTCATGAGGTATTGGCTCTGCAAATTACATAGTGCTAGTGACACTAAAAGAGCCTTATGTACATCTCAATGGAAAATGCGAGTTCTTTAATGCCAAACCTCACGATATTACTGCATATCTTATACTTGAGTTTGTTAATTGCTATATTTGCTGGATGCAGGAATCAGAAAGAGGTAGCTGGCATATTCCGACCATTGCAGGAGATGACATAGAGACACCACGGCAGTGGGTTTGTGCAAACAGAGATATGATAGTCCCCTCTTTATCTCATCCCCGGTTAGTTCAGATCTAAATGTAACTCGGACAATGGTCTGTTCCTTTTAAGGAGCCCTTTTTTTCCTGATGTCTTATTTTGTAAAGCAGGTTTCCGTATAGATTTATATTATTGAAGGTGGTGTCCTTGCCGTCATTGCGGCAACTGACATAAACCTGATTTACCTGATTGTGAATGGAATATCGATTATCGGTTATTATGCCAGTGTGTTCCTTTTTATTCTATCTCTCAGAGAAATGCGAGTTTCCTTGAAATTATTGCATATTTTTATATTTCTTTGTTTGAACCAAAGCTCTTTCAAGGGAGGTATTTGCTCATATAAAATGGGGAGAATTTTCATTGATTTTTATCACAGACTGACAATTCCCAAAGAGGTCTTCCACTCTCTATAACAGAATTATAGACACTTGCTGCCAGCTCAAGAAACAGCTAATTAACTTGATTCCCTTTCTAGAGTTTCCTTTCTTCTTATATATATGTCTATTGGGATCAATGCTGAAGTATCTTTGTTATCTGTGAATGACATTAAGCTTTTCTGCATTTATTCCTTTTGAAATTTGTCTTAATGGTATTAGAGTTGGTTCAAGGTTTTTTCGTCTCTCCCTAAGACCCTTCTCCCTTTTTCTTTTGAATCTTAATTCTAATGGAGGACTCCGCAACTTCTGAACCTGTCTTCCACTCTACATTAAATACTACCATTACTCCGTCTCTTAAGTTTCTGCTCTCACGTGAAACAATTCACTCAGAACCAATAACAACAGAAAATTATCCTATTTGGAGGGCTTAGAATTTTAAGATCTTCACTGCGAATGATTTTTTTGATCAGTAACCATAAATCCTTAATATACATTCTGGATTCATTTTAATCAAAATTTGTCAGCGGCTTTGTATTCTACTACTCAGCTATCCTACCATATGTTTTGCATCTTCGGACTTCTTTAGACATCTGGAAGCCAATTGAAAGGAGATTACAACCTTCAAACAGATCAACGGTGACCCAGCTGAAGAATGAGCTTCATCACATATCAATACAATGAAAAATAACACAATGAATATATATTTCAGAAATTTAGGCGTTGGTGGGAAATCTAATAGTTGCTTGTTCTCACATTGATCAGGAAGATATGATTCTCTACACTGAATTGGATAACACCTGCAGATTTGTTTTTCAAAACTGCAATTCATACCCAACTGCAGCCCATTAGCTTGAATGATCTATATTCATTACTATGCATTAATATTATGGTATGACTCATATACCATATAGGGACAGATGCTGGAACGAAGCGGAGCGGAAGAATCTGTCCAAATCGGGAAGTTACGTTATGTGGATTGGGGGTGCGGGGGCAACGCCCCGGTGTACGCTACAGGGGTAATTTTGTAATTACATATTGTACTTATAAATAGGTCTATGTGTAACCCCAGGAGGTATCCCTGAATTCTGTAATCCTTTTCTGAATATTGAAAGGAATCGCCGCTCTGCTCCCGAGGATGTAGGCATCTTTGCCGAACCTCGTTAAATCTTTGTGTTCATCTGGATTTGTGTCGATTTTAGTTTTTCTTCGCCCTAATTTCTCAACAAGTGGTATCAGAGCGAGGTTGGAGGGCATAGAATTTTCGGGCACAGGAAAGAACGAAGATTTTCGGCTAGGCTTCAGGTTTCGACGGCTTGGATTGCGACAGAGGAGACTTCACGCGACAGGGCGAAGCAATCGTGCGAAGTAGATCGTTGTTGACCTCTTTTTTAGTGAGGTCTTAGTTTTCTACTCCTAGAATCCATGATCTAGTTTTAAGAGTTCCTTATTGACCATCCTAGCAGACTAATAATGGAGCCCACCTCCGTAGAACATTAAACCACTTCTTGACTCATTTTTTTTGTGAAGAACTCACATGAGTGCTTACAAGCACTCAACTTCTAGTTGCAAGGGCTAAGGACCAGTATGTAGAGGGCCCAAAAATGAGTTCCTACAGGATCAGACGACCTTAGGTGAACCCTCTGTGAGTCAGCAACACACTCGCTGCACCACGCACGAAGCTGACACATTTTTGGCACGACCGTCAGTAAACTTGTCCGGACGATTCTAGATGACGAAACAGACCGCGCCGTGAGTCCGAAACGTCAAATTTAGCCAGGAAGGACACCCATATTACTAGGACTACGCGCGCGAACCAATGACAAGGAAATCAATGCACATTTTTAGCTGGATGCGAGCCCGGCTCAACCCAGGTTCGACTCGGGCTCGATTTGGGCTAATCACCATCTCACAGAATTTCAAAATTCAAACAAAATATTTAAAACTCGTATTCATTGAAAATAATCCTGTGTTATTATTTTCCAATTAAGCTGCACTCAGCAAAGGAAGGTATTCAATTCCCCGCAAAAGCTTTCAAATAACGGCTCCCTCTCGGCTGGCATAGTAGTTGGCCTTCAGAGAGGATTCCTGATTCGATTATCCTCCGCTCTGCTTGCTCCCGCTCACATTTTTTTTCTCGTGCGATTAGCTCCTTCGTCTCCTCTCTTTGCTCGATCCTGTCTCCCGCACCGAAGCCGCAGACCCCGTCCCCGTCTCCTGCACCGAAGCCGCAGCTCTGCTAGATTCTGTCTCCCGCACTAAAGCCGCAGACTCCCTCTTCCTCCTTACGCTCGATCCCGCACGCCCCTTCCTCCAGACGACGAAGCCACTCCTCTGCGACCTGAAAGCTGCTCCTCCGTGATTCTTCTTTTCGTTCGTTCGCCTTGCCTCCTTCCCCACGCCGAAACTATCCCTGCATTCGACTCCTTCCCTCTGCACCGCTTGCCCTCCATAAACTTCTGCTCGCCTCCCTCACTCAACAGACTCCTCCTCTTTGTACTGAAGCTTTCACCCGCTCGCCTCCTCTCTGCGCCAAGTTTGCTCATCTGCTTCTCTCTCCCCTGAACCGAAATAACTCTCCTGCATTCGGTCTCCCCCTCATCTGCTCAACTCCCTCTTCAGCGCATCGAAGCCCCGCTCGCCTCTGCCCTTTTCTTCGCGACCAGACCCTGCTCGACTTGCCATCTCACCAAACCGAACGACACCCTCTCGCTGGACTCCTCTCTTTCTTTCGACCATGATCACTCGGCTGACCCTCCCTCGCCCGCATTGGAGGTAGGAGGAACACTGAACTTCTTCGAGCTTCTTAAACGTTTGAAGCATAGAACCTCAGCAGTAATTGGGTAACGAAGTCTTGTTTTATTCCTATACTTGCTCATTTTATTTATACAATATAAGCTATATAGGAGTTGGGAAGATTTACGTACATACCCACTGAATTCACTTGTGGCTCCTTAGACCCATTACTGAAGCTGGAAGATATTCTTTTCATGTTTGTGCTTCAGAATTAATATTTGAACATTTGAATTTCACTGTTACATTATTATCTCAACCCAAGAAATTAGGTAGAATTGAATTGTGGACTCGTTATTGCCCGACATGCTTACTACTTTCTACCAGAAACTTATCCATAAGTAATACATATTGATGAATGAGTAATACATTTTGATGAATAAGTGAAGGTTGAAGATCTGCACAAAGGATTTAAATATTTCAATTACGAGAAATTTATAAACATACCATATAACCCTCATGTATTTACATATCCAATACCCAAGTCTTAGAATCAACTTGTATGTCAATCATATGTACTTGTATGCCTAATACCTAAGTTTTGATTTACATACATGCCACTCAATTGCTACGTGCTTGCATATCTATCACATTGGCTTCAGTTTTTACGTGCATACCATACAATGCTTATATTCTGTGCATATGTGGAACCTAAGCTTTATAGTTACACCACTTGATCTTTAATTCTACGTAAAAGATATTTTTATTTCTTAATGTTAAATGTATATTTTCATGCTTAGGATTTATATGCTGTTTTGGAAATCATTTGGGCACCATTTTGGAGCAATTTCGACACTGTTTTGAGGTGTTTTTGCTTGCTGATTTAGAGAGGCTTACATAATGTTTCGAAGCGAATTTAAGGTCTGATTTTTATGCACTGTTTTGGAGCCACTTTAGTTGCCAATTTGAGATGATTTTGGGCACTGTTTTGGAGCCACTATAGGTGCTGGTTTGGGCTGATTTTGATCGCTGTTTTGGAGTCACTTTATGTGTCGATTCGTACTGATTTTGTGCACTGTCTTAGAACAAACTTAAGCATTCTTCTCGAGAGTCTATTTAATTACAGTTGTTGAAAGATTTTAAATGTTTTTTAGGTTGATTAATTTGCTATTTCCTCTTTTGATTTGTTAGTTTTGAAAGTGGATCAACCTTTTCTTTTCGTTTGCTTTGATATTTTTGTTAAATGGTTAGGTCAAAAATGAGAATTTCTGATTTAATTACATGGAAGACACTTATAAATATTTGAGGATTAGTTGAAAAAAATACTTAATTGGGGGTATAACACTTTAAATCACTTTAAGCATAAGTTAAAGTGTAGGCTTTCTAGATTTTAGGAGCACACCCTAGGTGAGAGTCCATCCACCTAATTCTCAGCATATACTTCCTAGGCCTGAGCGAGAGTCCATCCATCTAATTCTCAGCATATACTTCCTAGAGTTTAGGAGCACACCCTAGGCGAGCGTTCATCCACCTAATTTTTGAATAAATAACGAAACTTAATACTTGACCCCGATTCACAAACTGATTAAGACACTAGACATGAAAATGCACCGGGACACAGTTCATGCTTCTTTAATTAAATCAATAGTGGAATTCCCGCAATGACTTAACCTGCAGTGAAACTCAGTGCACTGAGATTTGAGCTCGGATATTACAATCAAATTCTCCTGACAATTGGGGAAATTTGTTAACACCACATATGAATCATCAGACTAAGATAATTCTAGAGTGTAAGTGGCGTGGGCAATGAGGAAATTGCTTATGTGTGCTTAAACAAGGGATACGAAGTGAGATTATTAGAATAATATCTCCTACCTCAAGGATCTTCAATAAGGGAGAAGGAATGATCTATGATACTATTCGCCGATTCTTGGTGAGATTGTTGCCCCCGACACTCTTAGGTTGTTAGTAGTTCTAGCACGATTAGAGTGATTATCTTGTGGACTATACGACTTTACAAAATATTAACAAAAATAAAATAAGAATTTCTTTTTCATGCTAAAAAGAACCTTGCATATAAAAGACTTAAACAAAAATTTTTGCATGAAAATCAAAGAATTTTCTAATGAAAATTTGTAAAGATCCACGACTAGTCACTTGGATTGAGGTTAAGAACTGTCTTCTGAAGATGGTCGGGCTGATAACTCTTGTTCAAGCTCGGGAAGCACACAGTCTAGCTCTGAGCCCCCACTTTTACCAATGTCTTACACCTAGTCCTGATCTTCCATATGTGGCTAAGGATTTCTTTTGCTTGTGATTTTTACTACTTGTTTTTCTAACTTTTATGCTGGGTTTTCTCACCTTGTTTATTTTTCTTGTAAGTTTATTTAAATTTACTGCAAATCATATTGTGTCCGCAACACAGTAACATATGCCCAAGTACGCTTTTATAGTTTATCTACAACATTTTACTTTACTGCATTTTACTTTTCAAATACCTTTTGCTTACATGCAATTTGTTTATTCTGCATGTAAAATCAAAACTTAAATAAAATAAAACCAAACATTAACACCAAAACTGTGAAACATGAATCACCAATCTCAAACTCTTTAACTCTAGAGCCATCGCGACGACAAAGAATTTGGAGCAACTTCATGGGCAGTGCGACATAGAGTTTGGAGCGGACTACAGGTGAAGGTGGTCGTCATTCTACAACAGAAAATGAGTCTAACCAACTAAACTTTCCTAGCTTAAACAACCCATAGGACTTCGAGGTAGCTCACCTAACGCGACGTGATTCCTCACCCTCTTTTAGGCTCTTGCACAATCATGTTGTGTAGTGTAAGCCCTAACTCGTCTTAGGTTCTGATGTTGTCGTGTGGTACGTGATTCCTCACCCTCTTTTAGGCTCCTGCACAATCTCAAAGGGTAAAGAATAGGATTGCTCCTATTTGCCCATAAATCCACCCAAATTACTTAAATACCCTTGAAACCTTAAATTTGACCAAAACTCCCAAATTCACACAAAACTCCCAATTTTTTCAAAGTCATTTCAAAGCATTTGAAAATATCCAAATTTTCCAAAAGCACCCAAAATTGCCAAAATTGTGAAAGTACCCTTAAATTTCCCAAATTTACAAAAATACCCTTGGTGGTTCAAACTTTCCCAAAACATCCAAAATCACTTCAAGTGTCTCCAAACCAATTTGGACCCTTCAATTGAATCCAATTTGACCAGTTTGATCATTTTGACCAAAACCCACAAACTGCCTTTGAAGGCCCAATTTCCCCAAATTCACGTCAAATATCCATCAATTTGCCCCCAATTCCCCTCAATTTTAATCTTAAACTCAAATTAATCTTTCATTTGATCAATTCAAACCAAATACAAGCCTAATTGACCCATGCTTTGAGCCCAATTTTGATCCAAATCTAACAATTTTAGCATGTGACCTAATTTCACCTAATTGAACCCCATAGCCTACTCAATTTGCCCCAATTTGGATATTTTTTATTCACTCTCAGAGGGTAAAGAATAGGATTGCTCCTATTTGGCATAATACAATTTTATATATGTATTTTAAATGATTTTAATTTCTTCACATTCCATAAAATCATTGAAAGAGAAGGATGCTTTCTTAAATTTGAACTCTTCGTTTCAAAACTTTGTTTAGTCTTTATAAGTTTACTTTTGAAGTTTAGAAATTAGTTTATTTAACTTAGTTTTATTAAATGTATTTCAATTAGTGCACATTAAATTTACTTTGGATTTTTTTTGCTCACTTAAGTATTATAGTTTGAAAATTTCGTTTGACATTTTAACCATAAGAATTTTGAACTCCCTGTGGGATCAATACTTAGGACTCAATTAAAACCCTTTATTACTTGAGCAATATGTATACTTGCGTTATTATTATGAGTTTGATAGCTTAGGGATTTTAAAAGAAAAAAAATTATTTATATCAAATTTTTTTTTATTGGGATTGAACTGCATATTAAATTTTAGTGCTAGCCGACTGAACATCAAGTTTTTGACACCGTTGCCGGGAATGACAGGTAAATTACTGTATAATTGAGAACATTTTATTTGAACTGAAAAACTATTTATAGTTTAATTAAATATTTTTATATTTTAGTGTGTTTGTTTTTTTACTTACTTATTGTGTTTGTGTATGCGTAGTTTAAGATGAGTTTGTTTAACACGCAATTCAGAGATAGAGAGAACAATTAGAAAAATTTAAAAACAATAAAAGGAGATAGATAATTTGAACAAAATGGCTTCGAACTTTAATAATTATGGAAATGAAACTGAACATCATCAAGACCTTTAAGAGACTATGGTATTCCTACAGTAGATGAAATTCATTTGTGTATACAAAACTCTACTTTAGTTGCCAATTCATTTGAGCTTAGACCTGCTATTATCCAAATGCTACAATTTTATTAGTTTGGGGGAACACCGATTGAAGATCCTAATTTACACCTTGCTAGTTTTTTAGAATTGTGTGCTACATTTAAATATGATGGAGTGTTGAATGATGTCGTCAAAATTTAATTTTTTTTCTATTTTCACTAAGCGATAAAGCTAAGATGTAGTAAACTCGTTAGCACCTGGATCTATCCGAACTTGGGGAGACTTATCACAAAAATTTTTATCTAAATATTTCCCACCATTGAAACATGCTAAGCTTAGAAATGATATTACATCCTTTTGTCAGTTTGAAGGGGAGTTAGTTTATAAAGATTGGTAAAGATTTAAAAATTTTCTTAGGAAGTGTCCATGCCATGCGTTGCCAGATTGGTTAATAATTTAAACTTTTAATAATAGATTGGTTGAATCTCTTAGATCAATAATTGATGTTGCTGCTCGTGAATCATTGATGAAGCATATTTTTTAATTGAAGAGATAAATACTAATAATTTTCAATGGCCCTCTGAAAGGGAAAACCTAAAAAGAGTAGCTAGTATTCATGATTCTGATGCAATAACAATGTTGGCTGCTCAAATTACTGCAAAATCAAAAAAGATAGATCAATATAAAAAGAATTCTTCTAAGACACCTGCTATGGTTGAGGAAAATTCATTGGGCAAATGATAGAATCTCAATCTTTGTATAAGACTTTAAATGTCATAAACAACCGATATAATAATCCTTATTCCAATTATTATAATCCTGGTTGGAAAAATCATCAAAATTTCAGTTAGAGTAACAATAAATCTAATGTTATAAATCCACAATGGGGGAACAATGCTGCAAACCCATTGGAAAACTCCATCAATCAAGAAAATTTGAACTACAAACTTTATTACCCTCTAGGTTTCAGTAGCAATTTGCAGAGTATGGACAAGAAATTGTTAATGGATGAATTAATATTGCAAATGGAAAGTCAATTATAAAGCTAAGGAGTCACAATTAGAAACATGGAAAATCAATTGGGATGTATGACTACCTCACTTAACAATAGATCTCCAGGAACGTTGCCTAGTAATTTTGAAATTAATTCTAAAGATTAGAACAAAAAGAAAATTAAGGCTACTTAACTAAGAAGTGGAAAAGATATGGAATAAAAAATTCAAAAAGGAGTTGAAGTAAAAAAAGGTGTGGAAAATAAAAAATCTAATGAAGATTTTTATTTTGGACTCAGAATATCCTACCAAACCAATGAAAATTAATGTAGAAAGACAACCATCTCCATTTCCTAAAAAATTGAAGCAGAAAAAAAAAGATAACCAATTTACAAAATTTTTGAAAATTTTGAGGAAATTAAAAATAAACATTCCATTTGTTGAAGCCCTAGAACAAATGCCAAGCTATGTGAAGTTCGTGAAGGATATACTTAATAAAAATAGAAGTTTACAGATAATGAGACTGTTGCACTTAGTGAGGAGTGTAACACTATAATTCAGAAAAAGCTTCCTGAAAAACTTAAAGATCCTGGTAATTTTATTATTCCTTATGTATTGGTGAACGATTTTTTGGAAAAGCTTTATGTGATTTGGGAGTCATTATTAATCTTATGTCTCTGTCGATTTTTAAAAGGTTGGGTTTAGGAGAAATTTCACCTACTTGTGTAACTCTTCAGTTAGCTGATCGTTCAATTACTAATCTTAAAGGAGTTATTGAAGATGCTTTGGTAAAGGTTAATAAATTTATCTTTTCTCTGGATTTTATTGTGTTAAATATGTTGGAAGATAAATAAATTCCTATCATTTTAGAAAGATCATTTCTTGCAACTAGAAGAGCTTTGATAGATGTGCATAAAGGACAATTAACGATGAGAGTTAGTGATCAAGAGGTCACATTAATATTGTAAAGTTAATGAGATATCCAACAAAAGGAAGAAAGGATGAATGCTTCAAAATGGAAAATTAAGGACTATTTAAGCAATGAATATTTCACAAATACATTTGAAAAGAAACTGAAAAAGAATATTTGGAGGATCAGAATATAATTCAAGATGAATCTATGGAAGTGAGTAATGAAGAATTGGATTAAGTTTAGGAAAAATTTGAATTGTTAGATCTTACAGATAATAACAAAAATTTGATTTCATATATTGAGAAACCTCCTGAACTAGATATGAAAACACTTCGTACACTTTTAAAATATGCCTTTTTAAGAGATTTATCCACATTACCTATTATTGTATCCTCAAAGTTAACTGAAGCACAAGAAAAAAGTTGTTGTAAACTTTAAAAAGATATAAGAAATACTTTGGCTGGACTTTAGTCGATATTAAAGAAATACATCCTTCAATTTGTATGCACAAAATTTTATTGAAAGATCATCATGAACCAAAAGCTGATCTTCAAAGGAGATTAAACCAAATGAAAAAAGTAGTTAAGAAAGAGATTTTAAAATGGTTAGATGTTGGAATAATATATCCTATTTCAGACAGTGTTTGTGTGAGTCCAATTCACTGTGTTCTAAAGAAAGGAGGTGTAATTGTAGTGAGAAATGAGAATAATGAATTAAAAACAACAAAGCAAGTTACTGGATGGCGGCATAGATTATAGAAAATTAAATTCAGCCACCAGAAAAGATCACTTTTCTTTACCCTCTTTGGACCAGATGTTGGATATACTAGCTGGGCATATATATTTTTGCATTTTAGATGGATATACCAGCTATCATCAAATACCGATTGCTTTAGAGGATTAAGAGAAGACAAAGTTCACTAGTCCTTATGGTACTTTTGCTTTTCGATGAATGCCCTTTGGTTTATGTAACACACCTGTGACATTTCAAAGTTGTATGATATTGATTTTCAGTGATTTAGTTGAAAAACGGATAGAAGTCATTATATATGATTTTTGTGTTTGGAACTTCATTTGAAATATGTCTCAATCATTTAGAGAAAGTTTTAGAATGATGTGAAGAGACAAATATAGTAATAAACTGAAAAAAATGTCAATTTATGGTTGTAGGAGGAATTGTACTTGGGCATAAAATTTCAGAAAATGACATAGAAGTAGATCCGACAAAAAATCAAGTAATATCTATCCTATCTCCACCTAGAAATATAAGAGGAGTTAGGACTTTTTAGGCCATGCTAGTTTTTATAGGAGATATATCAATGATTTTTCAAAAATTACAAAGCCTTTATGCCAACTTTTGAAAAAAGATACAAAATTTGATTTCAATCAGGAGTGCTTTAATGCCTTTGAAATATTGAAGGAAAAAATGATCACTGCTCCTATAATTGTTTTACCTGATTGGGAGTAACCGTTCAAATTGATGTGTGATGCTAGTGATTATGCAATAGAAGTTGTTTTAGGGTATAGATATAACAAAATTTTTAAAGTTATATACTACGCTAGTAAAACACTCAATGATGCTCAAATTAATTATACCACTACGAAAATAGAGTTATTAGCCATCATTTATGCTTTTGATAAATTTTGGTCATATCTAATTGGAGCTAAATGTGTTGTGCATACAGACCACTCGACTATAAAATATTTGATGTAAAAGAGGTATGCAAAACCAATATTAATTAGATGGGTATTTCTGATGCAAGAATTTGATTTTGTGGTAGTCGATAGGAAATGAACTTATAATCAAATTGCTAGAAATGAAGAAATGTTACAACCACTAAAACCCATTAAAACGCCCACTGTGCATAAATTTGAATCATTTGCTAGATCTAAAAGTGGAAGTAGTGATAGACCCTCCACAACAGCTATAGGACATCTACTTCTAGTTCTGTTTCACTTAAAAATATTATGGAGCAGTTAATCGTTCAACGATCAGATCTTATAGCAATGTAGAACAAAATAGGTAGTATAGAAGCCAAAAACACCTACATTGATGAAAATAAGCAGAAAAGAGCCAGCAAGACATTATATATGAAGAGGTGAAGATTAGATTTTTGAGGGCTGATGATACAATAGAGTTTTCTACATGCCTCAACTTCACAACTTATGTGCATGAAGAAGAAGAAGAAGAAGAAGAAGATGATGATGATGATGAGAAAAAATTTATTTAGTTTTGTTTGTTTTTATGTGTTGTTATTTGTTTTGTTTTATTGGTGATGGTATGAGTGGAACATTTATGTGTTTAATATTTGGATTTATTGAACTAGTGTATGTAATAGTAAATTGTAGACTTTTATTTTTCAATATTTTAAATTTCTTTAGTTTACTATTTATGTCTTTAATTTATCTTTTATTAGGAAATATTTGATATATTATGTCTCATTTAATGCTTTAAAGCCAGTACTTTTTAAGTTAGCACCTGCAAAATATCAAGAGCAAAATTTCATATTCAGAATCCTCTACAGGTTAGTTTTATTTTTATGCATTTAATGTTTTTTTCACCTGCAAATTTTTCGTACTACATGCTTTACATACTATTTAAAGACTTAAGTTTGGGGGAAAGAAAAATTTCATTAAAAGAAGTGAACTAAATTTTGATTGTCCTCAATTAACTATACTTTTAAAAATTAATTTAACATGACCATGGACATTAGACTTTAACTTTAAAAAACTAAATTTTTTTTGTAAATAATATGGTAAATTTAAGCAAAAATCTTTAAAGGTCAATTCTAGAGTTAAGATATTTAGTATAAAAGAATAAGACTATTTTTTCTATTTAAAGTAAAGAAAATTGTATCTTTGAATTATTAAGAATCTTAGAGTTTCATGTAAGAAGAAAAGGATGAGAATTTATGAAAAATCTTCAAAGCTAGTATGAATTTATAAAGTGAAGGAAGGTAAGAAGTTTTGACTTCAATAAGAGGATAGTGAAGTTCAAAATTATAAAAGACTATCGAGATATAGTAATCCTCACATGAAAAAGAAAAGATAAGAAAGAATTGAAAAAGATCCTAAAGAAAAGAAAAAAGAAAAAAAAAAGAGAAAAGAAAAAAAAGACAAAAAAATGAAAAATAAGTGAGGAGAAGCTTGAGGAGATGCCTAATCAAAAATTGGCTTCACTTGAATCAACTTTAGGAAAAAAAGCTTTATTACATTTTATAAACTTGTATCTGAGTATTAACATCCTTACTAATAGAGTTTTCATGAAATTTGTTTTCATATAGATATTCTAAGTATCTTTGACATGACAAATTACAAATCTTCTTGAAATAAATGGATATTTAAAACTCTTAAACTTGAATATTAACTATTCTTATACTTTTAGTTTTAACCTAATGTATTAAAATTTTTTCTTAAGTTATACTACTATATCTATTAAAATAAATTATAGAAGTTTGTAAGTTAATCTCTACCTTAAGTCATATTTTTATGTAGTGAGGACAAGTAACATTTAAGTTTGGGAGACTTTGATACACAAAATTAATGTAATATTTAATGTACACATTTTATGTTTATTTTGATGACATTACACTTCAAAGAAGGGTATTTTCATGTTTTGTTGCAATTATATCTATTTTAGGCATTTGGAGGAAAAAGTAGCAAAAAAAGGAAATTTGGAGCAAAAATGGAGATTTTCATCATCATGGTGCCAGAAGCGCCATTTTCAAGAGAGCTGGCGCCAGAAGCACAAGAAACTGGACTCTGATGCTCCATTTTACAAAGAAGCGGCATCATAAGTGACAGATTGGTGCCAAAAGTGCTAGAATCCAGAGAACAGTACATACTTCATTAAGCAGCGTCAGAGGCCTCAGATTGGCGCCAGAAGCACCAGAGACAATTTAAGATGGAGTAAGTCAGTTTGTGACTATTTTAGAGAAATTTTTGAAGGCTCCAAACATTTCAAACATCCCATGGAGTGCTTCAATGAATCTAAACACTTTAGAAGGCTCTTTAATGAAGAGATATGTCTCTTGGATGAAGGGACATATCTCTTGGTGCAAAAAGGTGTGACTTTTGAGGGAAAAGTTGGAGGGAATTTTGAATTCCTTTTGGTCCCTAATTAAAAAAGGAGGGGAGTCTAAAGAAGAAAGGGGGGCTTGAGATAGAGAGAAAGTGGGGCGTGAGATAGAGAGAGGTTTTGTCGTGAGATAGAGGAGAGGATTTCCATCTAGGGTTTCAAGATGAGAGAGAAAGTGAGAGATTTCTTATTCAATGCACTTCTAAGAGAAAATTGAGTGTAATTGAAAAGAGAGAAAGTGCTTAAAGGGAACTACTTGGGATTTTCTTGGGAAGGAGTGTGAGATAAGTTGTATTCTTTTCTTTCTTTGTTTTGTAAATTTGTTTTTATATATGAAATCTATATTTTGTTGTATCCTTCTAATGAATTCTGAGTTATCTTCTTTGTCTTTCTCCTTACAATGAGATATGGTTTTGTGAAGAATTTGTTTTGTTTTGTAAGGTTGTAAATGTCAATAAATTGTAATGATTTGAACTCTGATTTTCATTTATTTTTTGATCTGACCAATTAAAGGTTAAAATTTGTTGAGAAATACACGATTCAAAAGGGCTATGCTTTCTACAATATGTTAGGAGCCCCATTTAATTTCATGGGTGCGAATGTAATCCATGATATACTTTGATGGGCGTAGAATTGAAGATTTTAAGGTGACAGATTAAAATCCCCAATTTTGTCCGATTGCTTAAAAACTAAAGCTACATTGTTAGCCCTCACACGAAGGAGAAGCGAGAGCTTCGGAGTGAAAACCAGTATCCTCTCAACTTATCATAGATTTGGGGACCAAACTTATGCACTCTCAGAGGGTATAGAATAGGATTGCTCCTATTTGGCACAATATAATTTTATATATGTTTTTTTCCATAAACTCATTGTAAAGGGGAAGGATGCTTTCTTAAATTTGAACTCTTCATTTCAAAACTTTGTTTAGTCTTTGTTTTTTTGCATGTTAAGTTTAGCAATTAGTTTAATTAACTTAGTTCTCTTAACTACATTTCATTTAGCGCACATTAAATTTACTTTTGATTTTTTTTGCTCACTTAAGTTTTATAGCTTGAATATTGTGTTTGATGTTATAACCATAAAAATTTTCTACTCCTTATGGGATTGATACGTAAGACTCCATTAGAGCCCTTTATTACTTGAGCGATATGTATAATTGCGTTATTGCTATGGGTTTGGCATCATATACATTTTAAAAGATAAAATTATTTATACTAAATTTATTTTTTATTGGGATTGAATTGCATATTAACTTTTAGTGCTAGACAACCGCGCATCACCTGCAAAACTAATCAAAAACTAAAAATTACAAAACACTAAATGTTTTTCAAAATTAAATAATGTTTTTAAAGAAAACAAAAAGAACATAACATTATATAATATGTTCTTTTGAATTTACGAGAGTCCCTCGAATGAGGTAACCCACGGTTGCTAAAGAGGTCTTTCGTGGTACCAGAGCCAAGGAACCGTGGGATCCTAACCAGTGTCGCTCTAATAAACTTTAGGCCCCCTAAATAAGACACTTTAAACAAACCTGGTAAAACCTTTTGAACCTTAAACATTTGAGCTGCTACTTTAATGAGGAACTTGGAGCTAGCACCATGGGCAACATGACAAGTGGACCTACAACACCAATCTCTTTCCTTAGAATTAAATAAAAGTCATTAGATTTTGAGATTTTTTGCCTAGTGCAACATAAATCCTCACTTTATTCTTAGGCCCTTGCATAATCATGTTGTGTAATTTAACATAAAACAAATGTCATAAATCCTGTAGTTTATCTAATTGAGCCTCACTAGTAAGTAATATGTATATTCTTTGGGATATATGTATCATTTATTGGTCTTATATTTTCAAAATTAAAACTATTACCTTATATATATATATATATATATATATATATATATATATATATATATATATATATATATATATATATATATATATATATATATATATATATATATATATATATATATATATATATATATATATAGTAAATTTAAACTATACATACACTTGTATAAGCCTAACAACGTCGTTTGATACGCCATTATAGCTAGCTCAAAGTTCTAATAAACTTGCTACATATAAATTTGGATCCTTAGATGGGTTCCGCCAAATTGATTATTCTGCACCATTTGGATAATAACAACCTTAAGTTCAAATATGTTAGTTTCTACAACAGGGGTTTGAATACTTAAATGGATTTTATTTACTATAGGATTAGCGTAATCCCTTACTTATCTATTCGATTTATGATGAACATTAATCAATTCATTGGTATGTACATTAATTTGTTGATTGTTCCCCATTTTATTTACAAGTTCATTAAGTCTTATCTTCATAATAGTTTGAATCATAGGGTTCAAGTCCTATAGGTCCTTCACTATGCATTCATAAACTAAAGATTCATCCTATAAGTCTTCACACAATAAGCAAACAAATATATATATTTTTAATATTTTCTATTTTACATACAAACAAACAATTATAAATTAAGACTAAAATACAAATTTCGAAGTCTAGGTCTAGGTAATTCAACTAAACTTCTCCTAGGTTAACTATACTGTCAGTCCCCGGCAATGGCCCCAAAAACTTGACATGGACTGCGTGCATTTGGCACGCCCTACAACAGTGATAAAATCTCGACACACCATAAATACAAGTGTAGGGGTATAACGCAAGTGTATGTATCATATTAGTAATATTGAATTTTGAGTCCAGAATGTTGATCCCACAGAGAGTGAGGTAGTTAGAGTTAAGAGAAGTTCTATCCTACTAAACTTAGTCTTAGCTTAGAAGTAAAGTTAGTTTTAAGTTGTGCTAACTAGTTCAATAAAATTATAAACTACAATTGAATATTTACTTCTACATAAATCCTATTAAATATTTTTGAATTATTGACAATTGAGATGTAAAATTACCCTCCCTTGCAATGATTTAAGTACTATGTAGGAAAATGAATACTTTAAATTGTAATTGTGTCTAGTGAAAAATAGGAGCAATTTTGTTCTTTACCCTTTTTAAAGTGTATAAAGAAGTTTGGGTAAATTGGCATTAATTCCTTAAGCCTCAATTTGAGCCCATCAAAGATTATTTCCCTATTTATTTTCATCTCCCTATAATTTACTTTTGCTTCATACTCAATAGTTCAACGTGAATATACTAATTGTTCTTCCATAGCTCTCCCGAGTTATTATTGATCACAACATATTTTAAAACCCAACTTGAACCCATCAAATACTATTTCCCTATCTATTTTCATCTCCCTATAGTTTACTTTTGCTTCATACTCAATAGTTCAACGTGAATATTCTAATCATTCTTCCATAGCTTTCCTGAGTCATTATGGATCACAACATATTTTAATTAATCATTTGGCCATAATGAAAAGTAAATGAAGATTTCAATAATACTCATCACATTAAAAGCATTTTGCAATTCCAACACAACTAAAAAAATCATTACAAGAGAAAAGGTGAATATAGTACTCACAAAGCATGAAGAAAATACCACAAAGTATCATTAACATAAAGCAAACCACTAAGTAATTAAGTTTTATATAAGTACAATAAATGAAATACAAAATACTTAGCTTCTTCCCCTTTACCATGCTTTGAATAGGCTCTCCTGCGATTTCTGATACACCAAAATAATATGTAGTTTTAAGTATATATGCTATGCTTATTTTTGGTGATATTCCATTTTAAAGAAGGGTATTTTCATGTTTTTGTTGCAGGTATAACAGATTTAGGCATTTGGAGCAAAAGTAGCAAATTTGGATCCAAAACAACAAATTTTGGGACTTTTGCGCAAGATGCGCCGGATGTAGCAGAGATGAGTTTTTGTAGATTAAGGTAGTTCAAGACAAATTTTGTGAAAATTTCAAAAGGGGCAAATGTTCTAAACACCCCTTGAGTGATTTAATGTATCTAGACACTTTGGAAGGTTCTATTATGAATGGATGTCTCTTGGATCAATGTACATGTCTTTTGAATTCAAAAGGATTGAAATTTAGATGAAATTTTGGAGGGCATTTTGAATTTTTTTTGAAGGGAGGCAGTCTCTAATAAAAGAAGAGGACTTCTAGACTGTGTGTGGCATGTGTACGGGGTGACAAGAAGAGATAGAGAGAGAGAGAGAGAAAGTCAAGAGCTTGAAGATTTTTTTCAAGGATTGCAAGAGAAGAGGGAAGGTGAGAGATTTATTCTTCATTACACTTCTAAGAGAGAATTGACAGTGCTTGTATAGAGAAAAAGACTTGAAGAGAAATTCTAGAGATTCTCTTGGGAAGAATTGCGAGATAAGTTGTCTTTTATTTTTTTATTTTGTAAACTTATTTTTATATATGAAATCCGTGTTTTGTTGTATCATTCTCATGAATTTTGAGTAGTCTTCTTTATTCTTCTCTATACTTTGAGATATGGTTTAGTGAAGAGTTGATTTTATTTTATACAGTTTTAAATGTCAATAATTTGTTATGTTTTGAACTCCAATCTTCATTTACTTTTTGATCTGGCCAAGTGAAATGTTAAAATGTGTTCAGAAACATATGTTCTGAAAGGGCTATGATTTCTACAAGATGGGGAGAATCACATTTTATTTCATGGGAGAGTATGCCATCCATGGAGTTGAGTGCAATTAAACATGGAAATATTCTTTGTTTCAAATATTATCTAGAGATAGAGGCTGCTAACGTATGAGGTGTCAAAATATATTTTTTAGTACCTTTGATTGTCCTTTAACATGTCTCATCCCAAGTGAACTTGACAACTTTGTTAATTAATACGAAAAGGGCTGCAACCTACCTGATAGATTGGTTTGAGCTTAAACTTGCTATTATTCAAATGGTACAAAATAATTAGTTTGGGGGAACACCAGCTGAAGATCCTAATCTGCACCTTGTTATTTTTCTAGAATTGTGTGCTACATTTAAATATGATGGAGCGTCAAATGATGCCGTTAGAATTAGAATTTTTTTCTTTTTCACCAATGGATAAAGCTGAGATGTGGTTAAACTTGTTAGCACCTGGATCTATCAGAACTTGGGGAGATTTATCACAAAAATTTTTTATCTAAATATTTCCCACCTTCAAGAACCGCTATGCTTAGAAATGATATTACATCTTTTTGTCAGTTTGAAGGGGTATTATTTTATGAAGCCCGAGAAAGATTTGAAGATCTCCTTAGAAAGTGTCCACACCAAGCATTGCTATATTGGTTAATAATTCAAACTTTTAATAGTGGATTGGTTGGATCTCTTAGATCTATAATTGATGCTGCTGCTGGTGGATAATTAATGTGAAGACCATTCAATGAAGCATTTTTCTAATTGAAGAGAAGGCTACTAATAATTTTTAATGGCCCTCTGAAAGGGTAAATCCAAAAAGAGTAGCTAGTATTCATGATTCTGATGTAATATCTAAATTAGCTGCACAAATAACTGCTAAATCAAAGAAGATAGATCAATATGGAATGAATTATACTCAGACATCACCTGTGTTTGAGGAAAACTCATTGGGACAAATGATAGAATCTCAATCTTCTTATGAGACATTAAATACAATAAATGATTTTTCTAATAATCCTTATGCCAATTATTATAATCCTGGTTGTAAGAATCATCAAAATTTTAGTTGGACTAATAATAACTCTAATGCTGCAAATCCGCCATGGGGAAACAACACTTCAAACCCATTGTCAAGCTCCAACAAACAAGAAAATCTAATTTATACACCTTATTGCCCTCCAGATTTTAATAATTTGCAGAGTAAGAAGAAAACATTTTCAATAGAAGAATTGATATTGCAAATGGTGAGCCAATTACAAAGACAAGGAGCTGCAATTAAAAACATGAAAAATAAATTGGGATGTACTGCTACCGCACTTAGTAATAGACCTCCAAAAATGTTGCCTAGTAATGTTGAAGTAAATCTTAATGATCAGAACAAAGAACAAATTATGGCTATTCAACTAAGAAGTGAAAAAGAGTTAGAAAATAGATTTAAAAAAGAAGTGGAAGTTGAAGTTGAAAAAGATGAGGTGGAAAATAAAAATTGTGGTGAAGATTTTCATTTTGAGTCAGAATGTTCTATTAAACCAATGAAAATCACTGTAGAAAGACCACCACCTCCATTTTCTCAAAGATTGAAGTAGAAAAATAGAGATAACCAATTTTAAAATTTTTTAAAAATATTGAATATATTAATGATAAACATTCCATTTGTTGAAGCTTTGGAACAAATGCCAAGCTATGTGAAGTTCATGAAGGATATACTTAATAGAAAAAGGATGTTGTAGATAATGAGACTGTTGCACTCAGTGAAGAGTCTAATGCTATAATTCAAAAAAGCTTCCTGAAGTACTTAAATATCCTGAAAGTCTTACAATTCCTTGTGCTATTAGTGAAAGATTTTTTAGAAAAGCTTTATGTGATTTAAGAGCCAGTATTAATCTTATGTCGTTATCAATTTGAAGAAGGTTGGGCATATGAGATATTTCACCTACCAGAGTAACTCTTCAGTTAGTTGATCATTTGATTACATATCCTAAAGGAGTTGTACAAGATGTTTTTATAAAAGTTGATAAATTTATCTTTCCTGTGGACTTTATTGTAATAGATATAGAAGAAGATAAAAAATTCTTATCATTTTAGGAAGAAAATTTTTTGCCACTGGATGAGCTTTGATAGATGTGCAAAAATGAGAACTTACTATGAGAGTTAGTGATAAAAAGGTTACATTTATTATTGCAAAATCAATAAAATACTCTACAAAAGAGCAAGAGATTGAATGCTTCGGAAGGGATATTAATGAGTATTTAATCCATGAATATTTCAAAAAGTCATTCGAAAGGGAATTTGAAAAGGAATATGTGGAATATCAAAATGAGGATAAAATTCAATCTGAATCTACGGAAGCGAGTAAAGAAGAATTAAATTATGTTCAGGAAAAAATTGAAATGTTAGATCCTACAGAAAGTAATAAGAATTTGATTTCATTTATTGAGAAACCTCTTGAATTAAAACTAAAAACACTTCCTACACATTTGAAGTTTTGCATTTTTAGGAGATTTATCTACATTTCTTGTCATAGTATCTTTAGAATTATCTGAACAATAATTGTTGGAAACTTTGGGAAGATATAAGAAACCCTTTGGATGGACATTAGCTGATATTAAATGAATCAATTCTTAAATTTGTATGCATAGAAATTTATTGGATGATCAACATGATCTAAGAGCTGATCCTCAAAGGAGATTAAATCCTATGATGAAAGAAGTTGTTAAGAAAAAAATTTTAAAATGGTTAGATGCTGGAATAACATATCTTATTTCAGACAGTGCTTGGGTAAGTCCAATTCACTGTTTTCCAAAGAAAAGAGGAGTGACTGTAGTGACAAATGAGAATAATGAATTAATACTAACAAGCCAAGTCACTGGATGACGAATCTACATAGATTATAAAAAATTAAATTCTGCCACCAGGAAGGATCATTTTCCTTTACCCATTTTGGATCAAATGTGGATAGGCTAGCTGGGCACATATATATATATATATATATATATATATATATATATATATATATATATATTAGATGGATATAGTAGTTATCATAAAATACTTATTGCTCCAAAGAATCAAGAGAAAAGAACATTTACTAGGCATGATGAAACTTTTTATTTTTGGTGAATGCCCTTTGGACTTTGTAATGCACCTGCAACACTTTAAAGTTGTATGATGTCAATTTTCAGTGATTTAACTGAAAAAAGGATTGAAGTCTTTATGGTTTTTCTGTATTTGGAACTTGATTTGAAATATGTCTAAATCATTTAGAGAAAGTTCTTAAATGATGTGAAAAGATTAATCTTGTATTGAACTAGGAAAAATGCCAATTTATTGTTGTAGGAGAAATTGTCCTTGGGCATAAAATTTCAGAAGATGGCATGGAAGTAGGTCCTGCAAAAATTCAGGTTATATCGAGCTTACCTCTACCTAGTACTGTAAGAGGAGTAAGGAGCTTTTTAGGACATGCTAGATTTTACAGGAGATATATTAAAGAATTTTAAAAAATTACTAAGCTTTTATGACAACTTCCAGAAAAAGATACAAAATTTGATTTTAACCAAGTTGCGGTGAAGCCTTTGAAACTTTAAGGGAAAAAATTGATCAATGCTTCTATAATTATTTCACCTGATTGGGAGAAACCTTTTGAATTAATGTGTGATGCTAGTGATTATGAAATTGAGGCTGTTTTAGGACAAAGATATGATAAGATTTTAAAGTTATATACTATGCTAGTAAGACTCTTAATGATGCTCAGATTAACTACACCACCAATGAAAGAGAGTTATTTGACATTGTTTATACTTTTGATAAGTTTAGATCATATCTGGTTGGAGCTAAATGTGTTGTGCATTCTTACTATTTGGCTATTAAATATTTGATGCAAAAGAATGATGTTAAACCAATATTAATTAGATGGGTACTTTTGGTGCAAGAGTTTGATTTTGTAGTAGTCGATAGAAAAGGGACATAAAATTAAATTGCTAATCATCTATCTAGGCTAGAATAGGAAGAAACACTTGATATGGAAAAAGAAATTAATGAGATTTTTTTCTGATGAACAACTTTATGCTGTAAAAAGATGGGAAATACCTTGGTATGTTGATATTATACATTATTTTGTTAGTGATACTTTACCATAAGGACTAAGAAAACAACGAGAAAAGAAATTCATTCGTGATGCAAAATTTTTTTTTTGGGATGACCCTTATTTGTATAAAAAATGCAAAGATTTAGCTATGAGATGATGTATTCCTTACAAAAAAATTCAGGAAATTATCCAAAAATGTCATGATTCTAAATTTGGAGGTAATTTTAGGATTGATAGAAGTGTTCATAAAATTTTGCAATCTAAATTTTATTTGCCTACTCTATTTAGAGATGTTAATATATAAACACACACACACACACACACACACACACACACACACACAAATATATATATATATATATATATATATATATATATATATATATATATATATA
>NEWO01000209.1:270297-290861 GCA_003013225.1 Phalaenopsis aphrodite
GGCTAGGCTTGGGTCTAGCTTGGGTTAGCCTTGGGCTAAGTCCAAATTGATTATTGTAAATAGTCAATAGGGACCTCATGAAGAGTTTTCAACATGAATTGGATGCCAATTTTGAGGTTAAGGCAATCAATTGGGTGAAATTCTGGGACTTAACCAATTTGAAGCTAAATTTGGGAATTTTGGGTTTAGGCCAATATCAAATGGATTTGAGACTTCACTAAGACAAATTGATGGTTTATTTTGATGTATATAAATGTTATAAATATTTTTCAACATTAATTGAGGCCAAATTACTAGGCTATGGGTTCAATTTGGTGAGATTAGGTCATATGGTCAAAATTGGGGTTTTGACTCAAATCAAAATTGGGCTCAAATAATGGACCAATTGGGCTTCGATTTGGTTTAGTTCGGTCATATAAAAAGTGAATTTAAGTTTAGGATTGGAATTGAAGTCAATTGGGATCAAATTGATGGACATTTGAATTGGATTCGGGGAAATTTGGGCCCTTAAAGGAAAATTTGGGGGTTTTGGTTAAAGATGGTAAAATTGAGTCATGTTGTAGTTGAGAGAAATGAAATTGGGAATTTTTGGGATTTATTGGGATTTTATGGGAATTGTTTCAAATTTTTGGAATTTTGGGTCCAAGAGGGGTATTTTGGTAATTTGGGGGTGTTTTAGGGTAAAAGGCTAAGATGGGTATTTTGTTAGAGTTGAGGTACCAATCATCACCCAAAATCCATGGACCAATGAGAACCCCATTTTGAGCCCTCTACATAGTGGACTTAGCCAAACCATAGGCCTAGGGCTAGTAGGTTTAGGGGACCATCTACATGAGTATCCCAAGAGATCAAGGGATCTAGGCTAGAAATTTGAGTTCAGGGTTGTGAGTGATTGTGGGTGTAGATGATTTTAGTGAGTGTAGTGAATGCCTTAGCTCCAGACCAACACCCAGAGTTAACCTTAGAGTCCGACAGTCCTAAGGGTGACTCATCTTGAGTTTCCCCCATAGTAATTTCACCTACTAAATGCTACAGGTTAAGACCAACATGTGAAACTTCAGGTTGAGTAGAGAAGAGTTTGGAATTTCTAGTGGTTAGGGTTTCACGTCTAGTTTCCTAAGAATAGTCAATAGGAAAATCCTATGGCTAGACCTTAGGCTACTAAAAGGGAAAAAACTAAACCTCAACCAAAAGTGAGGTCAACATATACCTATACCTTTCCTTTGCACTAAAAAACATATCAGAATCTAAATTTGCTTTTTTCCTTCCCTTTCTTCATTTAGGAGCCATAATTAATCTAAAGATTCTCAAGATAAATTCCAAACTTCACAAACTCAACTTTAAAATGCTCCTAAAAACACAATCTAAACATAAATAATCATTCAACTATGGATTTCACACTATTTTCATCAAGTTTTGAAATTTTTGGCCTAATCCACATTGTGGATGAAATCCATTGTCAAATCAAAAATTTTCAAATCCAAGGTGAAGATCTTACCCAAAGACGAAGAAATCAAAATTTTGGAAGTCTATCTCCAAGCCAATCAAGCATGAAATGAAACCCTAGGAGAGAAAAATGTGAAAAGAATGAAGAAAGGAGATGAACCAAGCTTGAAAAAGGTGAAAACCGTTGGTCTAGACTCTTAAAATGACTCACGAGTTAGTTCAGTGCTACAACACCAAGCAGTGGCGCTATAACACCATTCATAGCTTGTTGAATAGCACTATAGTGCCTTTCATACCCATCCAGACTTTAAAAAAAATTTCATATTTCAAAAAGAAACAAAAAATCTAGGATGTAAAAAGTTTATTCTTCAAGTTTTAATGACCAATGTTATAGTTATTGAGTTCTTTGTCAATCCAAAATTTCAAGTTTGCAAATATGAATACATAAAGCCAATTTTACACAACAAAGAAGAACTGGTTTTCTTATATTAATAATAAGATTATACAAAAAACACAACCACAAAGATATCATCAGATCTTCATACATCAAAGTAAAAAAAAAAACTACACACTAAGTCATAATACAAATATGATTGGCACATCACATGGAATCACATAAGAGTAAAACATAAAAATCTATATGAAAACATCCTTTAGGACCACTCTTGATTAGTAGTGGTATTCTCCATCCCACTCACCAAAAAATTTCAATCGTAGGAATTGTAGAAAGGAGCACGAGGAAATTCCATAGAAAATTTATCATTGATCCACTTGTTGGTGCTTTACATAATCACTTGACTATCTTGGAAAAAAGCCAAATTATTGAATTACAGTTTCAAGTGCCAATCCATATGCTCGTGTTGGTGTAAAAACTTTTTAAACTTTGTATGCAGAAGAGAAATCTCACCTTCAACCTTCTCAAGTTTGTCCACGGGCACTCCAGACTTAATGCAAGATATCCATTGAAGTAGGTATGAGCATCCTTATGCACCATCATCTTTTCTTCAAATCTATCATTTCCATTGCTCTCCATAATCTCCCAATTGAAATTTCCACTCTCAAATCTCTTTGAAATACTTAGGAATGTGGCAGGGATACTTTAAATCCCAACTTTTGTAGTTTTATATAGAGGAAGAAAAAAGGGAACCAAATTTTTGGCAATTTTAAGGAGTTAATCGAACTTTGGCACTATAGTGCAAGATCTGACACTATAGCACCACACCAACATACTTAATTCTAAAATCTCTTTCTTCCACTCCTCAAGTCCTTTAATATAATAATGTTTTGTACCAACAAAATTGTATAAGACTCATAATTACTATATAGAACTCATCATAACAACAATTTAAATCCAAATCACACCGATAATTATGGGTTGCATCCCAAAAAGCGTTTATTTTAACATCGTCAGCCCGACAACCATTATTTTACTTATGTTTAACCTAACATTAGGTTCTCTTCAAATGTAGTAACCTCTCTGCTCATGTAAGCTTTTAATCTAGGTGTATTTACCTTAATCACTCTCTTAGTTTTTGGACCTTCAATATCAACAGTTCCATATGGTTATGCTGTTATCATAATAAATGGTCCTGCACACCTTGATTTAATTTTTCCTTGATATAATTTCAATCTTGATTTATAAAGCAATAATTCTTGCCCAGGCTCAAAATGCTTTTTCACAATGTTCTATTCATGCCTAAGTTTTATTTTCTCCTTATAAAATTTGGCATTATCATAAGCTTCATTTCTCAATTCATCATGCTCATGCTCATTTAATTGCAGTAATCACTTCTCTCCATCATCTCTAAAATTATAATTAAACTCATTATATGCCCAGCAAGCTTTATGTTCCAACTCAATTGGCAAGTGACATGCTTTTCCCTAAATGAGTCTATATGGTGTCATTCTTATAGGTGTTTTATAAGTAGTCCTATAGGCCCATAAAGCAATATCAAGTCTAGCAAACCAATCAGTTCTTTTAGGATTTACCATTGTTTCTAATACTCTTCTAATTTCTCAATTTGATACTTCTGCTAAACCACTGGTCTAAGGATCATAAGCTGTGGAAATACGATGTTGCATCCCAAATTTTTGAGTTAATGTTTCAATCATTTTATTCCTGAAATGACTTCCCCCATCTATAATGATAACTCATGACATTCTAAATCTTGTGAAAATATTCTTTATTAAAAGTTTTTCTACACTTTTAGCATCATAATGAGGTAAACCAACTACTTCATTCCATTCAGAAACATAATCCACAGCTATTGAAATATAAATCTTTCCAAATGATGGTACAAATGTTCCAATCAAATATAATACTCAAACATCAAAGATTTCAACTTCAAGAGTAAAATTTAAGGGTATTTCATCTCTTTTAGTAATATTTCATACTCTTAGACATCGATCAAATATTTTTATATAATTATTAACATCCCTAACTAATGTAGGTCAATAAAACCCAGATTGTAAAATCTTAAAAGTAATTTTATCCACTCCAAAATGTCCCCTAGAATCTTATTTATGACATTTTTGAATAATTTCTTGAGTTTCTTCTAATGGTACACATATTTGAATAATTAACTGCTTACATTTTTTATATAAATAAGGGTCATCCTACAAGTAAAATTTTGAATCATAAATAAACTTTTTAATTTGATGGCTATCTAATCCATAAAGTAAAATATTACTAACCAAGTAGTTCACTATATCAGCATACCACAAAATTTTCTATTTAGTAATCCCATATAATTGTTCATGAGGAAAGTTCTCAATAATTTCATTATTTAAATCTTTCTCATTTTTCTGTTCCAGCCTTAAGAGATGATCAACTATTTGATTATCATTACCCTTCCTATCCATAACTTAAAAATCAAAATCTTGCATTAGAAGGACCCATCAAGTTAATCATTGTTTTGCATTTTTCTTCATCACTAAATACTCAATAGTAGAATGATCAGCATGCAAATTATATTTGGTTCCAATAAGATAAGACACTATAGCTAATAATTCATATTCAGTGGTAGTTTAATTAATTTGAGTCTCATTAAGGGTTTTACTAGCATAGTATATTACCTTGAACATTTTGTCATATCTCTATCCTAAAACAACCCCTACAGTGATTATTTTCTCTTTCATTATGTAAAAGGGATATAGAAATTCATCATTAAAATCAAAGTTGGCATCCTTTTCTAAAAGTTGATATAAAGGCTTGGATATATGTGAAAAATCTTTAATATAATGCTTGTAGAAACTAATATGTTATAGAAAACTCCTTATTCCCTTCACATTCATAGGTGGTGGCAATTCAATAATAACTTGAATTTTCTGGGTCAACTTTCATGCCATTTTTAGAAATTTTTGGCCCTAACACTATTCCTCCTGCTACCATAAGTTGACATTTTTCTCAGTTGAGAATAAAGTTTGTTTCTTTACAGTGTTTTAGAACTTTTGCTAAATGATCTAAACATAAATCGAAAGAAATCTCAACGACTGAGAAATTATCCATAAAAATTTCAATTCCTTCTTAATTAAATCATAGAAAATTAACATCATATATCATTCATAAGTTGCAGGGACATTACATAATCCAAATGTCATTCTTCTAAAAGAAAAAGTTTCATAAGAACTAGTAAAAAAGATTTCTCTTGATTCTCAAGAGCAATAGGTGTTTTGTGGTATCCATATTACCCATCCAAAAAGCAAAAATAATGTTGTCCCAGTAGTCTATCCAACTTTTAATCCCGAAAAGCTAAAATAAAATGGTCTTTTTTAGTAGCGACATTTAATTTTCTATAATCAATACAACTTCACAATCCAATAAATTGCCTTATCGGAATTAATTTGTTTCTTTCATTTTCAACCACAATTATTCCTCCTTTCCTAGGAACACAATAAATAGGACTAACCCAAGGACTATTTGAAATTGGATAAATGATCCCAGCATCCAACCACTATAAAATTTCTTTCTTAACTACTTCTTTCATTATAAGATTCGATCTCCTTTAAGGATCAGCCACAGGCTTATGGTTATCTTCCATCAAAATTTGGTGCATACAAATTAAAGGACTGGCTCCTTTAATATCAGCTAATGTCCATCTAAAGGTTTTTTTATGATTCTTTAATATTTGCAATAACTGTTCTTCTTGTTCTATAGTTAACTCTAAGGATATAATAATTGATAAGGTAGATGAGTTCCCCAAATATGCATACTCTAGATAAGCAGGTAAAACTTTCATCTCAAGCTTAGGAGTTTTTCAATATATGGAATAAGAGGTAGACTATTTTCAGTAGTATCTAAAATTTCATTATTTTCCTGAACACAATTTGAATCCTTGGTAATCATTTCATCTTTAGCATCTCTTTCATTCTCAAATTCTTATTTTTCTCTTCTGAAATGACTTCATCCTTTTGATCTAATATGAATTTACATTTATTTTGAAAATGATTAACATTGATATCATCAAAAATTTTTCTTTTTTTACCTTTTTCCTTCGGGGATTTTCTTTTTTTTAGGCCCATTAAATGTAACTTCTTGATCATTTACTCTCATTGTTAATTCTTATTTTTGAACATCTATCTTTGCGCGTTCGGTAGCAAGGAAAGTTCTCCCCAAAATAATAGGAATTTTCTTATCTTCTTCCATATCTAATACAATAAAATAAATAGGGAAGATAAATTTATCCACATTAACAGAACATGTTCTATAACCCCTTTATGATAAGTGATAGATTGGTTCACTAATTATAGGGTTACAGCAGTGGGATAAATATCTCATAAGCCTAACCTTTTGAATATAGATAGTGACATAAGGTTAATGCTCACTCCTAAATCACATAAAGCTTCTCCATAAAATTTTTCTCCAATTACACAAGGTATGGTAAAGCTACCAAGATCTTTTAAGTTTTTTAGGAAGCAATTTCTTAGTTATTGGACTAAATTCTTCACTAAGTACAACCATCTCATGATCTACAAAATTCCTCTTTTTATTTAAAACTTCTTTCATAAATTTGGAATAACTTGGCATCTTTTCCAAAGCCTTAGCAATTATTAATTGTAAGCTCTTTGAATATTTTAAAAAATAATTGAGGAAAAGGTGGTGTGGGTCTTTCTAAATTAATCTTAGTTGGAGAGTTAGGTGCAAGCTTCTCGAATACTTCAATATCTTTTTTGAACTCCAACATTTAATTCCTTTCCACTCCTTAGTTGGACCACTTTAACTTATTATGGCATTTTACTTTTGTCTTTAGGTTTTATCTCTACATTATTAGGGAGTATTTCCTGAGGTATATTACAATTTATCAATGAGTTTACTTAAGCATTCCTCCATTGTTGAGTTTCACTACTAGGATTGTTGTTCCAATTAAAGTTAGGATGATTTTTCCAACCTAGGATGTAATAATTAGAATATGGGTTATTGGGTCTATTGATAACATTTGTAGTTTTCAATGAAGTATAAAAATCAGCCATTTGTCCTAATGCATTTTCTTCAACCATTTAGGGTGCAAAAAAATTCATTCCAATTTGGTCTATCTTCTTAGATAATGCCCTAACTTGACATGCAATCATTGAAATAGCATCATTATCATGAATACTAGCTACTTTCGTAGGATTTACCCTATCAGAAGGCCATTGAAAATTATTTGTATCTATTTCTTCCATTAATGAAATAGCCTCTGCAAAGGGTTTACACATTAATGAACCTCCAAAAACAACATCTATAATAGATCTACGGGATCCTACTAACCAATTATTAAAATTTGAATGATTAACCAGTCTGGTAAAACATGATGTGGACACTTTCTAAGGAGTTTCTTAAATCTTTCCCAAGCTTCATATATAGAATCTCCCTTATATTGAGTAAAAGAACTAATATCATTTCTAAGCTTTACAATTTTTGAAGGTTGAAAATGCTCAGGCAAAAATTTTTGAGCTAAATATCCCCAAGTTATTCCAAGTGCTAACAAATTTAACCACATCTTAGCTTTATCCCTTAATGAAAAAGGAAAATTTATAAGTCTAACAACATTATTTGATACATCATCATATTTAAATGTAGCACACAGTTCTAAAAAGCTAGCTAAATGTAAATTGGGATCCTTAGATGATGTTCCTCCAAACTGATTATTTTGTACCATTTGGATAGTTGAAGGTTTAATTTTAAATGAGTTAGTCTCTACAACAGGAATTGAAATACTTAAATGAGTTTTAAAATGGAAAGATATTTAAAGTTAATGGGCATCAATTGAAATATTATTATGAAGGGCACATGCGACAATTTAAAGAAATTTTGATGTTGAGTCATCCTGATTAAACAATAGTACGTTGTGCTGATGACGTTAAACCAAGCGCTTTGTGGAAGACAACACACACACACACACACACATATATATATATATAAATATCTTAATATTTTATTTAATAAGTGTTTTATATATTAGGAAATAATAATATTTTTGAATACTACATAATTTTATATATAATAAACTAATACTAATATTTGTATTGAAAGAAAATTTGGAATTGAATTGAACCAAAAAAGGAAGCGACACAACATTGGCCTCTAGCGCTGACAACGCCATTAGGAGCGTCGATAGCATCCCGAGTAGTTCTTGTGGTTCAGGATGAATTTGGCGGACTTTGGCGGGATTGGACTATGAAATAACTGCATAGAGGTGTTTTTGATGGTTTGATAACTACCTCGGACAACCAGAAACTTCCAGGTTTCAAAATTCATGGCTTCCAATTCCAGAAATACTTCAAGGTATGGATTTTTCAATAGAAGAAAGTTTATCAATTTTGACATGCAGAGATTATATGACAAAGTCATCACAAAGAAGAGACATATCAAGGAGAGAGGTTTTGTCAATCATGGATTGAGTAATCCAAGTTCTTAGATTGAGAAAATCATAATACAGAGACGTTGGGAAGTTCTATGCTACACTACCGTTGCAGTTGTTGTACTAGTGGTAAAGGAATTCTATGCTAACTTACATGGAATCGCCCAAGAAGTTGTCGTCGTTCGAGGTAAAGCTGTACTATTTATTCTACCTTGAATTAATGATTTTTATATGATAGAAAACATGCCAATCTGTCATTTTTCAAAATTTATCCCAATAGGAGATATTATGCAAGATGTTAAATTTCTAAAGAATGAAAATGATAATTGGGAAATCAGAGATGAGGGATACGTTAGTTTCTCCGCTTCACTACTTAATCTAATATCTAAACAGTGACATTTCTTCATTTCTACAAAATTACTCCCTACCAGAAGTTTAGTAGAGTTACAAAGAAAGTGCAATTTTAAGCTATTGCATTCAAATGGAGAAGCCCATTGATGTGGAATCAATTATTTTCAAATCTATTATAGTTATTATTATGAATGGGCCTATATATGAACTAAGGCATCCTTCTACAATTCTCTTACTTTGTAGTCAATCTCAAGTTCCATATGAACGTTGGGAGAAAGTATTATTTCCCTGAGAGCCCATGATTCCTATTGATGAAAACTATAGTGGGAATGGAAATGAAGCATTTGATATTTTCTTGGATCATTCATCACATGCTTCAACACAATTAATGCTCTAGACAGTTGGAAGTTTAGTAGCTTTGGAGAAGAAAATGATGAAAATCAAAAGAGAAATTCAGAGTATTATGAATGTAATACAAAATCTTAACTACCTTTTTGATCACTTAGATTGGAAGATGAAGGAGAACTTTTATCATACTAGAACAATTGAAGCAGGTTTGGTGCAGATGTTTAAGAAAAATGGATGGTTTGATGAAAATTTGACTGATCATGTCTTGTACCGTCCCTTATACAATCTGTACGTCCATTATCAGTTTATGTGAGGTATTAGAGGAGGAGAAAGTACTGAAGATGAAGCAAAGTTACTGAAAAAGACAGGCTCTCTACAATTTTAAAGGAATTATGTTTTTAATGTGATTGTGTTGGATTTACTTTGCTTTAGAACTCTTATAACTTTAATTGTGTATAGTTTTGTTTCAGCCTTCTAGTTTTGTGGCTTGATTTTGATGCTAAATTAAAAATTAGTTTGCTTTATGTATGTGTGAGTGTGATTAGAAATGTGTATTTGTAAAAATTAGGATTTTCATATATAAAAGTTTGTTTGGTGTTGTTTGTGAAAATGCTTGTTTGTGAATTATTTTTTGGATGAATATTAGTGTTTAAAAAGACTAATTAGACTTTGGAGTGAATTGAAAGTAAGTGGAAATTGTAAAAATTTAAAAATAGGAACTTTTTTGCACTAGCGCCGACAACGCCATCTACCCGAAAGTGCCCAGATCCCTTAAAATTTTGTGATTTGCACAGTAAAAACCCCATTTTTACCCTTTCAGTTACCTTCAACCTCTGAGTTGTGCACCTAGGGCTTACTACTGCAAGGATTTGAGGTGATTTGAAGGCAAAAGAAGTTTGGATTTCATCTTCTTTCTGTAAGAGCTATACTTTGAACTAAAAACTTTTTATTTTCACCAAGGATTTATCTTACATTGCCGAGATCCAAAATTTTGAAATTTTTGGGAAGATTTTGAGAAAATCCTTTGGTGAATAACTCTTGCTTAGTAGATTTAAGTTTAGAGCGTTCCACATTGTGATTTTCAGAATTTTTGGGAATTTATTTGGATTTTAAAATTTTTTCTTTGATTACCATGGCACCGAGAATGAGCAAGGGAAAGAGGAAAGTGGATTTTGATGATCAAAAGTTTGTCAACTACAAAGCTAACATTTGTTTCAATAGTCTTCTTGCAACTAAGAAAGTAATTCCTGATCGAGCATTTAAAAATATAGATGGAGAAGTCGAAAGATTTATTGTTTCTCGACAGTGGGAGAACTATTTTTACTTTACTGCCGAGGCTATTATTGGTATAGTGATGGAATTCTATGCCAACTTTAAGGATACCAGTGAAGAGGGACATCACCTTACTTAAGGAAGAGGATAAATGGATTTGGACTGGAAAAAATGGCCATTGCTAGCAGGTGGTTGATGTGTTAGTTTTGTGGTGCATGGTAAATATCATTCAATACTACAATACAAACACAACATCATAAATAGTAAATAGGTAGTTTAATTACAATAAAAATCATATTATTATAAATAGTTTTATATTTTAAATTCTTTAAGCTGCCAAACCTTACTAATAATGCAAATATACATATCACTCAAGCAATAAAGGCTCTAATGAGGTCTTGAGTATCATCCTACAGGGAGTTGGAAATTCTTATGGTTATAATGGTAAACACAATATTCAAAATACAAAAATTTAAGTTAGCAAAACAAATCTAAAGTAAAATTAATGTACGCTAAATAAAATGCAATTAAAAGAACTAAGTTAACTAACTATTTTCTAAACTTCAAAGTTAAACTTAATAATAGTTAAAAAAGTTTTGTAATGTAGAGTTCAAATTTATGAAAGCATCCTTCTCATTTACAATGTGTTTATGGATTGTGAAATAATTAAAATCATTTAAACTATATATAAAATGGTATTGTGCCAAATAGGAGTAATCTATTTGCTACCATCTGAGAGTGCATAAAGATTATTGACTAATCTAGAGTTTGGTCCTTGAATCTGTAGTTAGGTTGAGAAGATAATGGGCTTCCATTCAGAGTTCTTACTTCTGTCTCGCGAAGGGCTAACAATCTCGCTTTAGTTTCGAAGCAACTGAACCAAATTGGGGATTTTAATCTCTCACCCTAAAATCTCTAATTATGCGCCCATCAAAATATATTTCCTAATTTATTTGAACTCAAACCCATGGACTACATTCTTACCCATGCAATTGAATGTGACTCTTACATTGTTGTAGAAAGCATAACCCTTTTGAATCTTATGTTTCTCAACAAATTTTAACATTTTAATTGGTTAGATCGAAAAGTAAATGAAGATCAGAGTTTGAATCATTACAATTTATTGACATTTAAAACCTTACATAAAAAAATTAATTCTTCACAAAAACATATCTCATTATAAGGAGAAGGATAAAGAAGACTACTCAGAATTTATGAGAAGGATATAACAAAACATAAATTTTATATATAAAAACAAGTTTACAATAAAAAGAAAGAAAAAAATATAACTTAGCTCACACTCCTTATAAAAAAAAATCCCTTGAAGTTCCCTTTAACCACTTTCTCTCTTTACAATCACACTCAATTCTCTCTTAGAAATGTAATGAAGAACAAATCTCTCACGTTCCCTCTCCTGTTACAACTCTAGGAGAAAATCCTCTCTTCTCCACAACTCTCTCTCATGCAACACTTATACTCTCCTCTTTCAAACCTCTCGCCCCTCACTTGACTCTCTAGACTCTCCTTCTTTAATCAGGGCTAGCCTTCCTTTAAAATAAAATTCAAAATTCCTTTATTTTTCCCCAAAAGGCACACTTCTTCATATCAAGAGACAAGTTCCTTCATCTAAGAGACATATCTCTTCATTCAAGAGCCTTTCAAAAGTATTTAGATGAATTAAATCACTTCATGGGGTGTTTGAATTGATTGGAGCCTTCTAGAACCGCTAAAAAATAGTCAATAATAGCCTTACTTTGTCTTAATTTGTCTCTGGAGACTCTTGTGTTAGTTGTGGGGCCTTTGGTTCCAATGTATTGACTTTTCACACTGTTCTCTAGATTCTAGCACCTCTGGCACCAATTCAGGCACCTCTGGTGCCACTTCTCTACTAAGAAAAGATAAATTGAAAACATCAATAGTAAATTAAAGAAACTAACAATGCTGAAATAAAAATCTATAGTTTGCAGCTACACGCACAAACCAGTTCAATAGTTCCATAATAAAAAACACATAAATTGTCTAAATTATACCAATAGCAATAAATGAAAACAGATAAAACCCAATAAATCTTCATTCATCATCTTCCTCTTCTTCTTCTTCCTCTTCTTCAAAGTTATCTTGTGCATAAGGTATGAATCTGGGGCATGTAGGAAATTCTACAATATAATCTCCCCTTAGATATCTAACCATCACCTCTTGATATGTACTATCATGTTGTACTCTTCTCTGCTTAAAATATTCATTGTGAGCATTTCTTGATTCCAAACCACATATTTTGTTCTGTATTGCTATTATATCTGATTGTTGGTTCATTAACTACTCCATAATATTTACAAGTGAAATAGAACTGGAAGCAGATGGTCCTGCACATGATGTAAAGGGTCTATCACAACTTCCACTTCAAGGTTAAGCAAATAATTCAAATTTATGAATAGTGGGTTTTCCAATGGGTTTAAGTGGTTGCAACATTTCTTCATTTCTATCAATATCTACTCTTGATTGTCACATAAAATGAAAATCAGGGCAAAATAACCTAAACCACTAGCAATTCCACTTCTAGCAGTACTTAGAGCATTATTCACAACAAGAGCACGAATATCACCAGCTTTCATTTGTTGGATGCAAAAATTCAATACTCCTCTTTCCATGTTTACTTCACTAAGGTGATTAGTTGGAAGCAATTTTGTAGAAATAATGTAATATCATGCTTTAGATTGCACATTCAACATGGAAGTAGAGAATTTGACTTTGTGATTATTCTTAATCTTCCANCAACTGACGTAAAGGGTCTATCACAACTTCCACTTCAAGGTTAAGCAAATAATTCAAATTTATGAATAGTGGGTTTTCCAATGGGTTTAAGTGGTCGCAACATTTCTTCAATTCTATCAATTTCTACTCTTGATTGTCACATAAAATGAAAATCAGGGCAAAATAACCTAAACCACTAGCAGTTCCACTTCTAGCAATAATTAGAGTATTATTCACAACAAGAGCACGAATATCACCAGCTTTCATTTGTTGGATGCAAAAATTCAGTACTCCTCTTTCCATGTTTACTTCACTAAGGTGATTAGTTGGAAGCAATTTTGCAGAAATAATGTAATATCATGCTTTAGATTGCACATTCAACATGGAAGTAGAGAAAATGACTTTGTGATTATTCTTAATCTTCCATTCTCCCCTTCCATAAGTATGATAAGAAATTACTTCATTAAGTGATGAATCAAAAATTACAAATGCATTGTTCTCACAATAAAATTCATTCCTCAGCCTATAAAGTGCATTGATTCTTTCTTGAGTAAATTCAACATGTTTACCTCTTAAATAAATGTGCTCATCTGTAGTCACCCAAAGATTGACATAAAATTCTCAAATGATAGGAACAATGGCTAATGACGTGAAGTAGCAAAAGGTCTCCTAGTTTTGAGCAATTTTCAACCTTTCAATCTCTCGTCTCAAGTTTGAAAATGAACGCTCCTAAATCAATTTCCCCATTCCCATCATAGTATTGTGGTTAAACTGAGCCTTCAAATTAATGAATCGTCTTATATCAAAATTTCCCAAAGGCTTTCCTCTTTTCACTCTTAGATCCATAGGAATTTCTAAATAAATTAACATAAAATCCTTATAAATTCACAATATCATAAATCAAACTTCAATAATAGAAATATTTAGTGATAAACTTTTCACTATATGTTCTCTTTAAATATCTTCAATAAAAACTCAAATTTTTGGATTTCCATAATGTAGGAAAAATCTATGGTGAATGTCAAAACTTTCTAAGTTAAAGTGAAGCTCTTACCAAGGGAAAATAAAATCCAAGAATTTTTAGCCTTAAAATCTCCTCAAATCCACCATATGGTAAGCCCTAGGTTGAATTTTTTCCTAAGTCTGGAGGTAGGAGAAGACCCAAGCAGTAAAAATGGGGTAGCAGTTCTAAGTAAATCTGGGCATTTTCAGGAAATTGGTGCCTCTGGCACCAACACAAAAAATTTCATATTTTGATTTTATTTTGAAATATGCTACATACCAAACCACATCGACCTCTAATTAAGTTAATTAAACGCTTATATTCATAATTAAACAATCTTCTAACAGCATATTTTCACAAACAACACAAAACTCATATTTATATATAAATTCTACACAATTACAAACTAACATTTTTCAAATCAATACATCTAATTCAACATCTAAATCAAACCCTAAAAACTAATGTTGAAGACTAAATATCACACACTCAACATATGAATCATATAAAGTTCAACAATAAAAGTAAATGAAATCCAACACAAACACATAACTCTCATTAGCAATAATAATTACAATTTTTTTTTGTAGAGTGTTCAAACATCTTCTTCACTTTCATATTCTTGAATATTTCCCATGGATTGGTAGTGAACAAACAAGTTGTAAAAAGGTCCCAAGCATTTTTCTTAAACATACACACCATGCATTCCTCAATGCACCTGAAATGCTTGAATTGTTCCTTCATCCTCCAATCTGAATGATCAAATATATCAGAAATGTTTCCAACTGAATTCATAATATTTTTTACCTCTTTCTCCAACTTATTGAACCGTTTCAAAATATCATGCAAACTATAAGAAAAGTGGGGTTTAATATGTGATGAATTTTGAGATGATTGATCCATAAGAATATTCATAATGTTTTCCTCCCCATTTCCAATCCAGTTGCAACAAATCTCTGGGTTTTCCAAGGGAGAAGCAATTTTTCCCAACTTTCATAAGGCACTTGTGTCTAGTTGCACAATAGAAATATGGTAGAAGGATGTCTAAGCCATAAGTCGATTCATTAATAATCAAACCCAAAACAGATTTTACAATTAAAACACCCACATCAATAGGTCTTCTATTTGAATACAATAATCTAAAATAGCACTTTCCTTGGTCAGTTCACTTATTTTTTTGGTAGGAATAAGTTCTTATAAAATAAAGAAATGTCAAACCTTCGATTCAGGATTTAATAATGATGATGAAAAACTTACATGTCCATTATCTATTGTCCCCCAACTTGCATCTTCATCAATAAGAGATCAATAGAGTTTATTTATGTTATCTCTTGTAGGACAAAAATTGCATCGTGACAAATAGGGACACTTTCATTCATAAACAAAATATTTATTCTTGAAGGAGTAAATGGTACGAACCTCCCTCGAACATAGATGACTCCTTAGTTAATTCCATGAAGATTAGTAAAACTTTTTCACCGCAGGAATGGCTACTACAGCAGTGGTATAACATAGCACTTCCCAACTTCTTTGTTCAATAATCTCCTCCACTTTTATATTTGGTGTGTTGAATTCTCAATTCACAAATTCTCGTTCCTTGATTAATCTCTTCTTCACAAGAACTCAATCATATAACTTCTGCACATCAAAACTAATGACTTTCTTTTTTTTGAAATTTCCTTTTTTGTTGTTTTTTTTGGCTTGGGAGTCCTTGGGTTTTGAAATTGTTGCTTTTTTTTTCTTTTTCCCTTTTTAATTACTTTCAAATTTCATTTTTTTTTGTTTCCTGGAAGGAAATTCACAAAAAAACTACCCAAAACTGCCTTTAAAATTTTCCAGATATGTTTTGGTAACTGCGACACTTCTGGCGCCGATTTTTGCGCCTCTGGTGCTAGCTCTATGGATAATGGTGCCTCAGCTGCCAATTCTGGTGCCTCTGGTGTCAGTTTAGATTTTTGCACCGTTTCATGTTAAATCTAAATAACTCTTAAATATTCCATATACTTTGGTAAATAAAGATGTTTTAATTTATTTTTGCAATATGCAAATCTCTTAAGTACACAGAATTCATAAATAAAACATAAATAATACTACTTATAAAAACAAATTAGCAACAATAAGAAAGATAATTATGGGTTGCCTCCCACAAAGTGCTTGGTTTAATGTTGTCAACCCGACATTCCTAGTATTTACTCTAAATGACCCAACATATTAGTCTCTTTAAAATCTAGTCTTTGACCATCAAAATATTGTTTGAGCTTGTGCCCATTCACTTTAAATATCATTCCAGTTTTGGGATCTTCAATATTAATAACTACAGAGGGATAGACTGTTACAGCTGTGAATTGCCCTGTCCATCTAAACTTTAGCTTTCTAGGAAATAATTTCAATCTTTTATTGTATAGTAAAACTTTTTATGTAGGATCCAATTCATATTTAATTATTTTCCAATCATGTCATTCTTTCATTTTCTCCTTATATATCCTAGTATTATCATAAGTTTCATTCCTAATTTCTTCAAGCTCATTCACTTGTTACAATATTTTCTCACCAGCTTCCAATAGATTAAAATTAAATTCCTTAATAGCCCAAGAAGCTTTATGCTCTAATTCTATTGGTAAGTGTCAAGTCTTCCCAAAAATTAAACTATATGGTGACATTCCTATGTGTGTTTTATAAGTTGTCATATAAACCCATAATGCAGTATCTAATCTAACAAACCAATCCATTTTGTTAGGATTTACAGTTTTCTCTAGAATTCTTTTAATTTCACAATTAGATACTTCTGCTAGACCACTATTCTTAGGATGATAAGTTGTTGAAATCTTATGTATAACATGATATTTTTCCATCAACTTTTTAATTCTTTTGTTCCTAAAGTCAGATCCTCCGTTAGTAATGATTACTCTCAACATTCCATATATTGTGAAAATATTTTTGATTAAAAATTTTGAAATACTCTGAGCATCACATCAAGGTAAGGCTATTATTTCAATCCACCTTGATACATAGTCTATTAAAATTTATATATATATATATATATATATATATATATATATATATATATATATATATATATATATATATATATATATATATATATATATATATATATATATATATATATATATATATATATAGATATATATATTCCAAATGAAGGTATAAATGATCTCATAAAAGCTAATCCCCAAGCATTAAAAATTTTGACTTCCAAAGTAAAATTTAGGGACATTTTATTCCTGTTTTCAGATATTCCCATGAAGTTAGATATGACCAAATTTAACTGGAATAATAATTTGGGTGGTACTAATCAACAATGGATGAACAACCAAGTAAACCCATTGAGAAATTGGAACAATAAATGGAATAGTAATTATAGACCTACTTATCCTCCAAGTTTTAACACTAATCCACAATTTAAGGAAAAAATATTTTCTATAGAAAAGTGTTGTTACAAATATGAAATCAATTACAAAGTTAAGGAGCGACATTTAGAAATATTGAGAATCAGTTTTGACAAATAACAAATTCATTAAATAATAGATCTCTGGGAACACTTGCTAGTAATACTGAAGTAAATCTAAAAAACCAGAATAAAGAGCAAGTAAAATCCATTCAACTTCAAAGCAAAAGAGAATTGGAAGGTAGATTTCAAAAAGAGACTGAAGTAGAGAGAAAAGAAATTGAAGAGCCTGAAGAGGATGCTCCAATAGGTTTAGAGAGACTTATTTCTCCACTCAAAGTTGACTTAGAAAAACCACCACCTCCATTTCCTCAGCGGCTCAATCAACAGAAGTTGGATAAACCATTTTAAAAATTTCTAGAAATCGTTAAGAAACTTACAATTAATATTCCATTTGATCAAGCCTTAGAACAAATGTCAAGCTATGTGAAGTTTATGAAGGAATCTCTTAACATAAAAAGGAAGTTTGAAGAAAACGAGACTGTTGCACTTAGTGAGGAGTGAGGGGCTATAATTCAAAAAAAGCTTCCTGGAAAACTTAAAGATCCTAGTAGCTTCACAATTCCATGTGCAATAGCAAGTAAATTTTATGGGAAAGCTTTATGTGATTTAGGTGCAAGCATTAATCTTATGCCATAATCAATATTTAAATGATTAGGATTAGGAGAAACATCTCTTACTACTGTAACTCTACAGTTAGCATATCATTCAGTAATATATTCTAAAGGAGTTATAGAAAATATCTTAGTGAAAGTGGATCAATTTATCATTTCTATTGATTTCATTATGCTAGATATGGAGGAAGATAAAGAGATTCCTATCATTTTGGGGAGACCTTTCCTAGCCACTGGAAGATCAATGATAGATGTGTAAAAAGGCGAATTAACTATGCACGTCAATGATTAAACAGTTATGTTTAATATTTCAAAATAAATGAAATATCCTGCAAAAGGTAAAGATGATGAATGTTGAATAATCGATGTGATAAGATATCTAAGTGAATGTCATTTCAAAACAAATTATGAAGAAAAATTGTAAATGAAAGATTTGGAACACAAGCAAGAAGAGGAATAAGATCAATTTAAAGAATTTTACAAGGAAGATTTAAATTATGTTTGAGAAAGTTTTGAAGCTTTGGACATGATAGAAAATATACATCTTTTTGTTCATTAATTGAAAAACCTCTTGAGCTTGAGTTGAAGTTACTTTCTGAACATTTAAAGTATGCCTTTTTAGGTGATTCCTCAACATTACCTGTAATAATTTCCTCAAAATTAACAGCAGAAGAAAAAATGAGTTTGATGAAAACTTTGAAAAGTTATAAGAAAGCCTTTGGATGGATAATTATTGATATAAAAGGAATCGATCCTTCAATTTGCATGCATAGAATTCATATGGAAGAGAACTGCAAACCCAAGGCTGATCCTTAAAGAAGATTAAATCCTGTTAAGAAGGAAGTTTTTAAGGAATAGATTTTAAAGTGGTTAGATGATGGAATTATCTACCCTATTTTAGATAGTGTGTGAGTTAGTCTAACTCATTGTGTTCCTAAGAAAGGAGGAGTGACTGTGACTATGATTGAACATAATGAGTTAATGCTAACAAGGTAAGTCACATGTCGGTGAATAGGCAATGATTATAAAAAATTAAATCTCACAATTATGAAAGATCATTTTCCACTACCCTTTCTAGATTAATGTTGGATAGACTAGCTGGGCATAAATACTTTTATTTTTTGGATGGATATATTGGTTATCACCAAATTTAAATAGGTTCTGAGGATCAAAAGAAAACAACTTTTACCAGTTCTTATGATACATTTTCTTTAAGAAGAATGCCCTTTGGTGTATGTAATGCCACTGCTACATTTTAAAGATATATGATGGATACCTTTTTCATTTAATTGAAAAAGGAATTGAAGTTTTTATGTATGATTTTTAAGTGTTTGGAACTTCATTTGAATTATTTTTAGAACATTTAACAGAAGTTATAAAGTGCTGTGAAGAAACAAATTTGGTCCTTGATGCCGATGAATTTAGTGTGTTAATTTTGCAAATATTTTTCAATATTAAAAAATACACACTGCAGATACAATAGCAAATATGCAAATTAATCCCAACAAAAATAACTTTAGTGAGGATAGTTTCATCTCTTAAAATATTTAAATTTCCAAATCCCCTAAGAATAACGCAAGTATGTGTATTTTTCAAGTAATAAAGGGCTCTAATGGAGTCTTAGATATCGATCCCACAGGGATGCTGGAAATGCCTATAAGTAAATTCTTAAGATTATAATGTAAACTATAATTTTAAACTACAAAAGGTAAGGTGAAAATTTTGAATATTAAATACTAGAGTGAATGTTATTTAAAATGCAGTTGAAAGAGAAAGTTAACTAAACTAAATGCTAAACTTTTAAAAGTAAACTTATGAATACAAAATAAAGTCTTTGTGACAGAAAATTCAAATTTAAAAAGCATCCTTTCCCTTTTCAAAGATTATATGGATTGTGAAGAGATTAAAATCATTTAAAAATATATATAAAAACTGTTTTGTGCCAAATAGGAGCAATTCTATTATTTACCCTCTTCCGAGTGCATAAAGAACATTGACTAATCCAGGGTTTGATCCCTAATTTTATGGTTAGGCTGGAGGGATATCGGCTGCCACTCCAGAGCTCCCACTACTTGCTCACCTGAGGGCTAACAATCTCACTTATTTTTTTAATCAACAAGACCAAATTGGGGATTTTAATCTATCACCTTAAAATCTCCCATTCTGCATCCAATAAAGTAATTTCTCCCATTTATGTGCATCCAACAAAGTAATTCTCTCCATTTTGTAAAAAACATAGCCCTTTTGGAACATTTGTTTCTCAACAAATTTTAACATTTTAATTGGTCAGATCAAAAAGTAAATGAATATCGGAGTTCAAACCATCACAAATTAGTGAAATTTAAAATCATATAAAAAAATCAATTCTTCACAAAACCATATCTCAAAGTAGGGAGAGGAATAAAGAAAACTACTCATAATTCAAGAGAAGGGTATGACAAAACACAGATTTCATATGTAAAAATAAGTTTACA
>NEWO01000209.1:313953-342349 GCA_003013225.1 Phalaenopsis aphrodite
CTAAATGAACATATAAATGATCCCATAAAATTCAATCCCAATGCATCAAAAATTTCAATTTCCAAAATAAAATTTAGAGGCATTTCATTTCTTTTCTAAATATTACTTACTCTCTAACACCGATTACATGTATATTAACTTCTTTAAATAGAATAGGCCAATAAAATCCAGATTGCAAATTTTTATGAACAGTTGTACCATTCCCAAAATGCCCTCCAAATTTAGTATCTTGACATTTTTACATAATATCCTAAATTTCTTTATAAGACGCTCATTGTCTAATTGATAAATTTTTGCATTGTTTATACAAATAGGCGTCATCCAAAAAATAAGATTTTGTATCATGAATGAATTTATTTTCCTGTTGTTTTGTTAGTGCATTTGGTAAAATACCACTAACAATTTAGTTTACAATGTTTGCATACCAAGGTATTTCCCATCCTTTTACAGCATAAAATTGTTCAACAAAAAAAGTTTCATTAATTTCTTTTTCCATGTCAAGTACTTCTTCATGTTCTAGCTTCGATAGGTGATCGATAAATTGATTTTCAGTCCCTTTTCTATCATATATTACAAAATCAAACTCTTGCATCAAAAGTACCTATCTAATTAATTTTTGTTTTGCATCCTTCTTTTGCATCAAATATTTAATAGCTGAGTGGTCAGTATGCAGAATACATTCAACTCCAATTTGATATGACCTAAATTTATCAAAAGCATAAAAAAATGGCTAATAACTCTCTTTCAGTGGTGTTGTAGTTAATCTGAGCATCATTAAGACTTTTACTAACATAGCATATAACTTAAAAAATCTTATCATATCAGCTCAGTAATTTTTAAAAAATCTCTAAGATATTGCCTGTAAAATCTTGCATATTCTAAAAAGTTCCTAACTTCTCTTACAGTAGTAGGTGGAGGTAAGTTTGATTTAACCTAAATTTTTACAGGATCTACTTTCAAGTCATTTTTTGATATTTTATGCCCAAGCACAATTCCTCATGAAACCATAAATTGACATTTTTCCCAGTTCAATACAAGATTATTCTTTTCACATTGTTCAAGAACTTTCTCTAAATGATTTAGATATATTTCAAATGAAGTTCCAAAAACAGAAAAATCATCCATAAACACTTCAATCCCTTTTTCAATTAAATCACTAAAAATTGATATCATACATCTTTGAAATTTTACAAGTGCATTACATAATCCAAAGAGCATTCGCCGAAAAACAAAATTTCCATAAGGACTAGTAAATGTTATTTTTTTTATCCTCTAGAGCAATAGGTATTTGATGATAATCAGTATATCCATCTAGAAAATAAAAATAATTGTGCTCAGCCAGTCTATCCAACATCTAGTCCAAAAAGGATAAAGGAAATTGATCCTTCCTGGTGACATAATTTAATTTTCTATAATCAATGCAGATTCTCCATTCAGTGACTTATATTGTTGGTATTAATCCATTATTATTATTTAGCACCACAGCCACTTCTCCTTTTTTCTGAGCATAGTGAATTGGACTTATTCAAGCATAGTCTGAAATATGATATATTATTCCAGCATCTGACCATTTTAAAATTTCTTTCTTAACAACTTCTTTCATCATAAGATTTAATCTCCTCTGAGGATAAGCTCTTGGTTCATGTTGATCTTCCAATAAAATTCTATGCATACAAATTGAAGAACTGATTTCTTTATTATCAACTAATGTCCAACTAAAGGCTTTCTTATATCTTTTCAAAGTTTCCAACAACCGTTATTCTTGTGTATAAGTTAATTCAAAGGATACTACAACATGTAATATTGATAAAGCTCCTAAGAATGCATGCTTCAAATGTGTAGGATGTGTTTTCAGTTCTAGTTCAAGAGGGGTTTTAATAAATGAAATCAAGTTCTTATTACTTTATGTAAGATCTAACATTTCAATTTTTTCCTGAACATAATCCAAATCTTCTTTACTCACTTTCGAAGATGCATCTTGAATTTAATCCTCATCTTGATATTCCACATATTACTTTTCAAATTCCCATTTGAATGTCTTCTTGAAATATTCATGGCTGAAATATTCATTAATATCCATTCTGAAGCATTTATTCCCTTACTCTTTTACAGGGTATCTCATTGATTTTTCAATATTAAATGTAACCTTTTGTTCACTAACTCTCATAGTTAGTTTTCCTTTCTACGCATCTATCGAAGCTCTTACAGTGGAAAGGAATGGTCTTACTAAAATGATAGGAATTTCCTTATCTTTTTCCATATCTAATACAATAAAGTCCACAGGAAAGATAAATTTATCAACATTTACCAAAACATCTTCTACAACTCCTTTAGGATAAGTGATCGAATGATCAACTAACTGAAGAGTTAAAGTTGTAGGTGAAATATCTCCTAAGCCCAACCTTCTGAAAATTGATAACGGCGTAAGATTATAAAACTTCCAGGATCTTTAAGTTTTTCAAGAAGGTTTTTCTGAATTATAGCGCTACACTCTTCACTGAGTGCAACGGTCTCATTTACTACAAACTTCCTTGTCTTATTAAGAATATCCTTCTTGAACTTCACATAGCTTGGAATTTGTTCAAAAGCTTCAATAAATGAAATGTTTATCGTTAATTTTCTCAATATTTCTAAAAATTTGAAAAATTAGTTATCTCTATTTTTCTCCTTTAATCTTTGAGGAATTGGAGGTGGTGGTCCTTCTACAGTGATTTTCATTAATTTGTTAGGGCATTCTAACTCAAAATGAAAATCTTCACCATATTTTTCATTTTCCTCCCCATCATTTTCAACTTCAGCTTCCATTTCTTTTTGAACTCTATTTACTAATTCTTTTTCACTTCCCAGTTGAATAACCTTAATTTGCTCTTTGTTTTGACCATTAGGATTTTCTTCAACATTACTTGGCAATGTTCCTCAAAGTCTATTGCTAAGTGCGGTAGCAATACATCTAAATTGATTTTCCATGTTTCTAATTGCAACTCATTGACTTTGCAATAGGCTCCTCATTTGTAATATCAATTCTTCCATTGACAACTTTTTCTCCTTACTCTGCAAATTATTAAAACCTCGAGGGTAGTAATGTTTATAAGTTGGATTTTCTTGATTGTCATAGTTTCACAATGGGTTTTGCATTATTGTTTCACCATTGCAGATTTGCAACATTAGAGTTATTTTTACTCTAACAAAAATTTGGATGATTCTTCCAACGAGGATTATAATAATTCGCATAAGGATTATTAGAATGATTATTTATTACATTTAAGGTCTCATAAGAAGATTAAGATTCTATCATTTGTCCCAATGAGTTTTCCTCCAGCTCAGGTGATGTCTGAAAATAATTCATTCAATATTAATCTATCTTCTTCGATATAACAGCTATTTGTGCAGCTAACATAGATATTGCATTAGAATCATGAATACTAGCCACTCTTTTTTGATATACCCTTTCAGAGGGCCCTTGAAAATTATTAGTAGCCATCTCTTCAATTAAAGAATATGTTTCATCGATAATTTTGTTAATAATGGTTCACCAGCAACATTGACAATTATAGATCTAAAAAATCTAATCAATCCATTATAAAAAGTTGGATTTATTAATCAATTTGGCAATGCATGGTATGGACACTTTCTAAGGAGATCTTTAAATCTTTCCCATGCTTATGTAATATCATTTCTAAGCTTAGAAGTTTTTGAAGGTAAGAAATATTTAGATAAAAATTTTTCTTATAAATCTCCCCAAGTTCTTCAAGATCCAGGTGCTAACTAGTTTAACCACATCTTAGCTTTATCCCTTAATGAAAAAGGAAAAAAGCCTAAGTCTGATGGCATCATTTGACACTCCATTTTATTTAAATGTAGCACACAATTATAGAAAATTACTAAGGCGTAAACTAGGATCTTCAATTCGTGCTTCTCCAAACTGATTGTTTTGTACCATTTGGATAATAATAGGTTTAAGCTCAAATGAACTAGCAGCTACAACAGAGTTTTGCATACTCAAATGAATTTCATCTGTTGTAGGATTAAGATAATCTCTCAAAGGTCTGTGATGATCTTCATTTTAATTTCCAACATTACTCAAATTGCAAGTCATTTTACTAATATGATATATCTCTTTTTTTGTTTTCAAAATTTTTTAATAGTTCTTTCTAACTCAAAATCGCAAGGTACTAAATTTTCAAATCTTACACTACGCATAAACAAACACAACAAGTATTAAAATAAACAAACACACTTAAATAAGAAATTATTCAAAATAAACTAGAAATTTTTTTTTTAGTTTTTAGTTTAAAAATTAAAATAATTTCTATTATAAAATAACTTTCTAATATTTCTGTAACTTCCCAGACAATGACGCCAAAAACTTGATGCAAGTGGATTTAGTGTGTTAATTTTGCAAATATTCTTCAATATTACAAAACACACATGGCAGATACAGTAACAAATATCCAAATTAATCCCAACAAAAATAACTTCAGTGAAAATAGTTTTATCTTTTAAAAATCTTTAAACTGCCAAATCTCCTAAAAATAATGCAAGTATACATATCGCTCAAGTAATAAAGGGCTCTAATGGAGTCCTAGATATTGATCCCATAGGGAAGTTGGAAATGCCAATAAGTAAATTCTTAAGATTATAATGTAAACTACAATTTTAAACTACAAAAAGTAAAGTGTGAACTTCGAATATTAAATACTAGAGTGAATGTCATTTAAAATGTGGTTGAAAGATAAAGTTAACTAAACTAAATGCTTAAATTTCAAAAGTAAACTTACAAAAACTAAACAATTTTTTTGTGACGGAAATTTCAATTTTAGAAAAGCATCATTCCCCTTTATAATGAGTATATGGATTGTGAAAAAATAAAATCATTTGAAAAATATATATAAACTATTTTATGTCAAATAAAAGTAATCTTATTCCTTACCTTTTTCTAAGTGCATAAAGAACATTGAATAATCTAGAGTTTGGTCCTTAATTATGTGGTTAGGCTGGGAAAATATCGGCTGCCACTCTAGAGCTCCCACTACTCCCTCACTTGAGGGCTAACAATCTCGCATCAGTTTCCAATCAACACGACCAAATTGGGAATTTTAATCTATCACCTTAAAATCTCTAATTTTGCATCCAAAAAAGTATACTTCCCCATTTATTTGCACTCTCCATTGATGACATACTCTCCCATGAAATCAAATGTTATTCTCTCCATGTTGTAGAAATCATAACACTTTCAGAACATATGTTTCTCAACACATTTTAATATTTCAATTGGCTGGATTGAAAAGTAAATTAAGATGAGAGTTCAAATCATTACAAATTATTGACATTTAAAACCGTATAAAGCAAAATTAATTCTTCACAAAACCAAATCTCAAACTAGAGAGAAGGATAAAGAACACTACTCAGAATTCATGAGGAAGATACCTTAAAACACAAATTTCATATATCAAACCAAGTTTAAAAAACAAAAGAAATAAAAGACAACTTATCTCACAATTCTTTCCAAGAAAATCTCTAGAAGTTCTCTTCAAGCCTTTCTCTCTTTACAAACACTCTCAATTCTCTCTTAGAAGTGTAATAAAGAAGAAATCTCTCACCTTCCCTCTCTTCCTACAATCCTGGAAGAAAATCTCCAAACCCTTGACTTACTCTCTCTATCTCTCCTTGTTGCTCCCTTTACACGCCATACACTTCTCTTCCTTATTAGAGGCTGCCTCCCTCCAAAAAGAATTCAAAATTCTCTCCAAAATTCTATCCAAAAGTCAACTCTTTTGAATTAAAAAGACATGTCTATTGTTCCAAGAGACATATCCCTTTATAAAAGAACCTTCCAAAGTCTCTAAATACATTGAATCAGCCCAAGGGGTGTTTAGAACAAGTTTCCCTTTTTAAATTTGTGTAAAGTTTGTCTCGAATTGCCTTAATCTGCAAAAAGTCATCTCTAATGCATCTAGCACCAAATCTGGCACATCTTGCACCAGCTTTCTGTCAAATGGCGCATTCGGCACCAATCGAGTGCATTTAGTGCCAACTTGCTGAAGACCATGATGTACCAGGTTTTGGCACATATGGCACCGGTTCTTTGTCAATTGTCGCATCTGGCGCCAACTTGGTGCTTCTGACACCAATCTGGTGCATCTTGCACCAGAATCCCAAAATTCATTGTTTTGGCTCTAAATTTTGTCCTTTTTGCTACTTTTCCTCCAAATGCCTAAAATTTATATCCTACAACAAAAAAACATGAAAATACTCTTCTTTAAAGTGTAATATCACCAAAAATAAGCATAAAATAAATACTTAAAACTATATATTATTTTGGTGAATCAATATTCCACAAATTCCTTTTCAAATTCCATTTTGAATGTCCTCTTAAAATATTCTTGGCTTAAATATTCATTAATCTCCATTCTGAACCATTCAATCTCTTGTACTTTTGTAGGGTATCTCATTGATTTAGCAAGATTAACTTTAACATTTTGATCACTAACGCTCATAGTTAGTTCTCCTTTCTGCACATTCAAAGCTCTTTCAGTGGCAAGTAATGGTCTTCATAAAATGATAGGAATTTCTTTATCTTCCTCAATATCTAATACAATTAAGTCCAACTTTTACCAAAACATATTGTATAACTCTTTTGGGATAGGTAATCGAAGGATCAGCTAACTGAAGAGTTACAGTTGTAGGTGAAATATCTCCTAAGCCCAACCTTCTAAAAATTGATAATGACATAAGATTAATATTGGCTCTTAAACCACATAAAGCTTTTCCAAAAAATCTTCCACCAATAGCACAAAGAATTGTAAAACTTCTAGGACCTTTAATTTTTTTCAGGAAGCTTTTTCTGAATTATAGGGCTACACTCTTCACTCACTGCAACAGTCTCGTTTTCTAGAAACTTCCTTCTCCTATTAAGTATATCCTTCATGAACTTCACATAACTTTGGACTAGTTTCAAAGCTTCAATAAATGAAATGTTTATTATTAATTTCCTTAATATTTCTAAAAATTTTGAAAATTGGTTATTTCTATTTTTTGCTTCAATTTTGAGGAAATGGAGGTGGTGGTCTTTCTACAGTGATTTTTATTTGTTTAATAGGACATTCTGACTCAAAATGAAAATCTTCACCAAATTTTTCATTTTCCACCTTACCTTTTTCAACTTCAACTTCCACTTTGTTTTGAACTCTATTTTCTAATCCTTTACCACTTCTCAGTTGAATAACCTTAACTTTCTTTTTGTTCCGATCTTTAGGAATTACTTCTACATTACTTGGCAACATTCCTGGAGGTCTATTGCTAAGTGTGGCAGCAATATATCCCAATTGACTTTCCATGTTTCTAATTGCAGCTCCTAGACTTTGTAATTGGCTCCCCATTTGCAATATCAATTCTTCCATTGGCAACTTTTTCTCCTTACTCTGCAAATTATTAAAATATTAAGGGTAATAAGGTTAATAAGTTGGATTTATTTGATTGTTGGAATTTTTCAATAGGTTTCCAATGTTGTTTCCCTATTGCAGATTTGCAGCATTAGAGTTATTATTACTCCAAATATAATTTGGATGGTTCTTCCAACCAAGATTATAATAATTAGCATAAGGATTATTAGAACAATTATTTATTGCATTTAAGGTCTCATAAGAAGATTGAGATTTTATCATTTGTCCCAACAAGTTTTCCTCAAGAACAGGTGATGTCTGAGAATAATTCATTCCATGTTAATCTATCTTCTTTAATGTAGCAGCTATTTGTGTAGCCAACATAGATATTGGATCAAAATCATGAATACTAGCTACTCTATTTAGATTTATCCTTTCAAAGGGACATTGAAAATTACTTGAAGCCATCTCTTCAAATAAAGAGTATGCTTCATCAAATGGTTTTAACATTAATGATTCACCAGCAGCAGAGTCAATTATCAATCTAAGATATCCAACAAATCAATTATAAAAAATTTGAATTATTAACCAATCTGGCAGTGCAGGATGTCTCTAAGGAGATATTTAAATCTTTCCCATACTTCATAAATTGATTCCTCTTCAAACTGACAAAAAGATGTAGTATTATTTCTAAGCTTAGTAGTTTTTTAAGGTAAGAAATATTTAGAAAAGAATTTTTGTGAAAAATCTCGCCAAGTTCTGATAGATCTTGATGCTAATGAGTTTAACCAAATGTTAGCATTATCCCTTAGTGAAAAAGGAAAAATTTAAGTCTCACGGCATCATTCGACACTCCATCATATTTAAATGTAGCACACAAATCTAGAAAACTAGCAATGTTTAAATTATGATCTTCAGTTGGTGTTCCTCAAAACTGATTGTTTTGTACCATTTGGATAAAAGCAGGTTTAAGCTCAAATGAATTGGCAACAACAACAGGGTCTTGCATAGTAAAATTAATTTCATCTACTGTAGGATTAGCATAATCTCTCAAAGTTATCTGATGATGTTCAGTTTTATTTCTAGCAATACTCAAATTGCAAGCCATTTTGATAATATGATTTTCCTCTTTTAGTTATTTTTGAATTCTTTTAATAGTTCTTTCTAACTCAAAATCGTAAGGTGCTAAATCATGAAATCTTTTACTACACATAAACAAACACAAAAAGTAATTAAAATAAGCAAACAAACTTAAATAAAAAAATATTCAAACTAAACTACAAACACTTTTTTATTCTTTAGTTTAAAAGTAAAAAAAATTAAATTATAAAATAACTTAAAAATACTTTTCATTACTTCCCCAGCAACGACACCAAAAACTTGATGCGAGTGGATTTATGGTGTTAATTTTCCAAATATTTTTCAATATTACAAAATATACACAATAGATATAGTATCAACTATGCAAATTAATCCCAACAAAAATAACTTTAGTGAAAATAGTTTTATCTTTTAAAAATCCTCAAACTGCCAAATCCCCTACAAATAACGCAAGTATATGTATCGCCCAAGTAATAAAGGGCTTTAATGGAATCCTAAATATCGATCCCACAGGAAGTTGGAAATGGTTATAAGTAAATTTTTAAGATTATAATATAAACTACAATTTTAAACTACAAAGAGTAAAGTGCAAATTTTGAATAATAAATACTAGAGTGAATGCTATTTAAAATGTGGTTGTAAGATAAATTTAACTAAACTAAATGCTAAACTTTCAAAAGTAAACTTACGAAAACTAAACAAAGTTTTTTTTATGGAAAGTTCAAATTTAAGAAAATAACCTTCCCTTTTACAATGAGTATTTGGATTGCGAAGAGATTAAAATGATTTGAAAATATATATAAAAACTATTTTGTGTCAAATAGGAGCACTCCTATTCTTTACCCACTTCTGAGTGCATAAAGAACATTTACTAATCCAGAGTTTTGTTATCCAATTATGTGCTTAGCCTGGGAAGATACTGGCTGCCACTCCAGAGCTCCCACTACTCCCTCACCTGAGGGCTAACAATTTCTCATCAACTTCTAATCAACTTGACCAAATTGGGGATTCTAATATATCATTTTAAAATCTCTAATTCTTCATCCAACAAAGTATATTTTCATATTTATTTGCACTCAACTCCATGGATGACATACTCACCCATGAAATCAAATGTGATTCTCCCCATGTTGTAGAAATTGTAGCCCTTTCGGAACATATGTTTCTTAACATATTTTAACCTCTCAATTGGCCATATCAAAAAGTAAAAAAAAGTCAGAGTTCAAATCATCACAAATTAATGACATTTAAAACTGTATAAATAAAATCAATTCTTCACAAAAAACATATCTCAAAGTAAGGAGGAGGATAAAGAAAACTACTCAGAATTCATGAGAAGGATACGACAAAACTCGGATTTTATATATAAAAAAAAGTTTACAAAATAAAGGTAATAAAAGACACAACTTACCTCACAATCCTTCCTAAGCAAATCCCTAGAAGCTCTCTTCAAGCCTTTCTCTTTTTACAAGCACTCTCAATTCTCTCTTAGAAGTGTAATGAAGAAGAAATCTCTCACCTTCCCTCTCCTCTTACAATCCTTGAAGAAAATCTCCAAGCCCTTAACTTTCTCTCCCTATATATATCTTCTTGCCACCCCCCTTCACACGCCACACACTCTCTTCTTTTATTAGAGGCTACCTCCCTATAAAAATATTTCAAAATTTTGTCTAAATTTCTATCCAAAAGTCAACTCCTTTGAATTCAAAAGACATGTCCATTGATTCAAGAGACATATCCCTCATAAAAGAACCTTCCAAAGTGTCTAGATATATTGAATCACTCGAGAGGGTGTTTAGAATACCTGTCCCTTTTGAAATTTGTGCACAATTCATCTCAAACTGTCTTAATCCGCAAAAAGTCATCTCTGGGGCCAAATCTGGAACATCTTGCGACATCTCTTTGTCAAATGATGCATCTAGTGCAACCTTGCTGAAGAGCATGTTGTTCTGGGTTTTGGTGCATCTGGCGTCAGTTCTCTATCAATTGTCGCTTATGGCGCATCTTACGCCAGAATCCCAGAATTCTTTGTTTTGGCTCCAATTTTTTTCCTTTTTTTTACTTTTGCTCCAAATACCTAAAATTGATATACCTGCAATGAAAACATGAAAAATATCTTTCTTTATAGTATAATATCACTAAAAATAAGTATAACATATATACTTAAAACTACATACAATTTTTGTGTATTAGACTTTAACTAAGAAAAATTCCCATTTATGGTAAGAGGAGGAATAGTTGTAGGACATCAAATTTCAAAAAATGTTATGGAAGCAGACCTTGCAAAAATTTAAGTGATTGCTAATTTACCTTACCCAATAAGTCTGATTGAAATTAAGAGTTTTTTTAAGACATGCTGATTTTTACATGCAGTATATTTTCAAAATTGCTAAGCCTCTATGTTATTTACTTGAAAAAGATGTAATTTTTAATTTTGAAAAGGCATGCCCAAAAAGCTTTTGAGTTATTAAAAGAAAGATTAGTCACCGTACTGGTTATTGTTTCTCCAGATTAGGAAAAACCTTTTGAACTGATGTGTAATGCTAGTCATTATCCTATAGGAGACATTTTAGGAAAAAAGCATGATAAGATTTTCAAAGTAATCTACTATGCTAGTAGAACTCTTAATGGAGCTCAAATTAATTTTACTACAACTAAGAAAGAGTTATTAGCATAATATATGCTTTTGATAAATTTAGATCATACTTAATTGGAACTAAATGTACTGTGCGTACTAATCATTCTGCTATTAAGTTTTTAATGAAAAAGAATGATACAAAACTAAGAGTAATTATATGGATTCTTCTTTTGCAAGAATGTGACTTTAAAATAGTAGATAAGAAGGGAGCTGAGAATAAAATTGTTGATCATCTGTCCAGGTTTGAATTAGAAAAACCACTTTATTTTGAAAAGAGATTAATAAATATTTTCCAGAAGAAGAATTATTCCATGTTAATTTGTGGCATGTTCCATGGAATGCCAACATTATGAATTTCATTGTTAGTGATATTATACCCTAAGGAATGACATACCAATAAGAGAAGAAATTTTTATTTGAAGCTAAGACTTATTTTTTGGATGACCCTTTTTTATAGAAACAAGGAAATGATCATGTTATTTGAAGATGTGTGCCTTTATTAGAAACTTATGAAATTATCAAAAAATTTCATAATTTTGATTTTGAGGAATATTTTGGTGTTGATAAAATAACATACAAAATTTTGCAAACTGTATTTTATTGGCCTACAATCTTTAGAAATGTTAACGCTTACATCAAAACTTGTGATCGATGTCAATGAGTAGGCAATCTTTCTAGGAGAAATGAGATACCCCTCAATTATGTTTAGAAGTTGAGATATTTGATGTTTGAGGATTAGATTTCATGGGACCATTTATACCATCTTTCAAAAAAATATATATATTGATGGCGGTAAACTATGTATCCCAATGGATAGAAGTTGTTGCTTTACATCAATGTGATGCTCAAAGAGTTGCAAAATTTTTTAAAACAAATATATTTTGTAGATTTGGGATACTAAGAGTGATTATAACTGATGGACGAGGTCATTTCAGAAATCTAATGATGGAAAAATTATTAAAGAAATATCATATCAACCATTGAATTACTACTGCTTATCATTCTCAAACAAGTGGTTTGGTTGAATTATCTAATTGTGAAATTAAAAAATACTAGAAAATTTTGTGAATCCAATCAAAATGAATTGGTCAGTCAAACTAGACTATGCTTTGTGGGCTTATAAGACTTCATACAGAACTCCTATAGGAAACCCCATACAGGCTATTATTTGAGAAAGTTTGTCATTTACTAGTTGAACTTGAGCATAAATCATATTAAACTATTACAGAATTTAATTACAAATTAAAGGATACTAAAGAGAAGAGACTATTGCAATTAAATGATCTTGAAGAGATAAGGAATGAATCTTATGAAAATTGTAAGATTTTTAAAGATGAAGACGTGGCATGATCGGAGGATTCTTACAAAACATTTTGAGCCAGGGCAACAAGTTTTGCTAAATAATGCAAGGTTAAGATTATTTCCATGCAAAATTTGGTCAAAGTGGATGGGCCCAATTATTGTGAAAAAAGTTTATCCTGTGCAGCTGTGTTTATCAAAGATCCTAAAACTGATAAAATGTTCAAAGTGAATGGTCTTAGGCTGAAACTCTATTTTTTATGGAATCAACTTAAATTCAATGATCTTATGTTGTTAGGTCAACCCAAAATAAGCACTGGTTAAGTCGGGTTAATGATGTTAAACCAAGCACTTTGTGGGAGGCAACCCATAGTTATCAGTGTTTGTTTTGAATGTTATGTTGTTATGTTTAATTTAGAAAATCTTGGTAGTATTTTGAATATATAATAATTTAGTGATGATTCTAAGACCTTAAAAGATGGCGTAGACATGTTAGAATGAGAATTTAGACATTAAGCTAACCTGTGCTAAATTAAACACTGACACTTAAGTACCTGTGCTAAATTAAACACTAGCACTTAAGCGCCAACTTTCAGTGCTTAAGTGTGACAATTTACTAAAAGTGCTAAATGGCATTTCTAGAAGTTTTAGACGTTGTTTAGTGGGTTTAAACATGGTATCATGGTATGAGAACATTTCTAGAGGTTTTAGGCATGATCTAGAGCCTATAAATAGAAGGGTATGATGAAAGATCTCACCACACTTCAATTTAACCCTAAATTCTAAGTAGAGAGTGAGTGTTCTTGGAAAGATGACATCTTGGGAGAGTGATTTGAAGAAAATGAAAGAAGCTATGAGGAGAAATTCATTAGTCATAGTGCTCAAGAGCTATACAACGGTTTCCTAGTCGTTAGTACTGAAGAGATATCAGAGAAAATCATTAAATTTGAGACTGACGTGACTTCAATTGAAGCGAAAGGGACAGAAGTTAACACACATCTGGATCATAAGGGATGGCAACTTAAGATGCAGTTTAGCTATACTAGTTTTGTGGAAGAAGCAGGCAAGGATATGTATTTGAAAAATAAATGGATTGAAGANATCTACTATGCTAGTAGAACTCTTAATGGAGCTCAAATTAATTTTACTACAACTAAGAAAGAGTTATTAGCATAATATATGCTTTTGATAAATTTAGATCATACTTAATTGGAACTAAATGTATTGTGCGTACTAATAATTCTACTATTAATTTTTTAATGAAAAAGAATGACACAAAACCAAGAGTGATAAGATGGATTCTTCTTTTGCAAGAATTTGACTTTGAAATAGTAGATAAGAAGGGAGCTGAGAATCAAATTGTTGATCATCTGTTCAGGCTTGAATTAGAAGAACCACTTTATTTTTAAAAGAGATTAATGAATATTTTCCAGAAAAAGAATTATTCAATGTTAATTTGTGGCATGTTCCATGGCATGCCAACATTATGAATTTCATTGTTAGTGATATTATACCTAAGGAATGACATACCAATAAGAGAAGAAATTTTCATTTGAAGCTAAGACTTATTTTTTGGAAGACCCATTTTTATAGAAACAAGGAAAGGATCATATTATTTGAAGATGTGTGTCTTTATTAGAAACTTATGAAATTATCAAAAAATTTCAAAATTTTGATTTTGAGGAATATTTTGGTGTTGATAAAATAACATACAAAATTTTGCAAACTGTATTTTATTGGCTTACAATGTTTAGATATGTTAACGCTTACATCAAAACTTGTGATTGATGTCAACGAGTAGGCAATATTTCTAGGAGAAATGAGATACCCCTCAATTATGTTTAGAAGTTGAGATATTTGATGTTTGAGGATTAGATTTCATAGGACCATTTATACCATCTTTCAAAAAATTATATATATTGATGGCGGTAAACTATGTATCCCAATGGATAGAAGTTGTTGCTTTACCTCGATGTGATGCTCAAAGAGTTGCAAAGTTTTTTAAAACAAACATATTTTGTAGATTTGGGATACTGAGAGTGATCATAACTGATGGAAGAGGTCATTTCAGAAATCCAATGATGGAAAATTTATTAAAGAAATATCATATCAACCATTGAATTACTACTGCTTATCATTCTCAAACAAGTGGTTTGGTTGAATTATCTTATTATGAAATTAAAAAATACTATAAAATTTTGTGAATCCAATCAAAATGAATTGGTCAGTCAAACTAGACTATGCTTTGTGGGCTTATAGGACTTCATACAGAACTCCTATAGGAATGTCCCCATACAAGCTATTATTTAGGAAAGTTTGTCATTTACTAGTTGAACTTGAGCATAAAGCATATTAAGCTATTAAAGAATTTAATTACAAATTAAAGGATACTGGAGAGAAGAGACTATTGCAATTAAATGATCTTGAAGAGATAAGGAATGAATCTTATGAAAATGGTAAGATTTCTAAAGATGAAGACGTGGCATGATCGGAGGATTCTTACAAAAAGTTTTGAGCTAGGGCAACAAGTTTTGCTATATAATTCATGATTAAGATTATTTCCATGCAAAATTTGGTCCAAGTGGATGGGCCCAATTATTGTGATAAAAGTTTATCCTGTGCAGCTATGGTTATCGAAGATCCTAAAACTGATAAAATGTTAAAAGTGAATGGTCTTAGGCTGAAACTCTATTTTTTAGGGGATCAACTTAAATTCAATGATCTTATGTTGTTAGGTCAACCCAAAATAAGCACTGGTTAAGTCAGGTTAATGATGTTAAACCAAGCGCTTTGTGGGAGGCAACCCATAGTTATCAGTGTTTGTTTTGAATGTTATGTTGTTATGTTTGATTTAGAAAATCTTGTTAGTATTTCAAATATATAATAATTTAGTGATGATTCTAAGACCTTAAAAGATGGCGTAGACATGTTAGAATGAGAATTTATACATTAAACTGACATGTGCTAAATTAAACACTGACGCTTAAGTACATGTGCTAAACTAAACACTAGCACTTAGGCGCCAACTTTCAGTGCTTAAGTGTGACAATTTACTAGAAGTGCTAAATGAAATTTCTAGAAGTTTTAAACATTGTTTAGTGGGTTTAAACATGGTATCATGGTCTGAGAACATTTCTAGAGGTTTTAGGCATGATCTAGAGCCTATAAATAGAAGGGTATCAGGAGAAATCTCACCACACTTCATTTAACCCTAAATTCTAAGTAGAGAGTGAGTGTTCTTGGAAAGATGTCATCTTGGGAGAGTGATTTGAAGAAAAAGGATGAAGCTATGAGGAAGAAATTCATTATTCAGAGTGCTCAAGAGCTATACAACGGTTTCCTAGTCATTAGTACTGAAGAGATATCAGAGAAAATCATTAAATTTGAGACTGATGTGACTTCAATTGAAGCGAAAGGGACGGAAGTTAACACTCATCTGGATCATATGGGATGGCAACTTAAGATGAAGTTTAGCTCTACTAGTTTTGTGGAAGAAGCGGGCAAGGATATGTATTTGAAAAATAAATGGATTGAAGAAGACTCAACCAGAGTTATTAACAACCATTCGTTTTATTAGATTTACATTCCAAATGTTGATGGAGAGACTAATGATAGGCCAGTATTCGTTCAACTGGATAAAGAGTGGAATTAAGTGCTTTGTTCAGTGTTTGTGTGTTTAGTGTTTGTTTAATTATGTTAAGTTTGTTTAGTGTATTTGTAATGTTATGATTGTTTAGTGTTTGTGTTAGGAACTATCTCATCCAAGACTTTTTGGAATGAGAATCTATGTATTGAAAATGTTTGCAATTGTTTGTAAATTAATATAAGTGTTTATTTGTGTTAAATTTTGTATTATTTTGTTTTGAACAAATTAGTTAAGATTGGTGAAGCTTGAGAAAGAGGAGAGTTAAAAGGGAATAAAATAGTTATTAAAGATTTATAAGACCATTTAGGAGTGATGACTTAGGCTAGAAGTTCATGTTGCTTAAAATTAAAAATATCAAAATTTGTGCACTGGCGCCTAAGCAACAAGACCCCACGCTTAAGAGTAGTCTAAATCAAGAGAGTGGTGCATTAGTGTTGAACCATTCACGCTCAAGCGCTGGTTTATATAAACCAGTTCACGAATAATTTAAAGTAAATTTTTGGTTCGAAAACCCCATTTTTTTCCCTTGACTTCATCCCCCCCCCCCCACCACCCCTTTTATTTCGTGATTTGAAGATTAGAGCATCCTCTAATTTGGAGATATCTTTGTGGTTTGAAGAAAAATTTGTTAGATTTGATCTTCTTGAGGTAAGAGCTTCACTTCTACGAAATTTTTTTTGATTTTTACCATGTATTTTGATCACCTTTATGATCTACCCAAAAATCACTATTCATGTTGAAAATTTGAGAAAAATATATAGAGAATACATAGAAAAGGCAGTTTAAGCATTTAGGAGTTGATTTTAATGATTTAGAGTTGAGTTTGGGATTTATTGCAAACATTATATGATTTTTAGAAATAGACCCAAGGATGAAGAGGAGCAAAGAAAAAGCTTAATTTGATTCAAGCAAGTTTGTTAGTTTGAGAGCTCAGGATCGATACAGTGATGCACTATAATCAAGAAAATTGATCCCTGAGATATGTTTCAAGAGCTAGGAGGAGTTGTTGAGGACGTGATTTTTCGCCTATAGTGGGAGTGATTTTGTTTTTTTTGTTGTGTTCATTATCTTTATTGTTTGGGAGTTCTATGCAAATCTCCCCGAGGCTGAAGAAGGAGTCATGGTTAGAGGAAAGACAATACCTTTCTCGGCTGAGGTAAAAAATCAGTTTTATCAATTGCCCTCTAGCACATTTTTCTTTTGTTCAAACTATACTCCTAATGAGGAGTTAGATGAGATTATTTCATCATTGACTGGTGGAAGGGGATTATGGAAAATTACTAATGAAATAAGAGTCAACTTCCCCACTTCAAAGTTGGATGCCATAGTGAAGGCGTGATACTATACTTCTTCTCATATGTTTGCTACAAATCACCTTAGTGAAGTGACTCAATATTGAGCAACCTTAAACTATTGTATTCAGCGGTTTAAGCCCATTGACATTAAATTTCTGATTTATGATGTTATCACCAGTTCTGTCATTGTTGCTACTATTGCAAGCGTGGGATTTGCATCGTTGATCTTTTCATTATGCGACCAGGTTGGAGTTAGATTTGATAGCTGGGAGGAGATACAATAGCAACTCATGCATATTACTAGTGTCAATGTGAAGTCTTATTCACATCATTTGATTCCTGGCTGGAGAGGTGGAATTTCTAGCAGTTCAGGTGTCAACATCTCAAGCTTCTACTTCACGTGCTTCGACATCACAATGTTAGACTTCTAGATCTAATTCTCAGTCAATATGAGGTGGAATTTCTAGTAGGATATGGGACAATGTCAACTATACCGCTGATAAGGTATTAAGTTTAGAAAATTTTGCAGAACATATAGATGGACATATGAGGAGACATAATGATTATGAGAAAAAATTCCACTCATGTATGGAAGACCTCCTGAGAGGTGATCAGAGTGTAGTTTTCTCTCAATATCCAAAATATCCATCATATGAGCTTGTTGCTATTTGGCATAGTGAAGAGAGTGATGTTGAGGAGGAGGATGATTAAACTAATTCTATAGTTTTGTTTTTCTTTTTCTTTTTTTTTGTTTATTGTACTTTTGAGAACTTTCTGTGGTACAACTATACTATATTGTTGTTTTTGTTTTGTTGTATTTGTTAAGACTGTTAGTTTTGTTTATGTTTTGTTTTGTTAGACATTATTATGATGTATTTATGTTCTTGTGAGGAGTTTTTTTTGTGGTAGTAATTGTGTTAATTTTGTTGTTTAGAGTATTTAGTTAGTTTGTGTAAAAATTAATCTTAAATCTTAGGAAGGACTGGAATTTTATTAATTTTCACTTAAAAACTTCATATTAAAATTTTTCAAATTACTACCAAATATTTTCTTTATGTTGCAGTTGTGAAAGTTAGTTAGTGTGTTTGTATGCTTTTATGTTATCCTCCACTGCATAGAAGTCTAATGAATCTTTATATCTTAAGTAAATTAAAATTTGATCAATTTAATTTTTACTCCTCTTTTTAATTTATGTACTGATATATTTAGGATGTAAAATTCTTGCAAGCATGTTTTTCTTAGTTTTCATTCCTGCCTATATATATATGATGCTAAAATATTTTATTGTATAATAGGTGCCTTGGTGCTTTAATGAGATGTAATTGAGAGTTTTTTTTTGACACAATCAAATCGATGGAAAATGGTGAAAGGAGCGAAAAATGATCAAATCTGGAGCAAAAATGAAGAAGGTGCAAAAATAAACTGAGGTGCCTAAGCGCCCAAGACTGTCACTTACGCCCTAGTTAAATAGAAAGAGTCATGCATAAGTGCCAAGTACCCCACGCTTAAGCACCAAAAGTAGTTATTTGATGATTCATTGAACTTGGACGAATTTTTGAAGAGGTGTTTGAAGCAATGCTTGGTGAAAATGTGGAAAATAGTTAATGAACATGAAAATTCATTCAATTGGCTTTTGAAAGGAGGTAACTTCTAGAAGATTCATTAAATGGGGACACATTTTGAAGAAAAACCAAGGCACCTATTGGATTTTTATAAAAGAAGACTTGGAGAAGAGATTAGGGATGAATCCAACATCCATCCATAAGACTAATCCAGTGCCAACCACCACAGACCGCCGCCGACACTGCCGCTGCCGCCCACTTTTCTTTTTATTTTGAGTTTTAGTTTGTATTTTAAGTGAAGGAAGAGATTCAAAGGAACTTCAAGACTTTAGTGGAGAGGATTTTTTGATAAGTATTTATCTTGTGACTACATTTGGTTAAGTATTAATGTGCATGATTTTTAATATCAAACTCAAGTGTGGTTGTGTTTTATCCATGAATTCTGAGTAGTATTCTTTATATTTTTCCTTAAAATGATGAGTGATTAAGTATTGGAGGGAATTTGTGTGAAGTATTAGTCGTTAATGTTGGAAGAAGTTGTGATGATTTTAAACCTTATACTTCAATTACTTCTTAATTTTGCCAATTAAGATATTAATACCTGTTGTGAGAACATGTAAGATCGGAGAAGGTATTATCTCAGTCAACAAATGTTAAGAATCACATTTGATTTAATGGATGAGAATGTAGTTCATAGGATTGAGTGCAAATAAATAGGGAAACAAACTTTGAAAGGTGTAAAATTAGAGGACTTTAGAGTGACAGGCTAAAGCCCACTTTGGTTTATAGTTTTAGGTTTTGATACCAAATGTTAGCCCCTAGGTAGAGTGAGACGAGGGAAATCTAGAGTGAGAGATAGTATCTTCCCTACCTAACCCATCTTCAAGACTATTCAACTATAGATTAATCAATCTTCTTTATATCATCTCTAGTAAGGGTAAAGAATATTATTTTTTTCTATTTATCACAACACAATTAGAATAATTCTACAACAGAATTCCTATACTTGTTATTGACTTATGATTAGGAAAAAGATATTTTATTTAAATTGCCTTCATATTGCTAATATCTACTTAAGTTAGTTAGTTGCTTACTTTATTTTCAATTATCAAGAATCACAAAAAAAATGAACTTATTCTTGTTATAGCATATAGAGTTTAATTAAGAATATTTTGCTAAGTAGAATTTTTCTATCTAATTTCTCATGTTGTGTAAAGTGCATATTGTTAGTTATCTCTATTGGTTCAATAATTGGGGATTAATAAAAAACTTATATATTACTTGAAAATCATATGTATACTTACGTAGTATCCCATATTTAAAAATTATAATTGTATTCTTATTTTCTTTGAAGTTAAGGATTTATCTAGCTTTTGCTTGGGATCAAGTTTTGGGCTCTGTTGTAAAGTAAGAATTATTATAATGGAAATTAAACATATAATCACATACATCACATTAACATATATAAATAGAATCAGAATTACATACCACGAAATTTTCCATTTTTTAACAGTATTAAGTTGTTCATCAGGAAAACTTTCATTAATTATATTTCAAGATCCAATGTTTCTTCCTTTTCCAGCCTAAATAAATGATTAGCTATTTGATTATCATATCCTTTCCTATCTACTACCACAAAAATGAATTCTTGCATCAGAAGTACCCATCTAATTATTCTTGGTTTCACATCCTTCTTTTGCATCAAATATTTTATAGCAGAGTTGGCTGAATGCACGACACATTTAGCTCCAATCAAATATGACCAAAACTTACCAAAAGATAAACAAGAGCTAATAACTCTCTTTCAGTGGTTGTATAACTATTTTGAGCATCATTTAGAGTTTTACTAGAATAATATATCACTTTAAAAATTTTTCATATATGTGCCCTAAAAGAGCTCTAATTGCATAATCACTTGTATCACACATTAGCTTGAATGGTTTCTCATAACCAGGTGAAACAATTATAGGAGAAGTGATTAATTTTTCTTTCAATGCTTCAAAGCATTAGGACACTCTTGATTAAAATCAAATTTTTTGTCTTTTTATAAAATTTGGCATAAAGGCTTTGTAATTTTTGAAAAAATTTTAATATATCGCCTGTAAAAACCAGCATGTCCTAAAAACTCCTAACTCCTCTTATAGTAGTGGGTAGAGGTAGGTTAGCTATAACTTGAATTTCTATCAGATCTACTTCCATGTCATTTTATGAAATTTTATGCCCAAGTACAATTCCTCCTGCAACCATGAATTAACATTTTTCCTACTTTAATACAAAATTCATCTTTTCACATTATTCTAGAACTTTCTCTAAATGATTTAGACATGTTTAAAATGAAGTTCCAAACACAGTAAAATCATCCAGAAAGTCTTTTAACCATTTTTCTATTAAATTACTGAAAATTGTCATCATACATCTTTGAAATGTTGCAGGTGCATTACATAAACGAAAGTGCATTCATCAAAAAGCAAATTTATCATAAGGACTAGGAAATGTTGTCTTCTCTTGATACTCTTGAGCATTTGGTATTAATTAAAAGATGATATATCCATTTAAAAAGAAAAAAAATACTTGTGCCCAACAACTTTATCCAACATTTGGTCAAATAAGGGTAAAGAAAAGTGATCTTTTATGGTGGCTGAATTTAATTTTTTATAATCAATGCAGATTTGCCGACCAGTGACTTGTCTTGTTGATAATAATTCATTATTCTCATTTGTCACAACATTCACATGCCCTTTCTTAGGAATGAAATGAATTGAACTCACCGAAGCATTGTCTAAATTAGGATAAATTATTCCAGCATCTAACTATTTTAAAATGTCTTTCTTAGGAACTTCTTTCATAATCAAATTTAATCTATTTTGAGGATCAGCTTTTGGTTCATAATGTTTATCCAATAAAATTCTGTGCATACAAATTGAATGACTGTTTCCTTTAATATCAGCTAAAATCCATCCAAAGGCTTTAATATACCTTATTAAAGTTTCTGAAAACTTTTGTTCTTGTGCTTTAGTTAATTTTGAGGGTACAATAATAGGTCATGTAGATAAAATCTCTTAAAAAGGCTTATTTTAAATTTCTAGGGAATTCTTTTATTTCTAGTTCAGGAGATTTTAGAATCGAAGAAATCAAATTATTGTTATTATCAGTAGATCTAATAGTTTAGATTATTCCTGAATAAAATTCATTTCTTAATTTCTCACTTCCATAGATTTATCTTGAATTATATCCTCATCTTCATACTCCAAATATTCTTCTTCAGTTTTCTTTTCAAATGTATCCATGAAATATTCTTTGTTAAATAATAGTTAATATCCATTCTAAAGCATTCAGCATCTCTTCCTTTTGTTGAGTATCTCATTAATTTTGCAATAGTTAATGTAACTTCTTGATCACTGACTCCCATTATTAATTCTCCTTTCTACACATCTATCAAAGCTCTTCTAGTGGCAAGAAATGGTCTTCCTAAAATGATAGGAATTTCCTTATCTCCATATCTAACACAATAAAATCCATAGGAAAGATAAATTTATCAACCTTCACCAAACCCTCTTCTATAACTCCTTCAGGATAGGTAATTGAACGATCAGCTAATTGAAGAGTTGTAGTAATAGGTAAAATTTCTCCTAAACCCAACCTTTTGAAAATCAATAGAGGCATAAGATTAATACTGACTCCCAAATCACATAAAGCTTTTCTAAAAAATCATTTGTCAATAGCACAAGGAATAGCAAAACTACCAGGAAATTTAAGTTTTTCAGTAAGTTTTTTCTGAACTATTACACTACACTCCTCACTAAGTGAAACAGTCTCATTATATATAAACTTCCTTTTTTTATTAAGTATATCCTTCATAAAATTCACATAGCTTGGTATTTGTTCCTGAGCTTCAACAAATCAAATGTTTATAGACAATTTCTTCAATATTTTTAAGAGTTTTGTAAGTTGGTTATCTCTGTTATAATGTTGCAATCTTTGAGGAAATTGAGGTGGTGGTCTTTCTATGGTAATTTTCATTGGTTTAATAGGATATTTTGACTCAAGATGAAAATCAACGCTTTACTTTTTTCTCTTCCACCCCTTCTTTTTCAATTTCAATCATAATTTCTTTTTAAACCTTTTTTCCATTTCTTTTCTACTTATCAGTTAAATATTCTTGATTTGCTCTTTGTTCTGGTTTTTAGAGAACTTCAACATTATTAGGCAAAGTTCCTGGAGGTCTATTGCTACGTGCAGTAGCTAATAGCAATGCATCCCAACTGATTTCTCATGTTTCTAATTGCAGCTTCTTGACTTTGTAATTGTTCTCCTTGGCTTTGTATTTATGTTCCAATTTGCAATAATAATTCTTCCATTAATAATTTTTTCTCCTTACCCTGTGAATTGCTATTAAAACCTGAAGGGCAATAAGGTTTATAGTTAGAATTTCCTTGATTATTGGAATTTCCCAATGAATTCGCAGGGTTGCTCCACCATTTAGCATTAGAATTATTATTACTCCAACCGAAATTAGGGTGATTTTTCCAATCAAGATTATAATAATTGGAATAAGGATTATTAAATTTGTTGTTTATTGTTTTTAAAGTTTAATATGAAGATTATGAATCTATCATTCGTCCCAATGAAATTTCCTTAAGCACAAGAAGTGTCTGAGAATAATTCATTCAATACTGATCTATCTTCTTTGATATTGCAGTAATTTAAGCAGCCAACATAGATATTGCATCAGAATCATGAATACTATACCCTTTCTTAGGGGATTTGAAAATTATTAGTAGTCATCTCTTCAATTAAAGAATATGCTTCCTTGAATGGTTTTGATTTTAATGATCCACCAGTAGTAGCGTCAATTATAAATCTAAGAGATCCAACCAATCCATTATAAAAACTTTAAATTATTAACCAACCTAGTCATGCATGGTGTGGACACTTCCTGAGGAGATCTTTAAATCATTCCCAAGCTTTATAAATTGACTCTCCTTCAAACTGACAAAAAGATGTGATATCATTTCTAGGCATAGCGGTTTCTAATGGTGGAAAATTTTTAGGTAAAAATTTTTATGATAAATCATCCCAAGTTCTGATAGATCTATGTGATAATAAATTTAACCACATCTTAGCTTTATCTTTTAATGAAGAAGGAAAAACTCTAAGTCTGATGACATCATTCAACACACCATCATATTGAAATGTAGCACAAAATTCTAGAATACTAGCAAGGTGTAAGTTAAGATCTTCAATCGGTGTTCTCCTAAACTGATTATTTTGTACCATTTAAATAATAACAAGTTTAAGCTCAAGTGAATTAGCAGCTACAATTGAGTTTTTTATACTCAAATGAATTTCATCTACTGTAGAATTAGCATAATCTCTTAAAGATCTCTAATGATGTTCATTTCTCAATTCCAGGATTATTTAATTTGGTAGCCATTTTCGTCAAAATTTCTAACTCTTTCTGTTGTCTTTGAATTTTCTAATAGTTCTTTCTAACTCTGAATCTTAAGATACTAAACCTTCAAATCTTAAACAATGTATACACAAACATAATAATCAATTAAAATAAGCAAACACACTAAAATATAAAAATATTAATTAAACTATAATAAGTTTTATATTTAAACACAATAGAAAATATGTTGTTCAATCGCAATAAAAATAACTTTAGTATAAATAGTTTTATATTTTAAAATCTTTAAGCTTCCAAACCTTACTAATAATACAAGTATACGTATCGCTCAAGTAATAAAGAGCTCTAATGGAGTCCTGAGTATCGATCCCACAGGGAGCTAGAAATTCTTATGGTTATAATGTCAAACACAATATCCAACCTATAAAAACTTAAGTAAGCAAAACAAATCTAAAGAAAATTTAATGTACGCTAAATTAATAGCAGGTAAAAGAACTATGTTAACTAACTATTTTCTAAACTTCAATGTTAAACTTACTAAGACTAAACAAAGTTTTGTAATGAAGGATTCAAATTTAAGAATACATCATTTCCTTTTATAATGAGTTTATGGATTATGAAATAATTAAAATTATTTAAATTATATATAAAATTATATTATGCCAAATAGGAGCAATCCCATTGTTTAACCTCTGAGAGTGCATAAAGAATATTGACTAACCCTTAGTATGGTCCCTAATCTCTGAATAGGTTGAGAGGATACTGGATGCCACTCCAGAGCTCTCAATTCTCCCTCCTCTGAGGGTTAACAATTTTGCTTTAATTTTCAAGCAACTTGTGTAAATTAGGGATTTTAGTCTGTCACCCTAAAGTCTCCAATTCTACACCAATCAAAATATATTTCCCTAGTTATTTTTACTCAACCCAATGGACTACATTCTCACCCATGAAGAATGTGACTCTTACCTTATCATAGAAAGCATGGTACTTTTAGATTTTATGTTTCTAAACAAATTTTAATATTTTAATTGGCCAGATCAAAAAGTAAATGAAGATAAGAGTTTAAACCATCACAATTTATTGACATTTAAAACCTTACATAACAAAATTAATTCTTCACAAAACCATATCTCATTGTGGGGAGAATGATAAAGAATAATTCTTAGAATTCATAAGAAGTATATGAAAAAAATATTTATTTTATATAAAAATAAGTTTACAAAACAAAGAAATGAAAGAACACAACTTATCTCAAACTCTTTCTAAGGGAAATCCCTTGAAGTTCCCTTTAAACACATTCTCTCTTTACAGTCACACTCAATTCTCTCTTAGAAACTTAATGAAGAAGACATCTCTCACCTTCCCTCTCCTCTTAAAGCTCTAAAAGAAAATCCTCTCTTCTCCACATCTCTCTCTCACGCTGCCCTTAGACTTCTCCTCTTCCAAACCTCACGCCCCACTTTTCACTCTCAATACACTCCTCATTTAATTAGGGTTAGCCTTCCTTTCAAAAAGAATTCAAAATTCCCTTTTCAAAGTGTCTAGATGCATTAAATCACTCCATGGGGTGTTTGAATTGATTGGAGCCTTCTAGAACCGCTCAAAAAATAGTCAATAATTTCCTTAATCCGTCTTAATTTGTCTCTGGTGCCTCTAGGGCAAGTGTACTGAATTTCTGCATTTTTCTCTGGATTCTAGCACTACTTCCCTGTAAAATGGTGCCTCTAGCACTAACTCTCTGTATAATGGCGCCTCTAGCGCCAGAATGCTGAAAAGCTTCATTTTGGCTCTAAATTTCCTCATTTTTACTCATTTTTCCTCCAAATGCTAAAATCAATATACTTGCAACAAAACATGAAAATGCACTTCTTTAAAGTGCAATATCATTAAATTTAAGTATAAAATTTATACATAAAATTGCATAATTTTTTAGTGTATCAATGGTCACGCAACAAAGACCATGGTACTGTGGGAATTATAAAATGTTTGGTCACAGTGTGGATAAATGTTACAGGATGCATCTTGGTTTGAAGAGAAATCTACCTATAAATATTGATGTCCCTTTTAAAAGATCTCCTAGTCTTGCTAAAGATGAAGTTGTACTAGTTGAGAAATAAAATAACAATCCAAAAGTCATCCCTCGTGACACTTTAGATCCTAGAGATTGTATACAAGGGCATTTTGCTAAAATACCTCATAAGGAATTACTCAGTGAGGAGGTAAACTTTAGTAACTTCACTCCAAGAAGATCAATTATAAGGTTTTCTAAAGTATACACAACTGATTCAACTTGATGCAGTTGATCATAATGAATCTCAACAAGTTGTATTGAATCAGTCTATGGAGATGCTCCCTACACCTGTGAAATACAATATCCAAGATGTCACCCCCATAATTACTGATAGGTTTGATGAAGCTTTAAATGAAGTAAGAAATAAATTGGAGGATGAATGGGCCATACAAAAACTAGAAAAAATAAAAGAGGGTTATTGGAACAGAGGTATTTGGCTGAGAAGAACAAAATAATTACAAGAGGATCCTCTTATAATCATCATTGTTATTCCCTCTTTAGAATTACTAGAGCTAGGAATGCCTCTTATAATGGTTAACCTATTGTGTTGGAACATTAGGGGAGTGGCTAACCCTAGCTCCCTTAATAGGTTTAGTTAAGGCCTTTTGAATTACTAGAACCAATGGTTCAAAATAAATCTCTAAAAATTACCAAAAATTTTTCAAACTATATTTTTTATGTTAATTGCTCAAACAAAATCTTAATGTTTTGTCGAAACGAAAAGTAGTTCACTATTCTACTGGATCATTCAAAGCTTCTCCACATGTCCTTTGAGATGGAAAAAATCCAAGGGTTTGCTACTTTTATCTATAATGGTTGTACTTAAGAAGATGGAACTAATTCATGGAGAAAACATCACAACATGAGTCAGTGTATGCAAGGTTGTTGACTTGTTCGTGGAGACTTCAACTGTATTGCAAATCCATGCAAGAAGGAGGGGGGTGCGGGCGCAGAAACCCTAATCTTAATCAAATGCTAACATTTACTTCCAACTTTTAGCTAGCTAACCTATTTGACATGGGTTTTGAAGGTCTTTTCTTTACTTGGAGAGGGGAGAAAATCAAGGAATGGTTAGACAAGTTTCTCATCAATCAGATGTGGTTGGACAGATTTCCCTACTCAGTTGTGAAGCAACTACCAATGACAAGATCAGACCACACTCCTCTATTACTCAAATTTCTATACTTGAGTCTATCAAAAAACCCTAATCTTAATCAAATGCTAACATTTACATCCAACTTTCAGCTAGCTAACCTATTTGATATGGGTTCTGAAGGTCTTTCCTTTACTTGAAGAGGGGGGAAAATCATGGAAAGATTAAACAAGTTTCTCATCAATCTGATGTGGTTGGAAAGACTTCCATACTCACTTATGAATCATCTACCAATGAAAGATCATACCACATTCCTCTATTATTCATATTTTCTATACTTGACTCTATCAAAAAACCCTATTCTTAATCAAATGCTAACATTTCCTTCCAACTTTTAGCTAGCTAACCTATTTGATGTGGGTTTTGAAGGTCTTCCCTCTACTTGGAGTGGGCAAAATCATGGAAAAGTTAGACAAGTTCCTCATCAATCAGATGTGGTTGGACTGATTTCCCTACTCACTTGTGAAGCATCTACCAATAACAAGATCAGACCACACTTCTGTATTACTCAGATTTTCTATACTTGAGTCTATCAAAAAATCCTATTCTTAATCGAATGCTAAAATTTCCTTCCAACTTTCGGCTAGCTAACCTATTTGATATGGGTTTTGAAGGTCTTTCCTTTACTTGTAGAGGCAAGGAAATCACAGAATGGTTAGACAAGTTTCTCATCAATCAGATGTGGTTGGACAGATTTCCCTACTCAGTTGTGAAGCAACTACCAATGACAAGATCAGACAACACTCCTCTATTACTCAGATTTTCTTTAATTTAGTCTATCAAAAAACACTAATATTAATCAAATGCTAACATTTACTTCCAACTTGCAGCTAGCTAAC
>NEWO01000209.1:342730-413548 GCA_003013225.1 Phalaenopsis aphrodite
ATATCAACACAGATCTAACTGTATGGTTAGCCATTGGCATATGCAAATGATGTAATTCTATTTTCTAATGGCAGCAAGATGGCTATCAAACAAATTTTGAAGATCCTTAACAAATTTGAGAAAATTTCTGGGATGTCCTTTAATAAAGAAAAATGTTGTTTTTTGCTAGCTCGAGAATGGGTAGTCACTCAAGGAAGTGGAGTAAGGATTTCACTGGCTTCAAATGTTCCAATTACCCCCTTTAAATACCTCGGTTACCACCTCATTAAAGGGAGGAGAAAACAATCCCATTATGATTATGTAGTGGAGAAGCTTATTTCAAAAAACCAATGTTGAACTAGCTCCTTTCTTTCAAATGGTGGTCAAATTACTCTTCTCAAGAGCATATTAACAACCTTCTTACTCTATATCCTTCAAATGATCGAGCTGAAGAGGAGTACACAAAAGATGCTACATATTACTTTTGATAAATTTCTTTGGAAGGGTCAACAATAACAAATGCACTAGATAAATTTGGAGAAGCTTTGTAAATTTATTAATAGTGGGGGACTGGGTTTTAAAAGCTTTCAACATATGAGCATTTTTTTCCATTGTAAACAATGGGTCAAATTCAAAAAGAAAGACTCACTTTGGGCTCTCTTTATGTATGTGAAATACTGTAAAGGAACTCATCCTACTCAGGTGCAAGCTAAACTGGGTAATTCAAAAAATTTCAGAAATATTCTAAAAATCAAAAAGTAAGCAGAGGATCTCTTCATATGGGAAGTGGGAGATGGAGAAATAGACTTTTGTTTCGATAAATGGCTTCTGGAAGGTAAATTTATGGACTCCTATGATGGACAATCTTCTGATAATGTTGTTATTTCTGATTGTGGGAGAGATTATTAGTGAGATTCTTCTAAACTCTCTAATATTGTCAGTAAAGAAACTTTGAAGAAGATTTTGGACCTTCCAATCAACCCTAATATAAAGGATAGATTGATCACCAAAAATACAATTCATTAGAGTCTCTCCAAATATATCTATCAATCCCTTTTCAAATGACATGATATTGACATACATAGAAAACCAAGTGTGTCAAATCTTCTATATATTTCTTTTGTTGGAGGATGTTCAAGAAATTTCTACCCACAGATGACGTATTAAAGTTAAAGGGAATTAAAGACCATACGGTAACATCTTTGTTAACAGGAGGCAGAATCCAAGGATCATCTATTCATCCTTTGCACTACTGCCAAAGAAGTACTGTCTAGGGTTATTAAAATAGAATCAAAATTATATCACTTGATCAGTTTTTAGGAATACGGGAAGAACTGGAGGACACAGAAAGACTAGTATATCCCTTTCATCATCTCTTAGTTCATTTTGGATGGCCAGGAATAGCATTATACATGAAAACATAGTACCTTCTACGCAGAGTATCACCAAAAACTGCATTGCATTCCTTCACAAGGTTAGGAACCTCCTCTACTCCAACACAAAGGATCCAAACTAGAAACATGCAACAGTCCAACTAATTATCTGGAGGGAGCCGAAAGTACCATGGATCAAAATCAATATTGATGGCAGCTTTATCAATTATACTACTGGCATTGGGGGTGTCTGTAGAGATCACAGTACTTACCTTTGGTTTCTTAAAGCTCTAGTCTATACTACAAATGCTCTGTATACAGAAGCTGTGGCTATATTATGGGGTCTAAATCTGGAAATCCTACAATGGTTGAAGTACTTACATACAGAAATGAACTCCCTCCAGCTACTGCAAATCCTCCCCAGGAAGAACTTTGCTCCTTGGTACCTCACAACCTGGGTTAGGAAGTTCCTTTTTTTATTGTCTTCTATATCAGTCATTTGGAGTCACATTCCCAGGGAGGGGAATTCAACCCGCCAACTGGTTGGCCAGGAGGGCTTCCCAATTGGAATCTGTTATTTGTAGTCGGTGTCCATGTGATGTTTTGAGAGTCAAGATTCATGGGAACTCTTTAGACCTCCCTTGAATCAGATGTAAATAACATTTTATATAATATATTCACTTTTTTGCCTATATATATATATATATATATATATATATATGATACAAAGCTCTTATTGGCTAACAAAGATCCTGCAAACACATAAATACAGCAAAACACAGCTAAAGCTTCAACAGCATGATAAAAATCTTTTACTTGACATCTGCACAAATGGAATTAAAGAGCAAATTCTTTCAAGTTTTTCAGAAATTTTATAGAAAAAGCCCTGAGGATTCTCAAAAACCGACTTGAAAAACCACACTAAAAATGCACGGCCTAAACTTCAGGTGGGATCATACAGCGGCTTCAAATGGTGGCTAACAAACACACAATTCTCGAATTCATTCTACCACTTCTTAAACTCCATACTGTCAGGTGGGCTTCCTTCCACTTTCTTTGCACCAACGTCTTTCCAATTTGTAGACAAAACGGTCCCATTTGATTCAGTAAAAGATTTATTCATTGCTCGCCTCATGTCTTCATCTGCATTCTGATATATATCATGGAATAGTTTGCCGAATGCAGCATCGCCATCTAATTTTTCATTGTTCTCCTCCTTTTTAACCTCTGCTTCAAGCTTATCCCATTCAACTTTTTTTTGGAAGATGGATAGAAAGGTTACTGGTTTATTAATTTCTGATTGAACAATAATCTTTTGAGGAAGCGCTTTATCTTTATTATACTCCAAGGGTGGCCATGAGACAGCTTCAGCTTTTGCAAGACGGATCTCGATTTTGGCGTGCAAAACAAAATATTTACATTTTTTTCTGGAATAATCTTTCCAAATAGGCGAGGTTGAAAAAGGAACGAGTCTTCGCCAGGTAAATTTATTGAAACGTTCAAAATTTGCTCTCCAAATTCAATATGCACATTTTGTGGTGGGATGCCCTTTGCAAAAATAGTCAAAACTAATTCCGTCAAGGTATTGTAATAATCATGCCTGAATTTTGGTTTGCTTTGAATTGCGGCCTGAGTGTGGTGGCCTACATCCTGTGTGGACTGGCCGTTAATCACACTCTCAACGTTAACATCTGAAGTTGATAAAGAACTCCGGGGGGAAATAGGCAATGTCGCTTTAGAAATATCTTTAGTTTCCTCTGCAATGCGCTCATCGCATTCTTTAACTAATCGGCTGAATCGAGAGTTCCCAGGTGCCAACAAAAGGCCTGCAGTAAGAGCTGCCTTTGCAGTTTGATATTCCTCAAGCTTCATACAAGCAGTTCCTTTTCTTAGGTGAGCTTTGGCCATCGAAGAATCCAATTCAATAGCTTTGTTTGCATCTGATACAAACTCGGTGAAGCTGCCGGGTTTGATGTTTGCCTGAGCACGGACAGGATATAGATCGGCGCTTTTGGGATCCAAGTCGATGGCCTGCGTATAGAGATCAACGGCCAACTCAAAGTTGTCATCAACGAAAGCTCCCTTCGCTTTCTTCTCCAGATCGATGCTCGCCATGGAAGGGTAACTGACCTAACTAGTGAGAAAAATGTGATAAAACATAGATATATATATAAACATAATAAGAACCCTAAAAATAATTCATATAACATTTTATTTAGGTTATTTAATGTGATTTTTCCTTTTGTTTCCTTCATGTGATATCAATGTAATAGTAAAACACATGATACTAGTGGAATCTCTATGATTTGGATGATGAAATTGCATGAATTGCATGTGAATATTTTCTTTCCTTGCATGTAAGAATTCTTGCATGTTTATTTATTTCTTTTAAATTTTGTTGGGATAGATAGGATAATGGGAAGAGTTTCAATTGATGGATGGGAGGTATACGAGAATAAATAAGACTCGAAATAGCTGAGTAAAAGAATTAGGAGAGACTAATAAATGCCTTTTAAATTTTAAAATATTAAAATATTTTAAGTTTAATTAAATTAATATGCTCAAAAATGAAATATTTTTCAAAATACATATGAATCCATTAAATAAAATATATTCTATATTAATTAAAAGTGCTCTAAAATGTAAATCTTTTAAAGTTTAAATCAAGCCATAAGAAAATATTTTTAGATACCAATTAAATGAGTTCAATATTTAAAGCTTCTAAAACTATGTAAAAGCTCTAGGAGAATGGTTTCAATACCTTTTAAAACCTTTTTTTAAGGATTCTCATTTCAAGAAATTTCCAAATAAATTCCTTATTTAGAACTTAAGAAAAAAACTTCTATTTTTAAAATTTATGAGAAACTATTTTCATCAAAGCCTTAAGACTCCCTTTGGAGGAATTTCTCATAATAGATTATCCTCTTAAGAGGTCACATTCTTAAGAATTTAAAGAGATTTCCTTTCAAAAAAAAATTATTAAAACCATTTTTTAAAATAAGATATTTTTCTTTTGAGGAAAAAATTTTGAAATATTTTGAAATATCTTTGAAAAAAAAATTCTCTTTAAAAATCTCCTTTTTATGAAATTCCTTCTAAAGATTAGTAAAGCTTTAATGGAAAACACTTCAAAGATTTTTAAATAATTTCTTTCTTTAAAGAGATCCTCCCTGAAAAGATTTCTCTCTTTAAAAAGGATTCTTAAATTGAAGAAATCTTTTCCTTAAAAAAACTCTTTCTTTAAGAGATACCATTTCCATTAAAAATCAAACTTCTTTTTTTTAAAAAAAAAGATAATTTTTTCAAAACCCTTGAGATTTAGGGATTTAAAATATATATATAAGCTCGTAAGGCTCCCATTCATTTTGATAGGCTAGGCAAGACTTATATATTGAGTTTGATTGAGTGACTACATGAATGAATACATTTGTTCCTAGAAATGTATGATTTCAAAGCCCCAGACTTCTGTGTATATAAGTCTTAGGTTTCCTTCATTTAAGTAATTGATGATAAGGACAACCTTATCTAGCCAGTTATTTTTTAAAGAAAAAAATTTTTAAAAGAAAAACATAAATATTTTATGTGTGATGTACTAAAACTTATCAGGATGTAATTCAGTGATACAACGCAAGCACACATGTCAAGTAATAATGTGGTTCAAGTGTTTCGCATATCGATCCCACAAGGAAAGTGTAATATTTGCTTCCACAAAATAAAGCTCTAGTTTAATAATTCAGTGAACCTGGCTTGGTAATTATCAAAAGAAAGTTTTAAGTCCTAAGGTCCTAAGAAAATAGAATAGTTATCAATGAAATAAAGCAGAAAATATGGGAAATTAGTTTGTGAGTTTCTTCAAGATAGACGAGCTCGTGCCTCTATGATTCAGGGATCATGGCTATTCTGGTTTCCCTATAAGTTTTTTTGCCTGAATATTGTTAATAGGGGATGCTTAGATCAAAAGAAGGCTAGAATCCATGAAGTTAAGGCTTCCTAAATCTCCATGGTCCTCAGCATGACTTCTTCGATCCCCTGAAAATGATTGCAGAATTTCACTAGAATACTTCTATTCTCTCAGAATTTTATGGTTAACTCTTCACTTCCACTATGCAATGGTTATAGGTCATAGTTTCATTAAATATTTTAACTTCATATTTAGTTAGATTATGAGTAAATGAAGGTCAGAGATTAACCGACAACATAGGCCATGAATAGCTTGAGAAAAGAATTAACAGAAAAAAATCACGAAAAATCCCATAAAAAATCCTTACTCCCTACATCATAGAGACATGAAGAAAAGCTTAGCCGGTCATTTCAGAGAAAAGCTTAGCAAAATACAACAGATGATAATCCATTGGGAGCAACATAAATATGAAAACTCACAAAAATTAATTTCCTCTACAAAGGAATCAACTTTTCCTCTCATACAAGCTCTCTCAAACACACACAAAAAATAAAAAAATTATCTCTTGAAGTTTCTTACCAAAGGAGGAATAAAACCCTCAAGTGATCTATCAAAACCTCTCCTAAACTCTCTATACAACATCAAAGCATCCTCTCATCTAGAACTCACTCTTAGAAGCTCTATGATTTGATTTTATGGCAAGAATCACAATTTAGGCCATCAAATTTCTTTCTTAAAGTGTTTCCTACTAGTAGGAGTGTTCACACAAATTTTTTGCATTGTCACACCGTTCTTCTGCTAGTGGCATGGTCACACCTGATTGTGTCATGGTCACACCGCCCTACTGTGAACTATGGAATGGTCATGCCATTTTTTCTTGTGATCATGCCACCTTTAGGCGTGGCCACGTAGCTTTGGGGTGCTTTCTTGCTAGATTTTCTTGTTCTATCTCGTTCATCCTCAATTCTTTCATCCAGCTATTGGTCGGCAAATTTGAAATTGTCGGTTGCCAGAATAGATATCCCGAGAGCCATTTTTAAATTTTATATATATATATATATATATATATATATATATATATATATATATATATATATATATATATATATATATATATATAATAAAAAAATTATATTTCAATTTTGGCAAATACAAGACCGAACTGATTTCATATATGCTATAGTTTAAATTATCAAGAACAATGCTGCAAGTAATATATCTACCTGGAAGGATAGATACACTACTTGTTTGTGGCGCTCGATTAAAAAAAGTAAAAAATTTATGAAATCTATTTTATTCTGCAAATCCCATTTTTTATGTTGACGGACAAGTTCCACAATCTAATATGAAAGATTAGATAGGGTTTATATTACCTGGGTTCTTAAAGCTTTTTATAAAGGCAAGCCCCTATATTTAATTACATCATAAATGACTGAAGTCATCTAAAAAACTCTCAATTTAGATAAGAAAATATTATCTTCAAGAATTTCAAAGGGATACTAATTTTCAAAGATTAGACCAAGAAATACCAAATTTGAAAGGCTCAAATTTGTAACCTTGACTTTTGAGGAATCCAAAGGAAGGAGTAGGGGAAACCACAAATCTAAGGAAAACCTCAGTGGTCTCTCAACTATCCTACTGTTGGGATTTTATTTTTGAGAAGAAAATCATTGAATGTTTCATCCTACCATTTAGATTTATTTAGGGTTTACATTTGTGTGAGACAATCACAAAAAATAGCTTGGAAGATAGAAGGATTTATTTCATGACGACTGACAACCTTGGAATCCTGAAATAAGTTAGGGATTAATTGCACAACATGGTTGTGTAAAAGCCTAAAGATAGAGTGAGGATTTAGGTTGCACTAGGCAAACAACCTCAAAGTCCTATAACTTGTTATTTAAATCTAGGGAAAGGATGTTACGTTCTAGATCCTCATGCTGGTGTACATTGCTTCCCATAGAGTTAGCTTCAAGCTCCTTGATGAAATAGCAGTCCTAAATTCTAAGATTCAAAGGTTTAAATGAAAAGATTAGTTCAAAATGGAGGGGGAGAGTTAAAATTGACTAGAGCGACACCGGTTAGGATCCCACAGTTCCCTCGTTCCGATACGACTATTTTTTTTAATTTACTTAACTTAAACGAGTTGTTAAACCCATTTAAACTGGGGAGGTCTCGTTAGCAACCGTATGTTCCTTCATCTGAGGGACTCCCGTAAATTCATAAGAATATATTATGAAATTGTATTTCAAAGGACTTATGGTTACTTTTGAAAGGATTTAAATTTAATTTTGAAAATTATAGATTAATTTTTTTTTAAAAAAAAGGTTTTGCTTTGCATGTGAAGTAACATTCACAACCAAGCATGTGGATTATTTTTAAGCAAGAATAAATTGCAACAAATAAAATAATGGAAAGTAAATAAATTGTAAAGACCTACCTGTCATCTTCCCATTATTCCCGCTGAAAGGATTAGCTTTTGCATTATATATATAATTTTGCAGAAACAAAAAAAACAAGAAATGTAGTTGAAGGTGTATTTACCAAATCCCAAGTTATGACTTGATGAGTCCCTAAAGGTATTAGTAATTGATTTTATTGAGAAAAGAATAATAAGTACAATTGTCCTTCAAAATATCTAAAAGATTATAAAAGTGTTTGGGGAGAGATCCCTAACAACCTTTAAATCCTTTTGAAATCTTTCGAGTTCATTTGAACCTATTATGTTGTTCAATTAATCATCCCAAATTTTAAATTTAGTTTTAAATGAATTAATACGCCCTATGCTCGGTGAACCTAATGTTTTAATTATCTCATGGAAGAATACTCAATTAATTAGTTGATGTTTCTTTTAAGTGTTATATGAATGAGTGCCCTTAGAACAAGCTTAAGCTATTAAGGATCTCATGCCCAGAAGTAAAGCTGGGCCCGTAGTGTTTTTAAAATTTGTATAATTAATTATGTTTTCTTTCCTAAACATAGTTAAGCAAATTCAAGTTGAGTCTAGTGCACTACTAAGCCCTCAGGGACCAACATTTAAAGTGAACCTAGATTAAATATTAAATTAGGTGACGTTCAATTCTTTATCAAAATCATGTCTTATCATCACATCTCCAATAAGGAGCTTTAGATTAATGATTTATCTCCTTCCAAACATGAGCCCACCACTTTAGAATCATTCAATTTAACTGACCTCCAAATTGTAATAACTAAGAAAAATTATAATTATAACTTTATTGTAAAAGAGTGAGAAATTGGTTTCTAACATTTTTAGTCCCTTGTATTCCAACCATCCAAAAGAACTTGACATAATCAATAATATCCTTAAACCCTTTTTAATTAATCCTAAAAATTAATTAAGGCATTAAGAATCCAAAATTACCATTTTACCTCTAGGGCTTCTCACTTCATAACTCATAAAATATAACCCAAATGATCTTTAAATTTTTAGAGTACCCCTCTCATGGGCCAATTAAAAAAATCATAGTAGAAAAAAATGTGATTTTTCATTTTTTTCAACTAAAATAATTATTTTTATCTAAAAAATAGGATTTTTAATATGAATTTACTTAACTAATCAAAATATTGTCTTTGTTCATGAGAAATTTATTGGAGGTTCACCTAAGTTAGAGGACCACTTGGACAAAATTTCATAATTTTTCAAATTTAATTTTAATTATTTTAATTATTTATTGATTTTTAATGATTTAATTAAATAGGAAATATGTTTTAGTCAAAAAAATTACTTTTTATATTTTTATTAAATCTCCCTAAGTCCAGAGAACTCAGTGAAATAAGCTTATCATTTTTATGACATATAATTTTTTTATTATAATTATTTTAATGGAAAATTAGAGAAAATGCATTTTTTAGCCTTTAGAAAATTATACTTAACCTAAAAAAATTATGAAAAAAAACATTATAATGAGTCCCAAGTAATCACGAAGCAATTAGGAACATTTTAAACTATTTTTTGCATACTTTCAATTTTTAATTTTTTTTTTATTTTTAATTAAAAAATAAGCTAAAAATAAAGTGTTTACTTTAATAGAAAATTTATTTTTTCTAAATGGTACTAATCACAAGGAACTCAGAAAACTAATTTTCATAATTTTTCTAATTATGTTTAATTTAATATAATTATTTTAATACAAAGATGCATTTTACTTAGAAAATCAACTTTGTTGATAAATATACTCCAAATTGATTCCAAATTTTTATAATGAGTTAATGTGAATAATCTTTATAATGTAAAATTTATTTTGTTAAATTTTGAATAAATTTTTATTTAATTATTTTATTATAAATTTTATGGATTTAATTAACTATAAAAATATACCAAATTACTTAAATCCATTTTATATTTTTCCTAGAATCCTCTAACTAGAGAAAACCTAACCAAATTAATTTCATAATATTTTTATTTATATTTTTGTTTAAAAAATTATTTTAAGCCAAAATAGGTAATTAGGCTTGTAAATTATGGTTTCAATGATAGAGATGTTGTCTAACCTTGAAAAATTTATAGAACATTTCTATAAACAAGAGGAGTCAATCCCTAAAATTTTAAGCCATGATGATTATTATTTAGCTAATTAAAATTAAAACATTACAAGGAGTATTTAATCAATTAAAAAACATAAATAAAATAATATTAATTTTTCTTCCACATTGTTTTCCTCTATTCATTGAGCAAAAGGGTATTTTTATTTTATTTTTATGATTTTCCTACACTAAGTTATGCATTTTCTAAGTTTTTCAAATTAAATAAAACCTAAAAAACCTACACTTATTTTTTTTTATGATTTTCCTACACTAAGTTATTCATTGAGCAAAAGGCTCCTTACCAATTTTGGGGCATTTGGGTTAGACTTGGGTTTGGATTGGACTAGGGTTTAGGTTAGGCTCAATTGATGGTTCAAGTTGGTCCAAGGGTTTGTAATGAAGTGTTTTGGATATCAATTGGGTAGAAATTTTGGAGTTATGAAGTTCAATTTGAGAGATTTGGACTTAAGTGCAAATTTTGGGATTTTGGCCTAGGTTGGATTTGAGTGAGATTTAAGGCTAGGCTAGGGCCAACTGAAAGTTCAACTTGGTCTAAAGAAATGTTATAAGGAATTTAGAATTCAAAATTGGGGAAATTGGATAGGTTAAGGGATTCAATTTGAGAAAAATGTGTATATGGTGAAATTGGGCATTTTGGTTAGGCTTGAAATTGGGTTCAATGGGGCATGGTTTTGGTCTCAATTGGGATCAAATATGATGAATTTGAGTTTAGAATTGAAATTGGGTGAAATTGAAGTCAATTTGGTGGAAATTCGAGGTGAATTAGGGAATTTAGGCATTTAGGGGAAATTTGGGGATTTTGGTCAAGAGGGGTCAGTTTTGTCAAATTAGGCTCAAAGTAGTGGTTCAAATTGATTTTGAGGACATTTGGAGTGATTTTGGAGATTTTGGGAATTTCTAAAAATTTTGGGGTATGGAGGGCATTTTGATAATCTTGAGGATTTTTTGGGTATTTTGGTAATTGTGAAAATTTTAGGGTGTTTTAGGTAGATGGTCTAAAAGAGTTTGAGGTAACTTTTGGACAAAGTTAGGTGATTTGGGCAAGTTTGATGATTTTAGGATTTCAAGGGGAATTTGGTAATTATGGGAAACTTTAGGGGTAAAAGGCTAAAATTGGGTATTTAGGTAGAATTGGGGTTCAACAGGATGCCAATCATGAAATTACCCTTCATGAGCCATGAGACCAAGGGAGACCCCACTTTGAATCCTTCTTGTGTTGGTCTTAGCCAAACCCTAGCTAAGTGTTAATGGTTCACGAGACCATCCACATGAGTTTCCAAAAAGAGTAAGCGATCAACTATACATTTTTGGTTAGGAGTTAAGGTTATGAGTGTGAGTGAGGGGTATCAAGTGTGTATGTGTGTGAGACTAACCAAGACCATATCACCCAGGGTTAACCCTAAGGCTAAATAGTCCTATGGGGACTCTTATTGAGCTCCCCAATATTGGCTCCATCTACTAAGTGCTAGAGGTTAGAACCAACATGTGGAATCTCAAGATGAGCAAGAAAGAGTTTAAAATTTTTAATAGTTCGGTTACCGTCACTAGTCCTCTAGGAATAGTCAACAGGGAAGTTCTATGGCTAGAATCTAGGCTTTTATGGAAGAAACTAGACCTCAACCAAAAGTGTGGTCAACACCTGCACAACATGCAAAAAATACCTTTATCAAGAATAAATCTATGTTAAATAAATGAAGTTGAGATGTATAATGCAAGAAAAAAAGAAGGTAAAATGAACGCATGTCAATACCCCAAAACTTACCCTATTACTTACCCTTAAGTAATCACATAACTTAATTTAAACTTTTATTAAGATTAGTTCTCCTCTCGAGTTTCTAACTTTTCAAGCTATCTCATAAAATTTGAGTGGAAGAAAAAAATGTTATTTAGAGTTTCTTATCTTTAATGATTAAGGATTAGATCTTTCTTTAATTCCCTTCTTTCTTTACTTAAGATAGCTAACATAAATCTTTTAATTAGTGTTATTTAGAATCTCTTTCATGAATCTCAAATACCTTTATTACACTTGCAGTAGATTCTAGAGGACTTAAATCTCACTTAATCCTTTCCATTAAAATAACTACCAATTTGGCTGTAATGAAGAAATAAATGCTCAATTCAGCAATTAAGTCTCATTAACCCCCCTTTCAACAATTTTGTATTTGCATTTTTGTTGTACTATTGACCTCACATTTGGTTGAGGTCTAACTTTCTCCTCCTTAGTAGACTAGGGTCTAGCCATAGGACTTTCCTATTGACATTTCCTAAAAGACCAGAAAAGGAACCCTCACCATTAAAAGTTCTAAACTCTTCTTTGCTCAACTTGAATTTCCACATATTGGTCATAACCTCTAGCACTTAATTGGTGGGATCAATATGGGGAGCTGAAGAGGCATCCCCATAGGCTGTTTGGCCTTAAGGTTGACCTTGGGTGTTAGTCTGGAGCTAGTTTACTCTCTTACACTTACTTTCACTCACATTCACTCCCAACACTAAACCCAAACTTGTTGACTTTGATCCCTTGATCTCTTGGAAGACTCATGTAGATGGTCCCCTAGACCTACTAACCCTAGGCTAAGGTCTAGCCAAGACCAGTACATAGAGGACCAAAATGAAGATTCCATTGGTCCATAGTTCAAATAGAGTGGTTGGAACCTCACTTTCACTAAAATACCAAAATTAACCTTTTGCCCCAAATCTACCGAATTTACCAAAATATCCCCCAAATTTTCCAAAATTGCAAAAATACCCTTTATAACCAAAACTTTCCTACAACCCTCAAAATCATCCTAAATATCCCCAAAACCAATTTGGACCCATCAATTGAGCCCAATTTGAACAATTTGACCAAGTTTGACCAAAAGCCCCAAATTACCTTTACATGCCCAATTTCCCCAAATTCACCCTAAATGTTCATCAATTTGACCCCAATTCCCCCCAGTATCAATTCTAAATTCAAATTCGTCATGATCAAACTCAATTCAAGCCAAATCCAAGTCCAATTGACCTACATTTGAGTTCAATTTCAACCCAAAGCCCCAATTTGGCCTAAAACCAAAATCCCACTCAATTGAACCCCAAAATCTTTCCAATTGCCACAATTATGCATCATAAACTCTTTGGAAAATATCCACACATCAAATTGAAAACTCAATTGACCTTTTTCAAGCTTTAATTTCACTCAATTTCAACTCAAATCCAAAATTTTTAAATTTGCCACAATTTAGTCATGTGGCCAAATTATACCAAATTGAATGCCCTAACCCCAAAATTGGCACCATATTAATGTTGAAAACTCTTCATGGAATTTCCCTAGACTATTTTGAATTACCAATTTGGACTTAGCCTAACTTTAATGCCTAAAATTCCTTCAAATTGACCCACCCAATCAATTCAAAATCACTCAATTTTTTTTTCTAGTGACAATCATTTACATCAATTTTCTCAATCAATTGAGTCTAATGTCATGGCTAGCCCAACCCAAACCTAACTTCAAGACAATTTAACCCAAATTTAACCCATGCACCAAAATTGACTAAGCCATGCCTAAGTGACCAAATTAGTGACATCACAGCCACCAAATGGATCCTATTGTTCAAGCTAGACACACCTAGCCCACCATAGATGATCTATGGACCAATGGTCCCTTGATTTATTGGATTTTACCTATTTTTGGCCTAAACATGAATTATCTTCTCCATCATGACATACCATTAGGGGACCCCTGACCTCCCTCAGCCAAGAAATGACTGAAACCTAAGCAGCCACCACCTCAACCGCTAGAAATAGTCACCTATGGAGCCCAAGTTGGCTGAAAACTAAAATTGAACTCACCTGAGCTGGCTAAGTTTGATTGGTTTTTAGGGTCTTTCTTCACTCCACCTAGGCAGCACCCTGGCCACCTAAGCTTGGCCTGAGAGCCACAATAGCCTCCTCTATTTAAACTACCCCCTCCATGGCCATGGGAGAGAGTTAGCAAAATCCTTGGGGAAATTCTGTCTAATTATGTCCAAAGACTCTTCAAGAACTCCTCAGCTTAATCCTGTTGTTTTCCCACTCTGGTTCCCACTGTGAGAGCCAAATTTTGAGTTCAAAATTTTAGCTCAAACCATGACATATTTCCCCACTCCTCCACAGTCCACAAAAAATTCAATCAAGTGTGCCCACACCATCACCAGAGTGAGAGAAGATGATTCCCCACAAAAGCCCCATCCCAAACAGCCTCTAACCTAGCTCTAGAACAACACATGAAAACAACCTTGATCAAAATCATGTCTAGACATTTCACCAGAGCCTAGAACTTCATCTGGAGGTTTGTTGGATCCAATCAAAGCTGCCACAACCATTTGATTAAGGCATCCTCTCTTAGACAAAGGTATTGAACCTCAAGCCTAAACCGAGCTTAAAATGATTCTCCATACGTATTTACTATATTTCATACTGTATAAGCCATATAGATATGCTTGTATTGAGTAGATGAAGGTTTAGGAACAAACCACATGTGATTTGGTTGAGTTTAGATGAAGATCTTAAGGTTTTAGTGTGGACAGTTCTCAGGTTAGTTGATTTGGGGACGATAAACGGATGTCGTCTGATCGTATGTTTATTCAATGAACGGTTGTGATAGAGCTGGATGAAGAGATTATACGCGAACCGTGGGCTGATGAGGTGCTGAGGTGTCTGCGGCATTGAATGGTGGAACATCATGTGGCTTTTTGGAGATGCCATAGGCTGAGGTGGCGCCGCACATTTAAATAGAAAATTTTGGATTTATTTTATTTATTTAAATACTAGAACTTTAAAAATTCATATCTTTCTCTAAAAAAATCATAAAAATAAAATAAAAACACTCACTTGCTCAGAGAACAGAGGAGAATAAAGTGGACTAAAAATAAAAATTATTTGTTAACTTTTTGACTTTAATGAATTAAATACTCTCTGGAGTATTTTAATTCATTATGATCAAGCATTACTCATCATGACTTGAAATTTTTAGGTTTTATTTCTTATGACAGAGGGGGTGTTCTTTGATTTTTCGTAGGTCAGAGGACATCTCTACGCCTCTAACCCTAATTTTCAAGTTAGGATGGCTATTTTAATTTATTTCAATTATATAAATTGAAATACCACTTAGAAAATTATGGGAATAATTTTAGTGATTTCTTATGGTCAAAGAAGTTTAGAAAAAATGTCATGATTATTTGAATTATTTTGTTCATTTCTATAGTTAATTAAATGTATATATATTGCTTTAATTTATGTAAATTAAATACTGATAAAAAGATGACAAAATTGATTCCAAACTGTGTATAAAAATTATATTTACACTTAGGAATATTATTATTTGTAAAATTTAAAAATTATTTGACTAAGTTTGAGAATTAAAGTTGAGTTTCTAAGAAACCTTGTATTTTTTGTAAAAATATAATTATATTAAATTAAATACACTTAGGAATATTATGAAAATTGTTTTTCTAAGTTCCTTGTAATCAGGGGCACTTATGAAAAATAAAATTTATTTTTGAGAAAATGCTAGATTTTTAGCTTTATTTTGAATTTAAAACATGTAAAATAATTGAAAATCCTAAAAATACCAAAATACTTCAAAATTTGGCTAATAGTTCTCTTATCACATTGAACTCAATAGGATATTTTTCCTTTCTAAGTTAAAAATAATTTTCTAAAAGGCTTAAAAATGAATTTTACTTATTTTCCAATTCAAATAATTATAATAAATAAATTTAAAAAAATCATAAAAATACAAAATTTATTTCTCTGAGTTCTTTGAACTCAGAGAGGTTCAATAAAAATATATAGATAATTTTGGTAATTAAAACATTATTTTACATTTAATTAAATCATTAAGATTGACTCATGATTAAATAATAATGATAGTGATTTAATTGAAAACAAATCATGAAATTGTTTCTAAGTGTTTCTCTGACTAAGGGGACCTCTAATAATTTTCTCATGAATAAAAACTTTATTTTGGATAGTTAAGTAAATCAACTTAGGAAAATATTACCTTCTAAATTTAAAGAATTATTTAAATTAAGTTAAATATTAAAAACCCACATTTTCTCCTCTGATGTTTTAAATGAATATGACACACTAAATTCTCAAAGTCAATTAAATTTTGATTAGAGAGTTGTGAAGTGAAAACCCCCAAAGACAAAGGGGTAACTTTAGATTTTGCCTTAATCAAAATTTAGGATTAATAAAGGAAAAATGAGTAATTTTGATCCTAATGAACAATTTTGGATGATAGAAATATAATGGGATTAAAAGGTATGAACTCACTTGCCACCTTTTCTATAATAAGAATAAAATTATAATTTCCTCAATTATCGTGACTTGGAAGTCAATCAAAATTAAAGATTCTCAAGTGATGGGTTTGAGTTAGGAAGATAATATTTTATTAATTTTAAGCTCATAATTGATGACAATGTGATCTTTCAATAAGAATGCATGTCATTTAAACCTATTGTGATTGTTCAGGGCTTGGTAGTGACATAGGCAATTGTGATTGTTATCATTTCACCTATTGTGATTGTTAGTTACCATTTCACCTGTTGTGATTGTTCAGATCTTGGTAGCGACTTAGGCTTGACTTTTAAACTCATTTAATTTGATTTAGAAGATAACATGATTAATGATTAACACCTTTTACAGTACAAGCCTTATTTTAACTGTGGAAATCAAATGCTTTACTTACATACATTTGCCTTTGGGGCACCCACCCACATAACTCTTAAATGAAATATCAATTGATTAATTGAGTGTCATAGCCTTGGGATAAATAAAACATCAAGTTTCCTTGAGAATGGGATAATCTTAGATTAACCTTGGATGATTAATAAAATGATATGATAAGTTCAAAATGTCAAAATATTTTAAGAAATCTTCCAAGTGGTTCAAGGTCATGCTCCGAGTACTTTGAAATCTCTTAAATATTTTGAAGGGCAAATTGAACTTGCTCTATTTTATTCTAAAATCATCCATAAAGATCTTCTGAGACTCAATAAAGACATAACTTAGGTTTTGGTAGCTATACCTTCATCTACCCCTGCAATTTGAATTCCTTACAAAAAAATTATATACATGTTACCTAAGCTAATCTTTTAGAAGGAGGAGCGAGAAGAATCAACAGGCATGTTTTCAAGTTATTGCATTTACTTTTTCGTACGTCTTGTTTCTTGCTTGCATGCTTAAAGTCACCCTACATGTCAAAACCAAAATCAAATAAATTAAACAAGATAAAATTCACCGCCACAACAGTCAAAATATCTGATAACTGAAATTTAATCACAAATAAAACAACAATACGAAAAATGACAACTAAATGAAGAGGTCTCTATTGGATGATCGGGACTCCCTTGGAGGAGGTAACCTACGGTTGTTAACGAGATTTCCCATGGTCTAAATGAAAGTACTGAATTCATTAAGTTGAGTTTAGTAAATTCATTTGGACTTAGTGAATCCGAAAGAAAATAGTGGTGTTAGAATGAGGGAACAGTAGGATCCTAACCGGTGTCACTCTAATCAACTTTAATATTTCCCATAATGTTTAAGTAACCATAACCTTATGAAATATTTGATTTGACATCAAGACTTGACTCATTAGAAAACTTAAACTCATCGTAACGAGGAGCTTGGAGCTAGCATTGTGGGCAGCACGACCATCTTCAACAACAAAACATGTTTAGACCAGCTAAACCATTTAAACAACAAGCCACATGACTTCGAGGCTGTCTACCTAATGCGACATAAATCCTCAACTTTCCTTTAGGTTTTTGTATGGCTCTAGTATACAATATAAGCCCTAACCCGCTTTAGAATTCTGAGGTTATCGTTTATCACAACCTAAATCCACACATTTTCTAAGCTATTTGTGTGATCGTCTCGCATGAATGTAAGTCCTAATTAATAAAATTGGCAAGGTGAAACATTCAAATATTTCTCCTCTAAATTGAAGCCAAAACATAGGATAGCTTGAGAAGTTCCCCGAGGTTATCTTCAGGATCTGTGACATCCCCTCATCCCCTTCCCTTTAGATTCCATAAAATTTTCCAAATTAGACTCATTCCCCATTCACACCTCTTCGTATGATCTCGTCAAAGAGTCCTATTTATTTGAACTCTTTGAAGACTATACCCTCTGATTTTTATCAAGAGTTTTCTTAGGAAAATTTGGTTATCTAAGATGTAATTAACTGTAAGGGCTAACCTTTATAAGAAACTTTTAAGAACCCAGCTTAATATAAACCCTATTTAATTTTCAGTATTAAATTGGGGAACTTGTCGGCTTGTAATGTAATATTTTCACATACCAAACAAATGTCATATATTTCTTATTTTATTTGATTGAGCCTCACCACCAAGCCATATGTCTATCTTTTGAGAGGGATACATAGCTTAAGGTGTGGCGCTCTTTCATTTAAACTATGAAAGATATAAGATAGGTTTGATTTCATTTTTTTCTAAAATATATATATATATATATATATATATATATATATATATATATATATATATATATATATATATATATATATATATATATATATATATATATATATATATATATATATATATATATATATATGTATGTATGTATATATAATATAATTGTCCCTCCGAAGTGGGCAACGGGATTCCAATTCCGGCAACCGATGGCTTCCCCAGGATGACCCCCCCAAAAAATTGTACCGATAGCTTTTGGCGACTTCACTGGGGATTGGTTTCTCTCTGCATTTTAATCAAGGAATATTGTCTTCATACATCGATAATGTGTCCATGTTCCTTATGGACCAGATTACCCTTCTTCAATTGATATGTTTTACCCATTTCTTTCTTGAGTAAGTATAGTCAACTTTTTAAACTTCATGACCGTCTGTTCAACCACCTTTGGACAGAGAGGTTCAGGAGTTTATTAGCACTTTTAATATTTGTGCGGGGTCAGACCCCCAATATGTGTGTTGGGGGACTAGTTTCACCCAGGCGATATGCGTTGTGAAGTCGGTCCCGCACCGGGTCCTAAACTTCACTTTCCCTTTCAAGTTTGGTTTGCTACTTTGCAAATTAAATCAAATTGTGTTTTGATGCACTTGCACTTTAAACCTTCTTTATATAATTAATTAAATTCTCCTATTTTCAAAATTATTTTTACTAAATTTCAAAATATTTTTCACAAACTATAATTAAAATAAAGACTTGCCCGGTCTATAGATAAACCTTTGTTAATTTTTAGTTCTCGCACTAGAACTACAAGGTAATGGCCAAATAACTAACCACAGAGCTTTCTTTTTGAAGCTACTACAATGGTGTTTCTTACGCTCACTTTCTCATGCAACCTATCGATGATCTGCAATTCTTGCAATGTCTCCTCCACCATCAAGTTAGGAGTCAGATTTGAAGATCTTGAGGTCATCCTCAGGAAAGCTCCCTTAATCGTAATGAAAGTTACTACTCCGGAAGTTCAGGAGCTGTCTGCTGAGTCAATCTGAACTGTCCCCATGATTTCTTATCTTATAAGAAGGTGAAGACTACAGCCACCATGACACCTTCTAAGACTGTTGTTCCAGCTTTTGCTAAGGGAAAATAGGTCATGATCGTTAAAGGTACAACCGAAGGATTCACTGTCCCTTCATCGGAATTTGAAATTGAATCGAGTTCAAAGATTGTGCCATTAGCTCGGTCACAAAGAAGAAACCACAGCCAAAATATTTAGAAAGCTACTAAAGCCCAGATTTCTGAAGAAATGTCTTTTAAACAAATTCCTCCCCAGGAGAAACTAGGATTGCTGGAAACTTATCCACTTCTGCAAGGGAGTAGGTTCCAACCCTTAATGGACTCCAATGGGTATGAAATTATCCACAAGATTGTTGTTACTTTGTCGTCACCTCATGGACACGATAGGGAGAGGGAGAAGCCCACTCCTATCACCCGAGTCAGTACAGTATTCCAGAGACTAACTACCAAAGAAGGTTGTTCAGTCGATGAGTTACTTAAATGAGTGGGATGTGTTGTATCCCCTCATATGAAGAAAGAAATTCTAGGAGGTGTTAGATTTGTTAGACGATCTTAAAGATCAACTGAAACTTTGCTTGCTCGCATTCTCGTTAGGTTTCGCCTAGGAAGCAGAGTTGATACTACCGTTGTCACCACCGATTCTACCATTTATAATCCAAGACCTTAGGTCGTCAACCTGTTAATTCACGTTTAGGTCCAAGAATTCTACCAATCACCAGTCATAAGAATGTCTTTAAAGTCCCAAAGGAATATATAAAAAGTTTACCCGATACTATATCTGGTCTGCACCACGGGGAGCATATTTCTCTTTGGCATGTCGATGCCTCTATTGAGATACCCCTTCTCATGACGTCATCGTCAAAGAAAATGGTATGGGTACCTAAATGTTGCCATACCAATACAGTTCAGTGAGCTCGTAGGGCATGATCATGGAATGAAGCAAGGGTCTGAAGTATCCGACATCGTCGCAGCTTTTGCTACCAAGTTGGATGAGCAAATGGAGGATGTTCAGTAAAGTCCCCCAAATCTTAAGTTGATACATGAATCAATGATCAAAGACAAGGTTAAGAAGCTCAGAGATCGAGATTTCTGAGTTAGCTTGAGAACATGGGGTTTCCGTTGATGATGATGATGATGAAGATTTTGACTTTAACGACTATCTCGATAAAGAATTCATGTCATCGAAACTAAAGCTGTTGCATCTGCTAGCAACACCCATCCTCTCATTAAAGGGAACGTCATAAATGATTTACGTAGGGTTGTTCTACTAAGGGATGAGCAAATCAGCCAAATGGAGAAAAGAATGAAAGTGATGGCCACTTCAATGGCTGCTATGGCTACAGTTCATGGACAGTCTCAGACACGACAATTAGCTTCTTTAGAAATTTATAATCATTTTCAGTTCATGAAGTTGGCATTCATGAAGACACCGCCTACTACGTGCCTCCAAAGACAAGTTGGTAAGGGTTCTTTTAGTTTGCACACCAGCGAGAAATTATTAAGCTTAATAATAATGATGCAATGTAACTCAAACTATAATATAATTTTGATGAAAATAATTCATCTTTAAAAATTCTTTAAAATCCCAATTCCTATTTACATACTACACAAGTATACATATCATTCAAGTAATATATGGCGCTAATGGAGTCTTAGATATCAATCCTACAGGGAAGCTTGAAATATATATAAGCTAGTTATTTATATTCTATTATAATATAAAAACTAAGTGAAGTACTAAGTTTAAAATTAAACTACTTAAGTGGAATGCTACTAACTTTGCAGATGTATGACTATAACAAGTAAATTAAACTAAATGCTAAACTTTCAAAAGTAAATTGCTGAAATAAAATAAAGATTTTTGTTGATGAAAAGTTCAAGAATAAGAAAACATCCTTCCCCTTTACAATGAAATATGACTTGTGAAGAAATTTAAATCATTTGTAAAATATATTTAAAAAATTATTTTGTGTCAAATAAGAGCAATCCTATTCTCTAACCTCTTCCAAGCGCTATAAAGAACATTAACTAATCAGAGTTTTGTTCCTAATTTCGTGGTTAGGCTGGAAGGATACTGGCTGTCACTCTAGAGCTCCCACTACTCCCTCCGATGTGGGCTAACATGCTCACATTAGTTTCCAATTAACTGAACCAAATTGGGGATTCTAACTTTAAAATCTTTCAATTCTATATCCATCCAAGTATATCTCCACATTTATTTGCACCCAATCCTATGAATGAAATACTCTCCCATGAAATCAAATGTGATTTTCTCTTTGTTGTATAAATCATATCTCCTTTCCAAAATATATAATTCTCAACACATTTTAACAATTCATTTGGCCAGATCAAAAAGTAAATGAAGATCGGAGTTCAAATCATCACAAATCATTTACATTTAAAATCAAAGAAAATAAAATCAATTCTTTACAAACCCATTTCTTCAAAGTAGGGAGAAGGATACAGAAGAATACTCAGAATTCATGAGAAGGATACGATAAAACACCGATTTCATATATGAAAATAAGTTTACAAACAAAAGAAATAAAAAAATACAGCTTAACTCACAATCCTTCCCAAGCAAATCCCTAGAAGTTCTCTCCAAGCCTTTCTCTCTTTACAATCTCTCCCAATTCTCTCTTAGAAGTGTAATGAAGAAGAAATCTCTCACTTTCCCTCTCCTCTTACAACCCTAGAAAAAAATCTCCTCATTTCTCTCTCTAACTTTTCGTCCCTCCTTCTAGACTCTCTAGAAGTTCTCTTTTTGTGGCTAGTTCTCTCTTCTCAAAAGAATCTTAATTACCTCCAAAATTTAAAAGTCAAAACTTAGAATTTCAAAAGATGTGCCTCTTTGATCCAAGAGTCAAATCCCTTCAAATTGGAACCTTCCAAAGTGTCAACATGGATTAAATCACTCCATTGGGTGCTTAGAACAAGTGTCTCAATGAAAATTTGCTCAAAATTTGTCTCGAACCACCTTAATCTGAAAAAGTCATGTTTGACGCATCATGCAGCAGCGCTTTAGATTTTGGCGCATCATGTGCCAAACCCCAAAATTGGTTGTTTTTGCTCCAAATTTTGTTGTTTTTGTCATTTTTACTTCAAATGCCTAAAAATAAAATATCTGCAACAAAAACACAAAAATACCTTTCTTTAAAGTTCAATATCACCAAAAATAGACATAAAAACGGTTCTTAAAACAGTATATTATTTTGGTGGATCACGCACGTGAGATCGAGGCCGGGAACATTGACAGGGAAGAACCAATACGATTACTTGATGGACTAAGCCAACCACCAACATTGATGATGAAGAAAGCTCCGAGGAGGAAATGATGATGATAAAATAGAAGAAACCACAGTACGAGATATCCTTGGAAGATGTGGATAAAGGTAAATACGAGTCGATGTATGATTGGATCATCCATTATGTGAATTTCATGACCCTTACTCCGATTCTCCCTCAAAATTTTGAGAGTTTAGAGGTCAAGAAAGTTCATAGCACTAGTTTAAAGCCGATCAAATTCTACTGTGCTTTTACTCCTACTAATCTCTAAAATCATATAAATTTAGAAGAGGATTCTAATGAAATAATGGAATTTCCTTTTGATTACTTTTCTCCTTCTGTACAAAGGTTAATTCAATAGGGATGTTTGCCGAAATAAATGCCAAAAGACAAGTTACAACTTTTTAAAATATTGTGGAATGTTAAAAGTCAAACTCCTAACTCGAAAGAGTCTCAAATTTGTGTAGGTAGGACCAGTCGATGATTCAAAATTTTGCATGGTCTTTACTAGCGGGTCAGAAGAGGATTGCCTCAATATAGAGGATGACTCTCAAGATCAGATAATAGAAGATGCTCCGCCAGAATTTGAGGAAGAAATTAAATCAACTAATGATGAATTGAAGGAAATTAACCTCGGGACTGAGGAGAAACCCTAACCTACATTTATAAGTTCCTTACTCAACAAGGAAGAATCTATGGAGCTAATCAAGTTACTGTAAGAATTTAGAGATAGATTCACATGGAGCTATGATGAAGTGTTGGGATTATCCCAGAAATTGCAGTGCATAGGCTAGAGGTGGACAAGGATATGACCCCAGTGAAACAAGCTCACAGAAGAATGAGCCTTAAGATAGAGCAACAAGTCATTATCAAGGTGAAGAAATTGATAGATGGTAGCTCTGTGCGAGAAGAGCAATATCCCAAGAGGTTAGCTAACATTGTGCAAGTTAAGAAGAAAAAAAGGATAGATCCATGTTTGTGTTGAATTCAGGGATTTAAACAAAGCATGTCCAAAAGATGAATTTTCGTTGATGATAATAAAAATTATGGTGGACATCACTTTAACACATGAGATTTTCTCCATCACGGATGAATCATAAGGATATAACCAAATCAAGATCGCTCCAAAGAATGCAACACTTAAATCCTTCAGAACACCGATCGAGATCTTTTGCTATACAGTAATGCCATTTGGATTGAAGAATGTCGGAGCAACATATAAACGAGCTATGATGAAGATCTTTTACAGACTCATTCACAACCAATTGGAGTGCTATGTGGATGATTTGGTCATCAAAAGAAAATAGAAGTAGACCATATGTATGATTTGAGGATCGTGTTCGAGCGATTACGATAATAAAATCTCAAGGTGAATCCCTTAAAGTTTGCCTTCGGTGTCACCTCCGAGAAATTTCTAGGGTTCATTGTTCATCATTGGGGGACGAGATGGACCCAGATGAGATTAAAGTTACCTTGGAAATTCCTCCTCCCAAAACCTTGAAACAACTACGTTTCTTCCAATGAAATTTTTCATATCTGAGACGCTTTATTTTTAATCTCTCAGGTAGGTGTCAGCCCTTCTCGGCATTAATTAAAAAGTACACTAAACTTGATTGGGAAGAGAAATGCCAGCGGGCCATTGAGGACGTCAAGCAATACTTAATGACACCTCCTGTTTTGGCAGACTCTATCCCAGGAAAACTGTTGATACTTTATACTGTGGCCTTAGACGGATCTCTCGAAGCCCTATTAGCTAAGGTCAATGATGAGGGTAAACAAAATGCACTCTACTACTTGATTCACCGTCTAATACCGAGGAAGTTAAAGTATCAACCCATTGAGAAGCACTGTCTAGCCTTAATTTTACTCGCCCAAAAGCTTAGGCATTACATGCTTTCTCATACAATTACCCTTATTTCAAAAGTTAATTTGTTGCAATATTTGATGACCTGACCAACACTTTCTAGATGTCTAGCAAGATGGTCGATGATTTTATTGCAATTTATATGACTTTTGTTCCCCTCTGCATTATCAAGGGGTAAATTTTAGTAGATTTTCTCACATCACACCAACTTATAGCTGGGTCCCCTCTTAATGATGTGTTATCATATGAACAGATATTATAAATGGAAGTCTCTAGTGTGTAACACTAAGAAATGTACTTCAATGAAGCTTCTTCAGCTAGGAAAAGATAATGGATCAGGAACAGTTATACCTAGCAAAGAGAAAATTGGTTTGATTTTCATCGTGCTAGATAAGGGTATGATGAAAATCTCCTACCACCTAACAGAGCTGTGCACCAATAATGAAACAGAATATGAAGCAATAATCACAGGATTGAAATTGGCAATCTTAATGGATATAACAAATATTATCATATATGGCGACTCGCAACTCGTCCTTAGGAAGGTTGTCAGAAAATACAAGATTTTGAAACCAAGATTAGCAAAATACAACCAATACAAATTAAAACTGCTTGAACAGATCCCTAGTGTGACTCTATATAGGATTCCTTAGGGAGATAATGCCCATGCTGACGCTCTAGCAAAACTTCCTAGGGAACTGACATGTCAAGCAAAAGATTCCATCGACATTACAATACAAGGACGATTAGTTCTCTCTCGAATCAACCTTGATAATTTACATAATCTCAAAAAAGAAGAAGGAATGATGGTTCCAGTTGCTGACATTAATGAAGACTGACGCAAGCCATTGATATAATATTTGCAAACTGGAAAGCTGTTGGAAGATAATTTTGAAGCATATCACATCACGAGAAGTTCTATGTCATATGCTCTAGTAGGTGATGTCCTCTACAATAGATTGCTTGATCAGATGTGGCTGCAATGTTTGAGAAGAGCCGAAGCACAGAATGTTGTCAAAGAAGCACACATCGGATTGTGTGGTGTTCACCAATTAGGGCTGAAAATGAAAATGAAGATCAAAAGACTCAGATATTATTGGTCAGCAATGATGTATGATTACATGGATACAGCCAGAAAGTGTCACCTTTGCCAAGTGCATGGGGTGGTCTTACACCAAACTCCAAATGTGCAACACCCAATTGTTGCCTCGTGGTCATTCGAATGTTGGGGCATGAACATAATATGTCCAATAGACCCTCCATCATCTAAGGGACAAAGATTCATTATTGTCACTACGAATTACTTCTCCAAGTGGGCAGAGGCAGTGTTGTTACAAGGGGTTACATCACAACACGTCCTTAAATTTTTCAAAAGTTAAATTGTCTACCATTTTGGAGTTCCATGCAGAGTGGTTTCTGACAATGGGACAACCTTCAAAAGCACAAAGATCAACAACTTTGTCAGATGACATGGGATAGATTAAAGATACTCAACAATCTACTATCCCGGGGCAAATGGATTGATTGAGGCCTTCAACAAAATAATGGTACATATTTTAAAGAAAATATTGGATGAAAATAAAAGAGATTGGAATAATAAACTGTTAGAAGCTTTGTGGGCCAAACAGACGGCGTTATGGCTCCCACTCAATGTACACCCCAGGCACTTGTGCATGGGTCTGAGGTCGTACTTCTGCTAGAATTTCAGACACTGTCTTTCAGAGTCACCATTGCCAACCAAATCACAATAGAATAAAGTGCAAAGCTTAGACTTGAAGAACTGGAAAGTCTCGAAGGAAAACGAGTAGAAACATAACAGAATTTTAAACTTTATTAAGCTAGAATGGTACAAGCTCATGAAAATTTGGTTTGTCTGAGGATTTTCAAAGTAGGTGACCTTGTTCTTTTTCTCAAAAGACCCATTCTTGAACATCGAAAGATAGGTAGAGAATTTGAACCAACTTGGGGACTATTTGTCATCAAAAAGGTCTATTCAGGAGGAGTCAACCAGCTGGTGGATTTCTGAGGCAAAAACCCTATGTTGTCGATCAATGGATGATATTTGAAGGCATACTATACAACTTGACATTGCATGAAATCTCCTTTTTGAGACCATTCTGGGGTTATTTATTTGGCCATGTGTTTATGACTGGGTCCAAAATTTTGTAATACAATTAACCTTAATAAAATGAAAACTTTTGATGTTGCATACTTCAACTTTCTCTTTTCTACTTTTAATTTTGATATAAATACTTCCTACCATGAAAATCTTTAGGGTGACTAAGGAGAGTGTTATTTTGAATTATTGTATTCAAAGTGGAAGACCTATTGTTATGGGTGCAATGATTGTGAAATTTGTTTTGGTATTAATCATCAATGGATCTACTATTGGATTGGGGCATCCATATACTATCTTCCTACAATGCAGTCAATCACAAGTGCCTTATAAAAGTTGGGAATAAGTGTTTCTTCCTCGGAAGCCTATGGATTCAGATATATACTGCAACTACATAGGAATGGGGGATGAGAATGATATGAATATACTGATGGATCAGTCATCCCAGAATTCATCACTTATTCAGCCTTACTTCAGTTCGAATGCACCTTTAAAAATCATCAAGAAGATAGAGAAAGAGGTACACAACCTTATGCATTCAATTGGTAATATTTCTGAAATGTTGGATCATCTGGATTAGAGGATGAAAGAAAATTTTGAACAGACTGGACGAAGTGAAGATGATTTGGTCTGTATCTTCAAGAAACATGCTTGGATCAAGGAAGATTTGACGGGCAAATTTCCTTACAAAAATTTTTACAACTTGTGTGTGCACTATCAATCCATGGGAAACATCTAAGAGAACAAGAGTGAAGAAGATGTTTGAACTTACTTTATGCATGGAATGTGCATTTAGTATTGTTTACTTGTGTTATGGTGTTATGTTCGATTGCATTTACTTTTATTGTTGGAATTTAATTGTGTCAGTTGTTGAGTATTTTAATACTTAGTTTTAGTGTTAAGATGTTTGGTTTCCTTTGGACACTAATTGGATTTGTTGGCTTTAAAATTGTCAGTTTGTAATAGTGCAAATTTTATATATAAATGTGAGTTTTGTGTTATTTATGAAAGTTTTATATTTGAAAATTATTTAATTATGATTATAAGTGCTTAATTAAGTCATTTAGAGGTTGACAAAATGTGGTACGCAAATGATTTTCACAGAAAATTGAAAACTAAAAAAATTTTGGTGTTCCCGCCTGAGGCGCTATATTCCTGAAAACACTAGGTTGGGTTAAAAACCACAAAATAGCCTAGTAAAACTCCATTTTTTACTTCTTGGGTCGTCTCCGACCTCTAAAACTCAACTTAGAGCTTGACATTGAGTGGATTTAACATGATTTCAAGGGCTAAAGATCTTAGATTTCATCTTCCCTTTGTAAGAACTTCACTTTAACTTGGAAATTTTTTATTTTTACCATGGATTTATCCTACATTATGGGAAATCTGAAATTTGGGAATTTGTTGAAGAAGTTTAAAGAAAACCCATGGTGAAAAGTTTCTTACCAAATAATCTTACTTGTGGAGTTAGATTTATGATTTTGTAATTTATTTGGATTTTATTTGAATTTCCATAGAAATTCTTATGTTACCACGAGTGAAGAGGGGAAAGCCTACGGTAGATTTCAGTGCAAGGAGATTTTTCAACTATAAGGCCCAACATAACTATAATACCAAAATGGGCTAGAGGAAGTTGATTTAGGAGCGAGCACTTTCAAAGTCTGGAGCAGAGATTGAAAGGCTGATTATTGCTTGAAATTGGTAGAGATTCTTCTACTTCACTACAGTAGCTATTGTTCCAATAATCCAAGAGTTCTATGACAACTTGCAAAGTAACAAATGATCACATCTTCTTGAGAGGTAAGCAAATTAAGTTATCTAGAAGGAGGATCAATGCATTTATGGATTGAGAAATGAATTCCATTGTGAATATGCTACATTCGCAATGATTGACTCATCACTAGATGAAGTATTGCCTTTCTAATTGATGGAAGAGGAGAATGGAAAGTTAAAAACAATAAGAAAATGTTGTTATAGATTGTATAAAATTTAAATAAGTATAATCAATTAATATTCGGATTCTATGCAAGTATACATATCGCTATCAAGTAATAATAGATTTTCTATTTAAGCCCCAAATATCGATCCCACGGGGAAGTTTTAAATTGAAAATGATAAATTTGCTAGGAAATTCATAGAAAGGCAATTGAAATCACTGTTACTAATTTCAATTATTGAGATGTAATCAAAATTAAATTTATAAATTATTAACAAATCAAAAATGCAAAATTTAAAACAGTAAATACTAATATATTAACTATGTTTATGTAACGAAGATTCTTATGTGAAAAAGTATCATTCCCACTACAATGAGGCTATGATAAAATGAGATGAGATAAATGTTCATAATATGTATTGTGCTGAATAGGAGTAATTTTAATTCTCTACCCTGATACAGTGCATAGAAAATCATTGGTTAATCTCAGTGTTTGGTCCCTAAATTCGTGGCTAGGCTAGCAGGATATCGGCTCCCACACCAGAGCTCCCACTTCCCTTCACCTGAAGGCTTGCTCTCGCTTCAGTTTTTAAACAATAAAATTGAATTGAGGATTTTAGTATGTCACCCTAAAGGTTCTCCAATTCTACACCCAACAAAGAATATTTCCCTGATTATTTGCACTTAATTCCATGAACGATGTTCTCCTCTATGAAATCAAATGTGATCATCACTCCGTTGTTGAACTCATACTTCATTTCCCAGATCATATGTTTTACAACAAATTTTAACAATTCAATTGGCCAGATCAAAAAGTAAATTAAGTTTGGAGTTGAAAAATCATCACAATTTATTTTGCATTTTAAAATTGGCACATCCATATTAACTCTTCATTTCTCCATATCTTAGAGTAGGGAGAACAATAGAGGGAACTACTCATACTTCATGAGAAATAAATAACAAAATATAAATTTCATATATAAAAGAAAGTTCATACAATACTGATAAACGAACAATACTTATCTGAAAACTCTTTCTCAAAGCAAATCCTTTATAGTCTTTCCTTAGAAATACAGGAAGATGATAACTCTCACTTTTCTCCTTCTCCAACACTCTTACAGAAAGTTTCACACTAAATCTCACTACAAAAACTCTAAACTCTGAAAGCAAAATAAAAAATTGACTCCAATATGGTAGTGGAATGGAATGATGTGGTGCAAAAAATCAACGTAGAGGAGTGAAAAACGTAGAGGAGCACTTTTTTTGATGAAATTTGGCCCCAAATAGAGCCCAAGGTCGGTTCTCCAAGAGGTGCCTCCAAACTTTTCAAAAACTCGTCCAAATATGTTGAACCTTCTAGAAACAGGGTTTGCACCACCTTTGGCGCCGTCGGCGCTGAGTAAAAATCTGTAGCCTTAAGTTATTTTGCGTCGTCGGCGCTGCCGGCGCTGAGCATTTTTTCAAAAACGTAATTTTGACTCCAAATTTCATCCTTTTTGCTTTATATTTGCTTTAAGCCCTAAAAATCAATAACTTGCAAGAAAACATCAAAATACATTCCATTAAAGTGCAATATCACCAAAAATGAGTATAAAATATGAGTCTAAAATGTATATATTTTTGGTGTATCAGAAAGTTAATTTCTCCACTTCTATGATGACTTCTCAATCAAAGGTATGACATTACTTCATCTCTGCAAAATTGCTTCCAATGAATCATCTGTGCAAAGTAACAAAGGAAAGAGCTGTGCTAAATTTCTGCATTCAACAAATGAAGGCAATAGATATTGGTGCTCTTATAGCACATAATGCTCAGAGTATAACCACGAGTGCTACAACTCGTGGTTTGGGATACCCTGACCTGATTTTCACTTTATGTGAACAATCAGGAGTAGAGTTTGATAGAAATGAAGAAAAGTTGCAGCCACAGAAACCAATTTGGAAACACACAGTCCAAAGATTTGAATCATTTCTTGGATACAAGAGTGGAGGTAGTGATAGACCCTCAACATCTGTTGCAGTACCATCTAATTTTAGCTCTGCTTCACTTGAGAATATCATAGAGCTGCTTATGATCTAACAAATAGATATTGTAACTATAGAAATAAGGATTGCAGGGTTGAAAGAAAGGAATTCATTTAACGATGAATATCAACAGAGGAGAGTTCAATATGACATAGCATATCAGGAGGCCATGATTAGATATCTAAGGGTTGATTATAATGTGGAATATTTAACTTGCCCCAGTTTTACTCCTTATGTGTACAATCATGTTGAAGAGGAAGAAGAAGAAGAAGAAGAAGAAGATGATGATGATGATGATGATGATGATGATGATGATGATGATGATGATGATGATGATGATGATGATGATGATGATGATAAGGAAAAGGATGATGAATGATGTTTTAGGAGATTGTCATATTCAAAGATCCTCTATAGGTTAGTTTTATTTTTATGCATTTACTATTTTCTTTCACCTACAAAATTTTTGTGCTGAACATTTTTAATTACTTAAAAATTTAAGTTTGGGGGAAAGAAAAAAAAATTCTTTAAAAACGAAGTAAACTAAATCGAAGCTACCATGGGTTCTCTAAGTTTTTGAAAGGATCGATTGAGCTTCATTTTTTATCGAAAGCTCCATCACCATAGCTCAAGAGATCCATGAAACTTAAAGAACGTCTTGAAACTTTTGTATTAATAAAAAAAACTTTTTATGTGTAATGTTTAAAGCAATTGATTTAGCCAATAATTATGCTTCACAGAATTTTGATTGTAAGTAAATATCCTAACGATATAAGGTGTTATTTGAATGTTTCTTTCAATTCATTTTTATATGTTAAGGGCTTTTAGATAGCAAACATGTTTGCAATGGTTTAGCTGCTGGAGTTATGTTGGCTGATAGCTTTGATTTGGTGAATAAAGGGCAAAGCTATGATGGTTCTGTAACAGAACATGAGTTGAGTTCACTTATGAATGGCTCCATCTACCTCACAGCAAGCTCATAATTTGGATTTCTTTGTCAAACTAATAATTGTGAGTAGAGTTATTTTAAGAAAATTAGGAAGGAGGGGTAACTTTCAGTCATATGTGGTTTCTTTGTCAATCACTGTAGTTTGATATGATTTAGGTGGGTCCATGTTCTTTCTTCTGTCTTAGCACATCTCTCTATTTGGGAGGAGAACATGACATTTATGTGCACATGGCTTAGTTCCGGAATTTGATTTAACATAACTCCATCTCTTCATCCTTTAATGCCTCAATGTTCTATCTCTTGCCATAACATTAAATTCTTTTATATGATATGCATGTCTAAATTGAAAGATTTTATAATATAAAAAAAAAATGAAGTTCACTTTTTTTTTTTCTCCTCATAAGTTCATTATTGAATTTTAACAGCTTTAAAATTATTGAGAAGAAGAGGTAAAATATGACCTTGTATGGTAACAAATTTTACTTATTTTTACATCAAATAAAGTGCCTTTAAAACTAAGAATATTTTTCTATTCTAGTAGTTTTGATTACTGTCTGGCAAACCAGACCGCTGAGTAATCATCTATCTTACACATACTGCTTCACACTTCAGTTCCATTTCAAAGTGAGAATTTTATTTTCGTATGCATTTTTGCAGGCTGCGGTTATATATCTCAGTTTAATTACAAGCTGTACATCGAGCTTTTATTAAGAATGGCGTTTTCTTAAGAACTTTTTTATTCCTTCCATCAATGTTAATGTTATGGATGTAGATGTATTTTAGTTTTTAAAGTCAAAACATATATGATTTGCATGTTGGTATAGGAGTATAAAATATAAAGTTTAGATGTTAGATATGTAAATACAGAAGAAGTGGGTGATATGTATTTAATTGCCCCCTTAAAGATATTGTGTTAGTGCCACTTTAATATATCAATGTTGGGATGACGTGTTGTAGGTGTGAGCTCATTAATGTACGAGCTTGAATATTTGGATGTAATGATTAATCATCGAGAGATGTTTTTGTTGAAGTTTTGATTTAGTTTTAGAAGTTATTTATTGGTTTTGGTAATTCGAGAATTAATAATTAAACTTTTGCCTATTTAACAATTCAAATAATATAAACAAATCAAAAATTTTTGAACAATTCGAACAAATCCAACAATTCGCACATTTCGAACAAATCGAACCGAAAACGAACAGTGACCTCGCAAACAATTTTGAGCATGAGCTTATTTTAAACAAACTAAATTTCAAACGAACACAATCTATGTTCGTTCTTGTTAGGTTCGTTTACACCCCTACCCATAGACGCATATCATTGAGGATACCCAAAAGCAAAAAACTATAATTTAAATTAGAATAAATTTCAACTTGAAAATATTTATATTCAAAGAGCAAAAATCTTAAAAAGAATTCTAGGTCTATTAAAATCTCAAGAACAAAAAAATGATAATTTTGAAACTATTTTTGAAATAAATATTTTAGTATGATGATTAAAGTTTCTTTGTGCTCTTCAAATTTTAAATAATATTATTATAAATACAAGTAATTGGTTTTTAGTTTTGCATTGATTACTATTCATTGCAGTTGCTAAAAAAAGAAAAAATATATATGTTTTCTTCAATCCCCAAAGTAGATTTCCGTGGCATAAATCACGATATAAAAAGAGATTTACAATCTTCCAAAAGCAAACAAATCTTCATGGTGACCTTTCAGAATGATGCTAGCGATAAGAAAGAAGAAACAAGCGTGTGCTATAGAAGTATTGCCTTAGCAATCATAAGTTTTACAAGCCATCTTTATATTCAGGTCAAGAAACAAGCTCCGGATCCTGGGTAGGGCACATTTGCTTGCACCACGTAGATTTATTTAACAAACTAAGTACCAAGAGGAAGAATCCAAACTATAGGTTCAAAGCTGAAATAACTGTTTAATGTTGGGGGAATGAATCATCCAGAAGCCGTCTTTTTCTGCTGGAAAATAACGGCATAGACAGGAACACCAACGCCAATGCTGAAGGCTGTCAGCACGCCCAGAGACACTTTCAGTTTTTGATGCTTCATGCGGTCCAGATTATACATGTGCTTGGCATGAATATAGAATGGTTCGTCGTGGCCATGGGCTCCCATTTTCTTCACTCCAGTCGCATGAAGTCCTCGAGACACTGGATAAAAAAAACATGAGTGGTAAACATATTGGAATAACTCTGCAAGACAATAATCAGTAAAAATCATTAATTTCTCTCCAAATTATTCAATCAGGACTTCCCCTCGCCTCATTGTGTTTGAGCAAAAGCTTCAAAACACTGATATGCCATTTGCTTTTTTAAATATTTACGTCATGGATGCCAAATAAGAACTTCCTTGGCCACACAAACTGTATAATCAGACAATTCATGAGTATTCATGAAGGTGCAACGATGAAATTAACATTCTGTACTGGAACAAACCATTCCAACAAAGAGCTGAGAAGCGCACTAAGCCTATTATGGAAACAAGACCCCTTGTCTAATAAGGGAAACTAGGTTTCTTTCTTGCGTTAATACCGACATGGAGATCAATAAAATACAGTTTATTAGTAGGAAATTAATTTTTAAGGATGAATCCTCCTCAGTTAATATATAAATAAAATTTATATGCCAAAGCATAAAAATAAAGAAAACACATAAGAAAGCGTACCCAAAATGGTAAATATAAACAAAAACAAACAAATGAATATGATAACGGAGGTAATATTATACCTATGATTCTAAGGCAGTTTGAAAAGCTTCCATACATTCTAAGCTGAATTTTTCAAGCAAACTGGAAGATAGGTGAAGAGCCACGTGAGCAATTTTTTATTTGGAAATAACAAGGCTGCAGAATAGGGCAATTTCATGTGTAAGACTCAAATTTTGATTATTCAAAGAGAAGTCACCATTATTTTTATGTACAAAAATATCCCTTGATCTTGAAGTCCACAACAGAACTAACAACTTTCTTTCTCAATAAATTGTTAAATTCTCAAGAATTTGAATGTATAGCCAGCAAAAATACACTTTGCTAATTCGTTTTAAATCGGTAAAATGCTTAGGCATTAATTTTGTACGATTTCAATGGAAAATATGTAAATCCCCCTTTCATAAAATTACTGCATGGTAATCCCAATACTTTTCATGTTAACTAGCCTTATTTGCGGATACTATATCCTTAAATCTCATTCTAATATCAATCAGGTGGAAAATTCAACCTTTCCACATCTTAAGAGCTAGTTTCCCTTGTTTATTTGTTTGATGACTTTATAATATATTACATTATGTATTTATTTATTATTCTCTTCTAAGAAATAGTCCTAAACAATCTAATTTAATAATTTCTTAAACTATCATGTCCGCATTTTATTTAAGCATTACAAAGCTATAAATAGAAAATAAAAAAATTAAACATAAACCTATGAATTGATTAACATTCCCAGACCAATATATAAAAAAAATACTTATAAAAGGCAATTCACAAATAATAATGATTTATAAACTGCCATACTAGCTGTTTGTATTCCAGCCACACCATTTTCAAAACTAACACTTCAAAACTCCCACGAAAAAGCAAATGATGTAGCCCATGAATGAGGCATTTGCCAATGCGAGGTCTTTGGAGGATTGCGGCAGCTAATACAAAGCAACAAATCCATGCTCCAAGCCTCTCTTAACCTTTAAGCAAACTCATTAAGCTCACCAAGGTGAATCAGGATTCTATTTGCAAGTAAACCCCCATTAAACTTCAAAAGATTGTAAAGAGCAATCATGGATGAAAAACAAAAGGAGCTTATTAGCTTCAAGAGGCTCTCCAGCCAATTGGACCAACTGACCAACGCTAGTTTGGGTCAATTCAAGTTGACCACTTTGGGCTAGCCGGATAGTTTGGTTATTCTACATTGAGCTCATGAGCACATATGAAGCCACATAAAAGGTTGCATGACAAGAAGCTGCAAGGTAACAAAAAAGATACATGAATGATACATAGAGGTTAAACATCAGCAGTCTCGCTCATCAACTAGGATAAATCACCATGTCATGTCATCCATTACATGGACAACTACCATTCTATATTCAAGGAAGTCAGTTATTTATACCCCTAGCTTTTTTATTTGTCCATCATAGCTAATTAGAAAAGTCATCCTATCAGGTGATAAAACTAATCGTTATCCTTATTGAATTCAGACAAAAATTGTTAGTAGAAGCTATCCCGTCATTATGAAGAGAAAATTTCCGTAAGCTACATACAATGCCAATTTTATGCATTCCTAAATATATTGCTTCAAATTTCGTCCTCTCAAACTGGCTGCCTATTTTTTCTCACTAGAAAACAAGGCTTTCCCTGTCTAGTCAAGTCAACTCTTCATATTATTTCTCTTAAAGACGAACAACAATTCAAAGAAAGTATCAAACTCAAGTTAAGAAGATCTGACTCGACAGCTTCCCCTTGCGATTATAAGTTTTCCTAATTTAAATGCAGAACAGCTGGAGCCCATCAACAAGGACATGAAGGATCAAGTGCCGAAGTAGTATTTTGGGAGACAAATCATCTCTCAAAAGGACAACTTGCACTAACCCCATCAACTCAGCAAGATTTTTCAGTTTCCCTTTGCACTTCAACCTAGGTTTTACAAATTTTAGGTAAGCAATGCAGTGCACTGTCAAACAGTGCCTCCTAACTCCCTCTCAACCCTCTTAGTAAAACAATTCTTTTCAACAGCATTTAGCAGCTCAGAATCTAAGCCCTTTCTCCCAAATTGTAAGACTCTAGTAGCCAACCACGCAAGCCCTCTCTAATCACAAATAAGCAAAAAAAGGTTTCCCAGTCTTCTTAGCCTACAACCTGAGTAGAAATTTCTCAATAGAACCTTTGGTACTCCATTAGGCTAAAACAACCACCTCAATCTTTTCTAAGAGAGGTTACAGTTGCTTTTGTAAGTATCCCTACTATTTGAGATTTGCTTTAATACTCAGCTTTCATTTATTCATATTGAGTATTATTTAAAGCATTAAATATTTCTTTGCAAATCATTTTAATTTAAATCTAGTCAATTTCTTCCTACAACTCTTAACACTAAATTTAGATACCTATCTAATTGATGTATTTTCAATCCTTAGTTATGCTCAAATTAAGTAAATTTTCAAATACCTTTTTTTAAAAAATGCTACTACAATCATCCCAATAATAAAATCGTCCATTGATTTATTATCCTACTTTTGTCACATACTATTCTTGTCATTCACATTTCTGTCACATTCAACTTCTCTATCAACAAGCTTTTAGCGCCCAACACTAATATATATATATATATATATATATATATATATTTGAAAAGCCCAAGGGCTGATTTTATTGAAATAGTGAAGATACATGAAGGTTGTATGAGAGGGCCCAATAGAGGCACCCTACTCATATGATACCAAGTACAGTAATATCCCAACTTAAAGATACAGATAAACTCAAAAAATTAAAATTTGTAGAAAACAAGTAGCTAGGGACGAGTCTGTTTAGTCCTGCCTCTTCCTCTAGTTTTAGGAGCGGAGCCAGATAACAAACTTAGAAGTGTCGTGTCATTGCCCGGAGTAACCAAAGTATCATCCATTAAATTTCCAAGTTGGAGTGTGCACCCAGCCTTTTGCTTCCTTCGAGAAGTGTAAACTTGTCATTCTTCATCAGAAGACTGGCTCATGTGATCCTTGGTCTGATTAGATATTAGAAAGCAGTAAAAGGAAAGGTAGTCGTTGCTACAGCGATAGGTTTCAGTGTATCTGAAGTGTAAATTGTCACACATGCACCTGATGCTTCCTGAATTGGAGCTGCGAAGCTATCCTGATTTTCGGTCTGAACATTATCAGTTGTAGTATGGTCGGGAGAATGGTTCTCAGGGGCAGACACCAGATTTTGTCTTGTGGTGATTCCCTCCTCAAGTTGTATATATATTAAAAAAAGGAATGGAGGGTTGCATTAGGTAGTTGACAGTCAACGTTAAACTTGTCGAAAAAATCATGACATGAATCCTTATGATCATTGTGTAAGTGCTAGGGCGTCCCCTGAAGACAGTGCGTTGTATGACCAAAATACAATAAAATGTGTGCAAGGGCCGCTGCACCGGTGCCCGGCTGTAGTGTCAAATAAGCATGAGTTCTCACATTACGGACGGATGCGGATAAAGAAATTTGGATCTTGGAATATAGGTACTCCCAATGGTAAATTAATGGAATTAGTTGATATTATGAATCACAGAAAAATAAATATCTTATGTATTCAACAAACTAAACGGGTTAGAGAAAAGGAAAAGGAGATTGATAATTTAAGTTTTAAACTTTGATATTCTGGTAAGAGTCGGGCTAGAAATGATGTAGGTGTAATTATATATAAGAGTTTGAAAGATAATGTTGTAATATTAATAGAGTTGGACATAAAAGTATAGCCCTTATGATTATTATTGATACTAAGATTTTTAATATTATTAGTGTTTATGCTCCTCAAGTAGGTTTAGATATAGGTTCTAAGGATAAATTTTGAAATGATTTAGAAGACTTAATACAAATGATACCTCTTGAAGAAAAAAGATGAGATTTAAATGGACATGTCGATAGAGTGATATAAGATTTTAGAAATATTCATGGTGGCTACGGTTTTGGAGTAATTAATGAAGATGGTAGAGCCATATTAGATTTTTTTAGTCTATAATTTTATTATTACTAATACTTTATTCAAGAAAAGAGATGAATATCTTATTACTTATACAAATGAATCTAATAAAAAAATTGATTATTTTCTTATAATAAGAAGAGATCATCGAGATTGTAAGGATTGTAAGCTCATTCCAGGTGAGGATTTAAGTTCCCAACATTGATTATTAGTTCTGAATTTCAAGATAAAAAATTGTAAAATAAATAATACTAAGATTTGTCAACGTAGAATTAGATGAGGATACCTAAAAGACATAAAAAAAAATATTTTTATGAATAAAATTCAAGATATCAAAATTTAGGATGTCCATAATGAGGCAAATGTTATGTGGGAAAAAGTAACAAACACTATTAAACAAGTGACAAAAAATATACTTGGAGAATCAAAAGAAAAAGCTTTTATAAATAAAAATAGTTTGTGGTAGAGTAATAATGTGCAAGAAAAAATAAAATATAAGAAATTATGTTATAGAAATTGATTTAAATGTAAAAGCTTTGAGAATTGAAAAAAATATCAAACAGCCCATAAAGAGACTAAAAAACAATCTGTGACACTAAAAATTCTAGTTTTGGTAATCTTTATAATGAATTAGATACTAGAAGGGTGAAATATATGCATAACTTGCCAAAGAAAGAGAAAAGAAAAGTAAAGATTTAACTCAAGTAAAATGTATTAAAGATGAAAATCAAAAAGTGATTTTCTTAGAAAAACATATTCAATGTAGATGGGTGACTTATTTTGATAAACTTTTAATGAAGTTTCTGAAAATATAATCGATCTTAGTGATCTTAATATCGTTAATAATAATAAAATATTTCATTTTTACAGTTGCATTAGTAAAAAAAATGTTAAGGAGGCTTTAAATAAAACCAAGGGTGAAAAGTCTGTAGTACTTGATAATATCCCAATTGAAGTGTGGAAATATTTAGGAGATTTTGGAGTTTCTTGGCTTACTAAACTCTTTAATATTATTTTAAAAACTAAAAAGATGCCTGAGGAGTGGACGAAGAGTATTTTAGTCCCCATTTTTAAGAATAAAGAGTATGCATAATAATGTGCAAATTATAGAAAAAATAAGTTTATGTGTCATACTTTAAAATTATGGGAGAGGGTGATTGAACATAAGTTAAGACGTATTATAAAGATTTCTCATAATCAATTTGGATTTATGTCGGGCAGATGTACTATGGAAACTATACATTTATTGAGAGGTTTGATGGAGAAGTTCAGAGATAATAATAAGGATCTACATTTGATTTTCATTGATTTAAAAAAAGCTTACGATAAGGTTCCAAGAGATATCATTTGAAAAGTTCTTGAGAAGAAAGATGTTGACATGACTTATATTCAAGTCATCAAAGATGTGTATACTATAGTTGTTACTTGTGTTCGAACTAAAGGAGGATTACCAAATATTTTCTTATTTCTCTTGGATTACATCAAAGATCGGCTTTAAGCCCCTATCTTTTTGCTTTAGTTATGGATGGTCTTACTGGACATTTATAAGAGGATGTACCGTGGTCTATGATTTTGCTGATGATATCCTTCTCGTGGATAAGACGAGAGAAAAAGCCCAGAAAAAAATTGAATTATGGAGGTCTACATTGGAGTCTAAAGGCCTTCTTTTGAGTAAAACTAAAACTGAATACATGGAATGAAATTTTAGTAGTAGTAGCTCTAGTGATAGAAGTGCAACTTTGGATGATCAAATTATTAAAAGGTGTCTTGTGTCTATTGTTCAAAGCAATGGTGATAAAGATGGGGATGTTAATAGTATAATTTAAGTTGATTGGTTGAAGTGGAGGAGTGCTTCGGGCCTTTTGTGTGATAGAAAAGTACCGCTTAGACTGAAAGGAAAATTTTATAAGATAGTGGTGAGACCTGTAATACTCTACGGCGCTGAATGTTGGCCTTTAAAAGAGAAGCATAATACTAAGTGTTACCGAGATGAGAATGATTAGGTGGATGAGTGGCTTTACACTTAGAGACAAAATGCACAATGAATATATCTGTGATAAGGTTGGTGTGGCTCCAGTGACGGACAAAATTAGAGAGAGTCACCTTAGATGGTTTCGTCACATTAAACATAGATTATCTGATGATTAAATTAGGAGAATAGATGTTTTAGATTCGACTCATGATAAGAAAGGCAGAGGTAGACCTAAGAAGATTTGGGCTTATTGTATAAAAAATGATCTTAATTTATTAGAATCAAATGAAAATATGACGCTAAATAGGATGCAATGGAGAAAAAAGATTCATATAGCCAACCCCACTTAGTGGGATTAAGGCTTTGTTCTTGTTGTTAAAAAAAAAGAATGGTCGGAGGCTATTATACGAGCCCCCAGTGACCCTCATGTGCCTAACTATTCGAGGATCTCCCTCACCACCGGCAAGTGGCCCGTGGGAGAATCGAACTTGTGATCTGAGGGGATGTACGGCCTTCAAAGAAGTTGCTCTACCAACAGGTCACGGCTGACGACACAAATATATACATATACGAGTACTCAACACTAATATATATATATACGCACAGTAACGCCAGCCATTCTTCAAAATTCCCATCGTGGGATTTCAGTTCCAACCTCCCTGCTATTTCAACATGGATTCCGTTGTTTTACGACGGTTGATCTTCAATGATGCTCTCAAGCAGTCTATTATAAACAATGGGTGAAGTAAGAGACAACGATGCCTAAGAGGAGGAGCTTCTCAACTATGAGAAGGACGATGAGAAGGCCCCATACTCTGTTGGGGCGAAGGCCTGTGTTGATGCGGCAAAGAAGGGCTATGTAGGAATTCACAGCTCCGGGTTGAGTGACTTTTTGTTAAAGTCAGAGCTTTCGTGTGCTATAGTTGATTCTGGATTTGAGCACCCTTCATAAGTACAACATGAGTGCATCCCACAAGCCATTCTGGGAATGGATGTCATCTACCAAGCGAAGTCTGGAATGGGGAAAACAGTTATATTTATTCTATCAACCCTTCAACAAATTGAACCAATTGATGATCAAGTTGCGGCGCTTGTCTTGTGTCACACTAGGGAACTGGCATACCAAGGCGCTTGTCTTGTGTCACACTAGGGAACTGGCATACCAAATATGTCATGAGTTTGAGAGATTCAACACTTATTTGCCTGATATCAAAGTTGTAGTATTCTATGGTGGCGTTCACATTTTAAAGCACAAGGATATACTTAAAAATAAATGCCCACATATAGTTTTTGGCACACGAGGAAGAATTCTTGCACTGGCTAGAGACGAGGACCTTTCTTTGAAGAATGTGAGACATTTCATTCTTGATGAATGTGATAAGATGCTTGAGTCACTTGACATGCGAAGAGATGTTCAGGAAATCTTCAAAATGACTCCACATGCTAAGCAAGCGATGATGTTTTCAGCCACACTCAGCAAGGAGATACTACTTGTTTGCAAGAAATTCATGCAAGATCCAAAGGAAATTTATGTAGATGATGAGGCCAAACTGACCCTTCATGGTCTACTGCAGCACTGCATCAAACTTAGCGACTTTGAGAAGAATCGCAAACTAAATGACCTTCTTGATGCCTTGAACTTTAACCAGGTTGTCATTTTTGTTAAAAGTGTGGACAGAGCAGCAGAACTGAACGAGTTGCTAGTTGAGTGCTACTGCCCCTCAATCTGCATCCACTCTGGCATGTCACAGGAATAAAGGTTGACAAGGTATAAGGGCTTCACGGAAGAACATAAGAGGATTCTTGTAGCAAATGATTTGGTTGGCAGAGGAATCGACATTGAGCGTGTCAACATTTTCATCAATTATGCCATGCCAGATTCTGCTGACACTTGCATCGGGTTGGTAGAGCTGGTAGATTTGGAACAAAAGGGTTGGCTATAACCTTCGTCTCATCTGCATCTGATTCAGATGTTCTTAATCAGATCCAAGCTAGATTTGAGGTTGGCATCAAATAGTTCCCTGAACAAATCGATACTTCCACGTACATGCCGCTTAAGGCTCTAAGAAAGGTAGAGGGAGGTAACGGCTTTTCCAGCTTATGCACAAGGTGAAAATTAAAAGCAGCATGAAGCACTCTAGAGGACCTATGAATCTATGAACTACAATTAAAAATACTCAAAAAGTAGAGCTATTAGGTTGTGGAATTGAGCCTTCCAAGCAGTCAAGCTTATATTTTTAATTTTATCGGAGATGTTCCTGTATTGTTTTAAATTAAATTAGATCAAGATTGTGTTTTATATTTGCTTTTTTTGTTTTTTTTTGTTTTTTTTAATATATATATATATATATATACACACACACACACACATATATATACAGTAAAACAAATTATGAGTATCACCCACTAAATTAAGCATTATATTATTCTATAATTATAAGCCATCTGACTTCTAAACAATTTCTCTTTATTCAATCTATCGAGTAATTTTAGCAAGGCTTTCACTGTCTAAAGCTATGAAACCAACGAAAATATATAAACATGGCACACCATTTGGAATATCATTTATTTATATCTTTAAATATAATATATATACATATATAAACTCAATGATGCTACTTTATGTAATTTTATTGTAATTTATAACCTTTTGATAATTCAACCACTTATTTGCAATAATACATGCTCCATAAAAATCTTTAAGAATATTAATATACCTTTCGACATATTTCTTCTTCGATGCACATCAAATTATATCCATGATATTCAATCATAGGCCTTCTATAAATCAATAAAAATCATATGAATGTCATTTCTTGCCCTCTATACTTCAGGAATTGTCTTGTGGCTGCAATGATAAATCTCTTTGACATGAAAATGAATCAATTCTCTAAAGAATAATATAATTTTTTTTCAAAACCTATTATAATTTATTAAGAGTCTGCTTGGAAGAATATGTATAAAATTAATAAGTCTAAATGAGATACTTATTTAGGCTTAGACCGTTGTGGGGTATATTATTTTTGCCGATTAACAAATTCATTTTATTTTATTTTTCTTAAAATAAACAAAATAATAAGAAATATTAAGAGTTTAATCTAAAAAGCGAGTGGGGTTAGCTTGGAAGTAGATGAATAAAATTAATATTTTAGGTCTACATGAGATAACTGTCGATTGCAAAATGACTGCGTTGCATTTCTTTTGCGTTGCTTTTAGTATTTCAAGTGTTTGGCATGGAGAATTACAGATTCAATGTAAAATAAAAATGAATTTAGAAATCAATCTTTAGTTCACTTTCATTGTATTTGGATTTCAATTGATTTGGCCGAATTTGAAATAAATATCTCTATTCAAAGTGTTGTCGACCACCCGCCTCCGCAGTCAGTCACTGGCCACCTATCGTCGATCACTCGCCACCAGCAGACACCACCTCCGGCCATTGCTCTTGAACACCCCCCACTGCCCGTCCACCCGACCACCCGCCGCCGCTCACCACTACAACAGTCGGCTGTCATTTTCGGCCACCATCGCCAACCCCCAACACCACCTCCTACTGCCAGCTACCGACGAGGACGATGGCCACCACTGCCATTGCGCAGTCTCCATTAACTTATAAAAGGCCTCATATACTTTGAAATACAATGCTTTCATTTTACATCAAGCCAAACAAAAAAAATTCATATGTTTATTTTACTTCAAATCAAACAACTATATTCCAAATATAAAATATTACTTCTGCATTGTATCATTTTGCACTGCATTATTTTTTTAGCCTATCAAAGAACCCCTAAATTATCAACCAAATATAAAATTAAAAAGAAATATATTTTGTATTCAAATTCTCAATAATTTGATCATGGCCAACCACAAATACATCGGTTCTTCAGTTTTTTATTTATTTCTTTTTATTTATATTATTAAAATGTTAAATTTCAATTGCATGTGGTACTTATAAGTCTCCCGTAACAAATGGGTTCAAAGAAGCACCTCAGACTTCCCTTGATTTCCTCATCCTTAACTAAGATCTTAGTCTTTGCTTCTAATGGATATAACTTGATCAAAATTTTTAAATCTTTTATCTCTTTCCTTAATTATCTTATGTATCTTTTTTAATCTCCTTAGTATCAAGTTATATTATAAATCATAAAAAATTATAACTTTTGTTTTGCTCATATGCTTCTACACAAAACATCTTTTGTATAATATATTTATAAATCTCAATAGTATTCTAACTTTTTTTCACTCATTGCTTGTGTGTACCCATTTACTCCAACAAATCTCCTTCAGAATGATTTTTCTTTTGGAACTAGTTATGTTATTCATCATTAACTCTAGTTCAACTAAAGAATTCTAATTTGCATCTCCATCTTTCAAATTCCACCAAATTATCTGAAGGCAAATATTTTATTTGATTATTTTCCTTTTAGTTCTAACATCACATCCAAAACTAATATTTTATATTGTGATTGAACTACCTTTTATAAATTACTTCACAATCTTTATTAAAGAATTTTTTCCTTCAAATAAAAAAGACGAATTGTGATTTAGTGACTCCTTTCTTAAAACAATTAACAATGTTATTAAAAGTGGGCTTCAAAGCATATTAAATAGTGAAGTGCTACATATTGCTTACTTGCAAAGCACAAGCTTGCAGCAAAAAGCACATTTTGCCGCTCAATGTGTTGCTTTGCAACATCGTGTATTCGGAGCCGAATCATAACGAAATCTTGATTCAATTTTCATGGTTCATTTCAACATTAGTCTGATAACTAAGCATGATTTTTCACATATCCTCAGTATTTCTATTAGCCAGTGACTTATTTCTCATCTATTCTCCATTCATTCTTACTGAGACCTAAAGCAATTCTTTTATTGGTGATTATTCATATCACTCTTTCTTGCCCGCTAGTTTTTTTACATGCTCACTGGTTTATGTCACAACCTTTAAAAACTTTAAATTACTTTTGAATCATGGAACAAGAGTCAAATTCACAAGAACGAAAAATCTAAAGATTTATCCAATATAAAAGAACTTGTATCTTTCATAGATATTTCATCTTCACACAAGTAAAAATTACAGATTTAGAAAGTATAAAAAGATGGCAAAATAGCTCTCCTTTCCCTGCCATTTGGCAGGGTTTTTACAAACTTGACAGATGGAGACAAGAATCATTCTTCTAAGGCCACATCATATAGTTTTGATGAATTAAACAATAGATGTGATGAATAATGAAGTGATTCCCTCCAACGTGAATGTTGAATAAGAAGAAATTATTTAAAAAGAAAAGAGTAAAGAGTTAAAATAGTCCCCAACTATTTACTAGGGTTATTATAGTCCCAGAGTTTATCTAAGTGCCAAATTAGTCCCCGGCCCCATGTAAATAGTCAAGGGACTATTTTGGCACTTTGCTCAAAAAAAGAGAAAAAAATCCTTGATGGATGAAATTAGAGAGTTTTGAAACTGCCACTAAAAAATCAGATTTTTCATTTCCGGATTTTTTAACTAAAGCTTATTGAACGATCAGAAATGAGCCATAAGTCAGCTTAGTTTGCTTTTATTTTGTGATTTCAATTGAAGTTGAGAAAGCATGGGTTTTGTATGAGTTTTAATTATTTCCTTAGTCCCTGTTAAAGATTATAAGGACTGTGAAAATCAAGAGCTCAGAATTGCCCAAGTACTCTTTATCGCAAAGATTTTTTTAACTCCAATTAATTCGGTTTTTCTTTTTTTCACTTCTTTCAGTTTATTTGTCATATGATAGTTGTAATCTTTTATTCTGCATACCCTTAACTCTAATTGATTATCAATGGATTTAACTAGCAACATCTTGAATCGCTACTTAAATTTCAAAAGATAAACAACAATATTTGAATTTCAGTAGTCATGTAAGTCTCATGTGTTAGGTTTTTCCTCCATTATGTTCAAAATGCTTTCGTTTGAGTAGATCTAAAATTGAATATATGGAATGTAATTTTAATAGTAGTAGATCTAGTGGAGGGGTTGGAACAATGGGTGATCAAGTCATTAAACTAAGTGAATATTTTAGATATCTCAAGACTATTGTTCAAAAGTTATGTTAATTCAGATGGGGATTTTATTAGTAGAATTCAAATTAGATTGTTGAAGTAGAGGAATGCATCCTGTCTATTGTGTGAAAGAAAAACACCACTTAGACTCAAAGGAAGATTTTATAAGATGGTGATGAGATCTGCAATGTTTTATGGCTCAAAATCTTGGCCTGTAAAAGGGAAGCAAAAAGTTAAGTGTTGCAAAGATGAGAATGCTCAAGTGGATGAGTGGCTTGGAGACAAAATGTTAAAAGAATTTATCCGCGAAAGGGTTGGAATAACTCCAATGGCAAACAAGATTAGAGAGAGTCACTTTAGATGGTTTGGTCACATCAAAAGTCGATCATCTGATTACCCTATCAAGACAATAGATGTTTTTAATTTGACTTATTTTAAGAAAGGTAAAAGCTAAAAGGCTTGGGCATGTGTATAATAAATAATCTTAATTTAATAGAATTACATGAAACTATGACAGTTAATTGGACACAATGAAGAAAAAAGAATTCATGTAGCTGACCCGACTTAATGGGACAAAAGCTTCTTGTTGTTGTTGTTGTTCTTCTTGTTCTTGTTCTATTGTTGTAAATTGCATACTAGTCTTTTTGCAGAGAATAACCTTGAGAATGTATGTCTTTTTAACAAAATAAATGAGGTTACACTTCCATGTTATTGTAGATGAATGTCCTGTTGAGTTCTTTCCAAATGTTAAACACTTCAAGGATGGGTTAACTCTTCCCCTTTCCTTTGCTCACGTTGACCTTCTTCATCAACTTAAACTTGTTCCTACACAAATTACCTGATTTTTCTTTTTAAATATCATCTTTTGCTCAATTTCTTGAATTGACACATCTATTACTAGAGAAATTTTTTATTGCATTTATTGCAACATAGTAACAAATTATTTGAACATTTTTCTTTGTCCATCTCTTGGCTAAAATGAGCCTGATCTTACTAATATTTCTTTATCCATTAAACGGTGAACCAGGAGATTAATCTTTGTTTCCATTCAAGCAAGTGACCATAACTTTTTCAGGCCATGCTCCAAATTCCTTCCCAAAGGACGAAAATAGATGTGGTAACAGTCAAGGAGATGGAATCATCTAGGGCTCTCGTAATCTGATTTTAATAGCCATTCATAGGGCTCAAAATAGATGCATAAATACGCCAAATACCAAACTCAAATTAACCTAATAGGGTAAAGAATATAATTCATTTTGAATAATTTATTTTTGCAAGAAGGCTTGGAGTTGAAGACCAAGCTAACAACCACTTAGTGGGAAGTAGCAACCTAGTCTTTTTATCTTCAAATACCAAACTGATGTAGTAGCAGTCACCTCACCTAACCACCCATCCTAATGCCAACTCAATTCCCTATGCACAACTCAAATTAAGCCAATTGTGTAAAAAATATAATTCATTTTGATTAATTTACTTTTGCAAAAAGGCCTAAAGTTGGAAGACCAAGCTAACAACTACTTAGTGGGAAATACAACTTAAGTCTTTTAAACGTCAAATACCAAAACTGATGTAGCAGCAGTCACCTCACCTAACTGTCCATCCTAGTGCCAGCTCAATTGCCTATGCACAACTCTCTTAGTCCCTCTACAGGATTCTCCCTATTTTTTTCATTTTCGGTTCAACAACTTCTATAATTTTTTACTGCTAATTTCCTTTATCATGTTGCTTATCCTTTAGCCAATGGAATATAGGTGCAAGAATAGAAGAGGGTAAATATTGTCTTTCTTTAGCAAAGAAATGGATAAATATTCCATCCAAGTACCCTGTTTCTTATTCTTTTTGTTCAGCACACATTAAGCATCCTCATTCCCTTTTGGCTTGTCAATTGATTCAAGATAGTCTTAGAGCCCGGAATTCCTGCCAATGGCCGATGGAGATATTGCTACTGTAAAGCAGACATGGAACTTGTTGTGTAGACTCTTCGAAGTGTCCATCACAGCATATGAGAGAAAGTTCACTGCCTTATTTTTGAAGATTTAGAAGATTCTCACTGCAGTAGACGGAGAAACTATTACTAATCAACCTCCCTGAGAAGCCACCATAATGTTAATCGAATGCGAGAAGCAACTTTCCAAACATAATGTTCACTGACCGTGAGTTCAGCGAAAAAATTAATTTAATGAATCTCAAAGTTCTAGTTCTAACTCATCACTGCGACATCAAAAAGATGAAAGCTACTTGGATTAGATACCAATTCCAAGCTGGACGTGTAGGTGTATAATGAGCCTAAATAAGCTCGCCACCCAAATCCTTATATCCAAGATCAACAACAGTACATGCTCAAATTCAACATTCCCCACTTCAATGGTCATCTACACCTTGAAGAATGTTTTGCTTGGCTCAAATTGATGGAAACCTTTGAGTATACGGAGACACCTAGAAAAAGCAAGTTATACTCACAACAGACAGGTTTAAAGCTCAAGCAACTGCATGGCACAAACAACGCCAAAACACACCAGTGGTAAGAAGGTTTAACTCCAGATTCATTCATGGCCCATGAATTTGGAGGTCGTTGAAGAAGTGGTTCCTAGCCACTAATTAAGATTCAATATTGTGCAGTCAATAAAAGCAATACATATAACAAGGCGCCCAGTCAGCAAATACAAAAATGATGTATCACCTCAATGCTCATGTTGGCCTCCATTAACCTGAGTGGCACTAGGTATCACATTATCTTAGAGAGCTACAGGAAGCCCTTGGTGACCTACTAACTCTTCAATCCATCCAAAGGCTACAACAAATCTCAGAGCTCTAGTAAAGTTTCCACATTTCACCAAATCATTGACCAAGGGTCTGTTTGGGGCAGCTGCAGATTATCCTCACAATCTGATAATCTACAAATTATCAGGATAACTGGCTTGTTGTTTGAGGGATCTTATTCAGAACAGCTTATTTGCAGCTGTTGCTGGATAAATGACCACTCTGCCCCTCTTTAGTGATGTTGTTTGCAATAAAACTGTATGAGAAAAATAATAGATAAAATAGAAGCCGCAAACTGTTATAGAGCTTTTATCCCTTCTCCGCAGAGCTAATGGACCCTATATTAATAATTCCAGCAACTGGAAACAGGGACTGGCTGTTCAGACAGGGAAGCCTATTGCAGTTCTCTCTTGGCATCAAGCATGAATTATGGGCTGGGTATTCAGGGATGCTAAAACCAACAGCGGAAATTCTAGTGGCACAACAATTCTATAGGAGAAGGAAAAACTTCAAAAACTGCAATTTCCACTCTAGGGAAGCGACCAAAACTCTGGCTGCAGTAGCTGGAAATGAACGCCCAAGCAGGCCAAAACTGAGGAAGAAAGAAAGCAGGGCTACAACCACTGATGGAAGTTACAGCAGCCTTGAATTGGTTTCCATTGTCTTACTCGTTCTTTTTATTTTCTTGCAGGTATTCTCCTGCATGTCTGGTGGCACAAGCTTTGGATGAAAGTTGATTATATGCAGAGGAAAAAAGTAGGGTGAAAGGAAATGATTCTTTTAAAGAATTAAATTCCCATTTCTTCATAAACATTAGTTTCTCTATTTTCCTTCATCTCAATGTTTTATCTGTTTTCTTTGTATATGAAACACTAGATCTGACTGCTTCTTAATTTTTCTCTGAAGTGACAGGAATTTTCAGCCATCCTGAGCTTCAAAACCAATTGATGACGGAGTTCACCGTAGAATAGAAAAAGGTTTATGGAGGTTTAGATTGACAAAGGGCGTATCTCCTATAACTTCTCTGGTTATCCCTTGCTTAAGCTACAAATGGTGTTCTTACTCGGCATATGAAGGAAAGTAGAAAAGAAAAGCCATAAGAAAATGTGAAGGCAAGAGGCCAAAAATGCTTACAGTGGACGGTGAAGGTGTTGAGAAGAGAAGGGCTGAAGGAGAGCTTCCATGCTCTTAATCCCTGGAGCCTTTTGTCTGCCAAGGGTACTGCGGTTCGAGTGTTGGAGAGATTCGAGCCCTCTTCCTCTCCGCCTTGGACCGCGATCGGGACGAGCTGGGAGAAAATCACGAGAGAAAGGGGGAGAAGATCGGGACGTAGAAGATTGAGATGGGATCGGGGACAAAATTGAGGGCTGGAGGTAATAAGCGCGATCAAAAAACAGAATGCGGGGCCCAAAGCGCGACCGGGAATAATGAAGGAATAGCGTCGAGCGATTTCCTAGCGTCATCCATACGCGCGAAACAAACGCTCGGTGGCGTTTTCAAAAAGCTGTCGCACCCCAATAAGCTGCCCCAAACGAGCCCCAAAATATGATCTCCAAGAAAATAAATACCAACTCTATTCAAACCAAACCATGCTGACACAAGCCTGTGCGAGAGCAACTGCTAATGTGCCTAAAATGAACACTTCAGGGGCTATGAAGAAGGCTCATGCACCCGCATCGAAACTCAATGCAAGTCCAAAAGTCACTCATTACTATCAGTTGAATCACCACAGAAAAAATAGAGAATCACCAATGGAATAACCGAATCATGTGATGAGGAAGTAATTTTAATGAGAAAACTAATGACATGTTTAACAACAAAGAACCAATGGCCAAGCCATCGATTAAGAGTTAGGACCGCCAGACATCCTACAAGGAATAGTCAACAATCAAGAAACCGAAATTTGTAATGGGCATAAATGTGGCTTCGTAAATTTGAAGGCAAAGCTCATACTCCAGCTTCTTGAAGTTTCAATTTGTCATTTCATCCAACAAAATATCTGACCTTTTATTTTGAATTTTACTTCAGAGTTCAAATTTCAGGCTTGATTTATTAAAGAAAAAAATAAATTTTCAAAGAGATATTTTTAATTTTTAGGTTAGAACTATGTTTTATTTCATAGATTGTAGAAATTTTGTGTCTAAATAGTTTCACTGTTGTAAATTAAAACAAATCACAATTTTGATGTTGTCAAAATATTAAAGCGATGACCAAAGTTAAATGATCTGTGAGTTTTAAATCTAACCAAATTAATAAATGCAATCAATTTAACTAATACTTTATGTTAATTTTACATTGTGTTAAATTGATAATAATAATTTATAAGAAAACTAGGATTGTGCTTGGCATATGATTTGAATTATATGATTTCATTATTAATCAAATTAAATGGATTTAATGAAAAAGATCAATAATTTACATTTAGCGAAAATTCCTTAACTTTATAGAACATATGGATATCTAAAATCAAGGAACATGGATGTCTAATAGACTCCTAGACTAGCATTAGAGTTGAATATTTTGTGTGTGTGACTTTTCAACTATCTATCTATCATTCCAAGCCAAAAATTTAGATGTTCATATACTAAACATAAAAATCAAGCATACTAAACACCAGATGAAGTTCAGGTTCATCTATATTAAAGAGAATTTTGACCGAATTATTAGAGTTGGACTTTATAAGAGTACAAGCCGTCTATCATGTCTCATTGTGATCTTCAACAAAGTTCAGAGCATTAAACAATAATAAAAGATGGAGCCACAACGAAAAGATATTCAACGTTACATATAATCAATTTACAGAAGCTAGGAATGAGCCTCCTAATGATAAAGCTCAATAAATTTATAAACTATTTAAGGCAATTGTGGAATAATTACACTAAGTACTTTTAGCTATATATTATAATGAGAATGCTTAATATTAAAATAGAGTTCATATGCCCTAAAATTGTTTTAATCAGTTTAAAGGATGATGATGAAAGGAACTAACCTAAGCAATAACTTAAGTGCCTAAGGACCTGTATAAAACTAAGAAATTGGTATTCATACTGAATTTAAGGGTGAAAAAATATACTTATGAAGTAATGAATGCATGCAATTAATATTGATTACAAATTTTGCATGGCACCATAATTTAAGCCATAAAAAAAAAACATGAACATAAGATGTTTCACACAAGAGGTAATTTTTTCTCATTTCACGATTGAAAAAAATTCACACATCCTTGCGTTCTATTAAACATATGAAATTGCAATACTAAACCAAATGTTTTCAGCAATCTAAGAGGGATGCATGAAAACCCTCCGATCATACATATCCTGAATTTACTTCTGAGCCACAAAATAACACGCATGAATTATGGGCTAGTAATTTCACACAATAATCAAAATTGTCACACCTTACTCAAATTGTTCAGTGAAAATAATATCATAAATTTTATTTTAAATGATGTGCATAACTACTCCTTTTTTACCCTCACATATACTCCACAAATATGAGTAGATCGAGCATGACGAAACTGATGAATGAAGAATGCAACACTGCACAATATAATTTTGAATGCCTCGATCATTCTTAAAATTCTCCTCAAACAATCGTTGATCGCAAAACGAACCATGTGAGTGCTTTCATGAATATCAAATTTGCCTAAGAATTAATCTTCTACGATCAAAAAGAGCAAGCACTACGAAATTGATGAACTGATGACATGAAGCATGCAATTCGGACCATACTCATCTAGACAAGCCTCAAGTCACACAAATGACTCCTGATTGTAAAAACAAATTGTATGAGCACGTCCGGAATATGAAATTGCCTAAGGAAATGCCCTATGTGATCAAAATGAAAAAACATAATGAAAACGACAAACTGCCTGCATGTCGTGCACAATTTAAGCTTAAATTATCTTGATCGTCAATGAAGTCACCCAAATGATCTCCAATCACAAAATGGAGTGTGTGAGTGTGTCCGGAATGTGTCTGGAATATCGAATTTAGCTAGGAACAATGCCCATAATATTTGGGTCATGTATATAAATCATCGTCACAAATTTCAAGACAACGGATGATTTAAAATAAGAAATTTTATTTAAAATATATCTTCCATCAGAAGCCAAGACACCGCCATCCACATTTGTTGCCCATGCTTGCCCCGTTTACTTGCCTACTATGAATGAGCCAATGCAAATAAAAACAAACATATTATAATAAAATTAAAGAAGAAGCAAAGCAAGGCAGCAGATCCCCAATTTCTTTTCCTTCTCACGCATGCAGGCCCTAATCCCATATTCTCTCACAAATCTCCCCTCCAAGACCTCACCACTACGCCTCCTTTCTCCTCTCTTCACACACCAGACTGAAACTTTCCCATCCACGCTGCCTCAAGCTCCGGTTGCGACTGCACTCGCTCCAGCAACCCCCTCGTATACACGACGTCTCATCTCCTTTCAAAGCCATGAAGCCCCACTCCTTCCTGCTCTCCCCACACCATGAGCAATCGACAACTACCCTCTCACCATCCCAGCAGCCACCTTATTCCCTGTTACCAAATGAAGTCTTTAGCCTTCTCGGCACCCCGCGCAATTTGTTATCTGCTCCGCCACCCACACCTCCCCCAGGCCGTCGCTCCAGCTGTGACACCTACTCCAAAATCTCGCATACGCCTGTCCCAGCTCGTGGGAAAAACATGGTTACCTCTCCGTCTGCCCACACACAAACCCAAGCCACAGCTCCCAAACCTACAAATCTCTCCAGCAAACTCTATACTCATGCCTAAACTCGCCTCCCTCTACGCTTAGGCAAGAATCTGACCTCAAGCTGTACACCTCTCCTTCCAACTTCCCGAACACACCCCACAAATCCCTCTCACACAGCCTAAAGAGAACTATCTTCTCCATCTTTCCCTCATAAGCCAGCCCATCTTTTCTTAACTCTTAACCTCAACAGACATCGAGGTAAGTGAAACAAAAATATGATTCAATATTTTATATTGTTTATTTCTGCCGTTGCCGTTTAGAAAAATTAAATTAAGTGCTATTTGAATACATCAAACAGCATGTTTACCGTAAGATTTAAGGCAAAACAATGAAGAAAGCGAATTTCAGGATTCTGTAAGGATGAAGTCATTTTTGCTTGCGTTAGTGCAGCAAGGAGAAATATGATTAAAGATTTTATGTGAAATCTATTTTGCTGTTTCTACACACACACACACACACACACACACACACACACACAAACATAAGGGGGAAGAAAGAAATATGCTGTTTTGAAATCTCGGCAAGTTCGACAATCACCTCGCTTCGCAAAGGTATAATGCAAAATATAAGTACCCGTTCGAGTTGTTCCAGGCGAGGAAACTTGCTATGGCTTTTAAATATGTATTTGAAAATCCATGTGCGTCTTTTAGACAAGTGGGATTGAAGATTTATAACCTTAAATGCCGCCCTTGCGCGTCATTTAAATGGGTGGGATCAAAGGTTTACGGCCTTGGTGTTTAACACCAACCATACACATCTTATAGACGGGTGGATATGGCCCAACACTCTCGAGGTAGCCCCCAAGCAAGGATGAAGCCGAGAGGCTATCAAATTTTCGATTGACAGGGGGACTTAAAATAAGACTTAGGGTATATTTAGGATAGCTTTCTGTCTGTTTTGCGTTTCATACCGTCACCACAGCTCCGTCTAGGGAACTACTTTCTAGAAATTTTTATGGTGGCCAGTTTTTTTCAACTTGAACAGTTAAAAAGCAGTGGCTGTAAGAAAGCAATTGTATGATTTTTTAGAAAAATACATATATATATTTATAGTTTCCAGTGCAACTTTCTAAAAAGTTAATTTCTCCACTACAGCTTAACAACCAAAGCCGTAGACACCCCAAACATACCCTTAAAATGAACCTAAAAAAAACTTAAATAGATCAAGTAAATAATAGATAAAGCTTAAAAGACAATTATATAAACTTAAATTAAAAGACGCAAAAAAGTGAGCTTGAAAATTTGAAACGTCGCGTTCAAATACCGTCAGAATCTACTTGCACTGAGAAAATTTTTGAAAGATGAAAACTAAATTCAAAAACTGAATGAAATGTATTGAAATTGTCCGTTATTTATAGAGGAAAAAAGATGTCGCGTAGGCCCGCTTAAATTTGATAAACTAAATAAAGAAGAATTTCGCCTCCCAAAAAATAACAAATTTCTAAAATGACATCTGGCTAAAGCATATAAACAGGAATCTTATTTAAAAACTACAATTGTCCTCAATTAATGCCCCTCGCCACTGGCTCGACAACCCTTTACATAAGCGAACAGAAGGAAAAATTAAGAACTTAAATGAAATTATTTGCACTCATATCAATAATAACAAACCCGTGCAAATAATAATAAAATCCCCCTAAAAATCAATTTAAGCTAACAAAAATAAATGCCCGCATGTGCTTCGACTAACATTTTAAATATTCAATAAAGAAATATGAGAATGTTGCACAAGCTAAATTGTATGCTTAAGCTTAAAGGTAACATGCTCCAAAATATGTGCGAAGCTATTTAAACATCGATTCAAACCAAGAAACATAAATCTCCTGCATCTGCTTTGATGTGCTCCTAAAATTGCTTCCAAAAATGTGTACAAATTCCAAAGCTTTTTAAAAATCTTATTTTTAAATACTGTATTAAAAATATTAATTATGCATGCTTTTAAGTGGATCGCCTTACTTATAGGGCAAGTTCATAAGTCTCGCATGTTGGCCAATCTGCTCCTCCTCCATATATTGACTGAAGTTAATAATATTGAGCTCCAACTGAGTAAGTTTGATCCTACTCACATAGATTTGAGTTGACATGACTAATGCTCTTAATGATGTCTAAGTAATAATTCTCCGATGATAGCTGAATTAATAGAATATTTCAACCAAATGGATCTACTTTCAAAATTAAACTTCAAAATATATAATAAATATTGAAACCAGTTCTCTGTAAGCAGGATCGAGTCGACAGAGTTTAGAAACACTGTTCCCCAATGATGACCAAGTTGATAAAATATTTCAACCGAACCACTCATCAAATTAAAAGATTTTAAATCATAAAAAATGATACTTAGAGGAAAAATTATGTCACCAATGCTTAAAGCAAGATACATCCTTGCATCCATAAATTTCTGTCGAGGCTAACAAATATAATATTGACTCGATCTCACAAAGAGTCTATATCATCTTAAACATGATGTTAAATTCATGCTCAAAATGATCTAATGACATCCCATGAGTCCTTTGCTTGTGTGGTTTTGTCGTCAAATTGCACCAAAAATAGTTATGACCAAAGCCTTCTGACCAGATGGTTTAGCACTAAATAACACCATTATATTACAACCATAGCCATAGATCGTATGTTCCCTAATGACAATCTGCCTTTTTGAGTATTGAATCATAGGGATATTTAATAGGACACGAAGCTCTCGATAAGCTAAGATGGATTTAGATTAGTCCTCTTAAACAAAAATTCACCCTAGATATATAAGGTCCTCTAGAAGAAGCAACCCATGGTTGTTGGCAATGATCTTTATGTCAAGTTGGTTGACCACCAACACTGACTAAGTAGACCTAGGACCATAACAACCTGAGATGACAGAAACATGGGATGTCAATTGGGTTCTTCATTATTTCCCTGACCATCTGCTTTGAACTCACAGTAAAAATTTCATATGTTTAAAATTTAAATTTGTTTGCTACTATATGTTAAGTCTAAATACTTAGAATCTAATGATTAACTTTAATCAAAAATGCTTTCCAATTATCGAGAAAAGTAATTAACCATAGGGGCTTGTGCCTATGAGAAACCTCGAACCCCATATCTTAAAGTCCTTGCAGAATGAGGGTGAAATCTCTAGGTAATGTCTTATCTACTATCCATCTACCATCTAAATATTTAACTTGGAATTGAATAGCTTAAGCTATCAACGAGAGTTCGGTGCTTTTCGAATTTTGGAGCCCACGCCCCTTATATCTTTCTCACTCTTAATATTCCTACAGCATAGAGCCCATAAGAAATAAATTGAAAATTATTTACAACCACTGATAAATTATCAAAAAATTTTATGAAAGATGGTGTGTTCAGACATGATATCTATAAAAGAAAATAATTTCAAATGAAAATAACTATAATGTGAATTATTAAAAATTTCTAATCTATGGCATCTTATCAAATTGGAGCACTAAAAGAAAACTAGCTTGCTTAAATTACATTGAATCATTAAACGCATTTATATTGAAAAATGGTGGAAATAACTTAAATTGTCACTGCCTACCTATCATACAGACCAGAAAGAATTAACATGCGTTCCTATCATACAATTCAGAAAGAATTAAAGGCATTTCATGTTTCTGCCTACCTATCATACAATTCAGTAATTTTAAAATGCATTCCACAAAAAATATAGTTAAAAATTTTAAACTCCCACCAAAACTAAGTGGAGATTAATTATGACAAAGGGCTGTCTCAATATCAAAGATTACCAACTCCCTCATGTTATCGAATAAAGAACTCTATAGTGTTGATCATAATTAAAATGAGAAAAGTAATATTTTAAGATCTCTCATATTGAAAGCAAAAGTTAATATAAATATTTAACTCTGTGATGGATGAAAAATAAAAAATGAAAAATAATTTAAAAGCAAGAATAGAATAGTAGAAGTACTACAGAAGAAGAGAGTTAAAACTTCAATAAAGAGAATACAAGAAAAAAAAAAGGAATAAAGCCCAATATTGCCTCACATTAAATTAGAGAATAGCAATGTGAAAGTGGGTACCATTACTAAAAATGACAGATGACAATACATTAAATTTGAGTAGTTACGTTAGCATATCAGAAAAAATAATTGAAATGAAAAGTCAATTGCAATATCCGCATAGCGGGCATTTTACCAAAATTCATTGTAAATCTTTTAATTGAGTTAATCTTATTCTGTAAGGATCTGTTTTCAAGACATTTTAACGATGACTCTATTGAAGAAACTTTAACTGAATATTCTAATCAAATGCATATTAGAGGATATTTTCACCTAGCTTCCTTGTCTCAATAGTAAATTTACCTGTCTAGTGGGTGATTCATTCCAATACCGATAAAAGAAGCAAATATCAAAACTTGCTACCACTAATGCATTGCTTCGACCGAATTTGTCGCCTCGGCCGGCTCTTACCTTTTGCGGAACTTATGTGAATCTTTTCGCTGCTTTCGTGAGGGTAACTGTCGAGACTCGCTAGTGTGGTGATTTGCGTCTTACCATTCGCAGAGCTCGTCGCTGCTGAGCAGAGAACCACTTCAAGCCCTTTATCCACATTGAGCTTTGATATTGGTTTTTTTATGCTTGGTGTTAAGAAGCCAATCGGACGATTATAATATCGTTGTCAATCGCCTTCTTTTATGTTTTACCGATTGGACGTCTATGGCGTTGTTATCGCTTAATTTGTGATATTACCGATCGGCTCGTGTCTTATACTTTCACAGGTCTCAGTTACTTGTTCGGATCGTCGCCTCGATCGGGCCTCAACTTTCATCAGGACTTAGACGGATCTAGTTGTTGCCTTCCTGGGGGTAACCATCGAAACTAGCTAATATGGTGATTTGCGTCTTACCTTTCACGGAGCTTGTCGCTACTTAAGGAACCATCTCTAGAGCTTTATCCAATTCAAGCTTAGAGACCAAGATTTTCGATGTGGGTGTGTTGTATGCTATTATGCCGACCGAACCTCTTCGGAATTGTTGTCGGTGTTATTTCTCGGATTCAAGTTCCCTAGTGTTAATTGGACCTGAGAAGACATTAGAAAAATTTGTCATAGCATCAGAAAAGTTTTTTGAATTAATACTCCTTTTATCACTAAGTAGTGTGTCAATCGCCCGAAATTGATTGAGCGGTGTGCAAATACGATCAGTCGGCTCATTGCGATGGTTGGGAACCAACCATTAATTTTGTGGTACTCGTCTCCTAGTCAAAACCTCTAGAAAGACGACAAAAACAGCATTTTCAGCTCCATATATGTTATTTCATGAACTCCTTGGCATGCTTCGTGTTTAATAGTGTCTTTGAAATACATTTTTCCTCGTTGGTATCGCTTTCCTTCTTGTTGGTAGCATGCTCTACGCTCATCCGACATTTTAGGATGTTGAATCTAAATTTGCCCTGTAAGCATGCCGAAGGATCAGAGCCGTGGGAAGCTTGATGGAGAAGCAGAGAGAAATAAATAGAAGAGCACACGTAAACTTGTCTCGTAAAGGCGAACTAGAATAATCCAGGTCTCTGTGACCCATTTTATATATTGAAAGTGTGGGTTACTAGAAAAAAGAGAGTTCTCTCTACAAAGCTATAAGAGCGAAAAAACTCCTAATACATGCTATAGACCTGCTATTTATAGAGGATAGAAGGAAAAAAAAGTGAAAGATTACATGATTGTCATTGCTTTAATAAGAGTGTTATAGGACATTATTGTCCTTTATATTGCCTTTTTGTATTTGTAACCGACCCTTGTACCTTTTCATCTAGCCTGAACCTTGGTCGGCAAATATGATGTTGATTGGCTATTTTGTCTAATGTCAGTCTGTTTTTGCTCTAGGAAGTCGGTCAACTTTGAGAGAAGTAACCAATCAGCCCTAACGAGGTCGATCAGCGTGTTTGATTATAGTTCCTTTGTGATTTCTAGATATCCTTGGGGGAGTTATTGAGAGAGTCTCACATTGATAGTTGTGAGTTTGTTGGGGTTATTACACGCTTATTCTTTCATTGTCGTGAATATATGTTTCTGCTCAGCCTGTGTGGCCATTTTGGTTGTCAGACCGGCCTTGAGTTGCTCATCTACAGTTAGTCGCCAGCCCTTTGGATGGCTAAACAACGGGTCGGGTGGTAGTTTTTCAATCGATCGACTTCATGAGTATTTGTTGTTTTTCGTTAACTGGTGATCTTTATTTTACCCTTTTGATCTGGACTGCTAGATTGTCTCAAGATTCATACATATCATTTTTGGGTGTACACTCCCCATATAATTTTGGATATATGTACATGAAAAAAAATTTGAATGATTTAGAAGAATTAATTCACATAATACTTCTAGAAATAAGATTTTTTATTTTAGAAGATTTAACTAGACATACTAGTAGAGTGGTAAAAGACTTTAGAAGCATTCATAGTGGCTGTGATTTGGAAGTGACTAATGAATATGATTGAGTCATATTAGATTTTTTTTAATTTATGGTTCTTTTATTGCTAACATTTTATTTAAAAAAAGCATGAGCATATTAACAATGATAAGAATAAATTTAATAAAATGTAAACTAATTATTTTTTTGAGAAAAATAGATCGTCGAGCTTGTAAAGATTATAAGATCATTCAAAATAAAAATTTAAGTACTCAACATCAATTATTAGTTTTTACTTTTAAAATAAATGTTGAATGATAAAAAATACAATGAAATATTTTCATAAAATTAGACGTGGGCAATTAAAAGACAAATAAAATTAATTTTATGAGTTAACATTAAGAATTTAAGATATGGGATGCTCATGAAGAAGTTAATGCAATATATGATGTATAGAACACTATTAAGCAAGTTATAAAAGATGTGTTTGAAAAATTAAAAAGAAAGATCTCATGAATAAAAATAGTTGGTGGTGGAATAAAATGTGCAAGAAATGATAAAAAAAATAAAAATATATTAAAAAAATTAGTTTATATGTAAAAATTTGGAGATTTGGGAAAAGGCAATAAGAAGGTCAATAGGGAGTCTAAAAGAATACTTTGTGATGCTAAGAATTTTATTTTAATAATCGTTATGATAGATTACATATGAAATAGTGTGAAAGATATATGTATAAACTCATTAAGTAAAGAGACGAGAAAAGTAAAAAAATTTAGTTCAAGTAAAATGTATTAATATATAGAAGTCAAAAAGTACTTATCTTTGATGAGTATATTCAACATAAGTGGATGAGATATTTTGATAAACTTTCAATGAAAACTCTGAAAATATGATTGTCTTTAGTAATCTTAATATCGTAAATAATAATTTTCTTGTATTTTCACCATCGCATTGATGAAATAGAAGTTGAGGAGACTTTATGGAAAATGAAGAATGAAAAAATAATATAACCTAATAATATTCCAATAGAAATGTGAAAATGTTTAGGAGATCTGGGCATTTTTAAACTTACTATTTTTTTTACTATTATTATAAAAACTAAAAAAATGTCTGATGAGTAGAGAAATGTTAATTAATTTCTATTTTTAAGAATAAAAAGGATGCATAACTTTGTGTCAATTATCGATGAATTTAATTAATATCATACATTAAAGTTATCGAGAAGAATAATTGAAAATAGATTAAAACGTGATATAAGTATTTCTCAAAATCAGTTTTAATTCATGTCGGACAAGTCCAATATGGAAGTTATAGATTTATTGAGAGTGTTGATAAAGAAGTACAAGAGAATAAGAAGGATATACATATGATTTTTGTTGATTTAGAAAAAAAACTTAAGAAAAAGTTGCAAGACAAATATTATGGAGAATTCTAGAAAAGAAAGGAGTCGATATTGTTTATATTCAAGTCATTAAAGATATGTATACTGGAATTGTTACTTATGTTTGAACATAAGGTGGATTTACCAAGTATTTTCCTATTTCAGATGGATTACATCAAGGATAAACTTTAAGCCCATATCTTTTTGCTTTAGTTATGGATGTTCATACTGGACATTTACAGGATGAGGTATCATGATGTATGTTTTTCACTGATGATATCTTTCATGTGGATAAGACTAGAAAGAGATTTCAAAAAAAGTAGATTTATTGAGGTCAACTTTAGAATCTAAAGGCTTTATTTTGAGTAGATTCAAGACTAAGTACATGCAATGTAATTTTAGTAGTAGTGGTCTTGTGGTGGGGTTGTAACAATTGGTAATCAAGTCATTAAAATCAGTAAAGGTTTTAGATATATCGGGTTTATTGTTCAAAGTGATGGTGATATGGATGGGAATGTTATTAGTAGAGTTTAAGTTGGACTGTTGGAGTGGAAGAATGCATCGAGTCTATTATGTGATAGAAAAGTATCTCTTAGACTTGAGAGAAAATTTTATAAGATGGTGGTGAAACCTAGAATGTCTTATGATGTAGAATGTTGGTTGTAAAAGAGAAGCATAAATTAAGTGTTGCTGAGATAAGAATGCTCTGGATGAGCGGCATTATACTTAGACATAAAGTGAAACTAATATATCTGCAAAAAGGTTGGAATAGCTCCGGTGACAAACAAGTTTCGAGAGAGTCATCATAGATGGCTTGTTCATATTAAATATTGACAATCTTTAGGAAAGTATATATTTTAAATTTGACTTATGTTAAGAAAAGTAGAGGTAGACTTAGCATTTTGTCTAAAAAAAAATCTTAATTTATTAGAATTAAATGAAAATATGACTCACAACAAGAAACAATGGAGAAAAAGATTCCATGTAGCTGACCCCACTTAGTGGGACAAAGACTTCTTGTTGTTGTAATCAAATCCAAAGCCGATGCAGCCTCAAGAAACATACATTTTGAGACATAGAATTTACCCCTACATGTCAAATTACATAACCAAAATCAAACACACTTAATAAAGTAGGCTGTGAAAATTGGGTTATACACGCGCACCCTAATAACAACCAAGAAGGTTGTCCGCGAAAGATTATAAAAGGCAAATATGGGAAATAAATATGGGTCAAGAAAAAACTCCAAGCCACGCAATGAATCGAAAAATCATAATTCAAAACTAAAGTTTTTTTCTGGTAAAAGCTTCTTCGAAACACAAACAGAAATCCAAATTGAATGACTCAAAACTACCATCAGGTTGTTATCAGGTAGTGGCAGCATGAATACGAATCAATCAAACCAATGTCGATACCAGCTATACAATATATTGTTACGCAATGTACAAGATCAACTGCCTCAAAGAACGTAGATAAGCAATGCATAGGACGGCCACTGGAAATGCAAAGGCATACGCAATCCCAAATACTGAAAAAATATGCAAAGTTAAGGGAGAAAAAAAAAAAAGCTAGAGATGATTAGCAATGGCTGAATTGCAGCAGTTGACGTAAGGAAAGAGAATGGTTGCCTGATTTTGATAACACTGATTCATTTGACGTAATAACCTTGAGACCGGATCGGATTCCGCCATTCAAAGCCATAGCTGCCCCTCTTGAACTCTGCTGCCTCTTCTCTTACCTGCCACGGGGATTTGCGTGCCCTAGATAGAAATTACGGGTAGGCAATCGATTTAGCTCGAAGATCCTAAATCGCTCGAAATTGATTCTAATTTTAGAAACGAACGAGCCCGTATAGCCAAAATTTTATACGAAATTTTTTCCAGGCATATTTTTACTTCCAATATATATATATATATATATATAAGAGTTACAATTCGATTCCAATTTGGAAAGAATCAGAACAAATTAATTTCAGCTATCTTATTTGGATTTTGAGCCGGATCGAGCTGATTTCAAATTGAAAAAGATCCAAATAACTTAAATTTGAGCTAGCATATTTCAATTTCAAGCCGGATCGAGCTCAATTCAATTTCAAGTCGAGCTGGCTCAAAATCGAACATAACGAGTCACGAGCTGATTTTGAACCAAACTCAATCCATTCGAGTAAATTTCAAACCAGCCCCAGCTCGGCTCAAAATTAACTTGCTAATAACCCTAGAGGACTCAGTGGTGAGGAATGCCAACTAGGAGAAACAAAAATTTAGGAAATTTTAAAAAAAGCGGGTCGTGCACAAGACCTAGACTAATTTTTATGACTGAGTTGTCACAAGACCTTCCATGAAATAAGTGGCTTAATTTTCATATGATCACATCCACCCATAAAATGTGTTTGATTGCCCATAAATAATAATCTTTTGTTTTACTAAAAATAATTAATTATGTTTCATTCAAATTTATATATTTAATATCAATCTAAATAAGTAAGCTAGTAAATTTATATTTTGCACATATCACTACTAAATAATTAATAATCTTCTAAGAATTAGATGTATGTATTGTAGTTTTATTACATTTATTATTGCTTATGTCATGCTTTTTAGTATTCGAGTGATATTATCATTGAGTGTTGGTTGTGTAAATAGTTATGATTTAAATATTACACATTAAACTGTTAACAAAACAGAAAATTTTTATTTTATGTGCCACATAATAATAGACATTGGAAAGATAAGTTTGTAAGCTCAAAAATTTCTTCCATACTAGAATAATCCTTTTGACCACATACTATTTCGGTTACGTTTTATCTGTTTCTAACGACGACAGTTTTGATAACAATCAATCTGATTTCGATCTCATAGTCAATTCTCAAATTGTACACAATCTTGATGGGTTCAGCGATAACAAAAATAATAATAATAACATGACTATGATAACAGCAATCAAATGACAATATTGTTGCACTTGAATTACAAAGAGTGCTAATTTCCATAAAGTTGGAATTCTCAAACTCTGAAATGGCTTTAGAAAAATCAATCAATGCATCTCCAAATAAAACTCCAAATTTGGCACAAAAGCAAGAAGAGATAACTAAGGTCGATATACGGAGCAGAAAAGTTCTACCTCCAAGAATAGCTCCTAAAGATAAAGGAAAACAAATGGTCGTACCCAAAGAAGTGATTTCGTCGGTACAAGAGAAATTAATTCGAGAAAACATTACGAATCTTATAATAAAGTGAGCAACAATGTTTTAGCCCATCTTAGGAAACTACTAGCAAAGTTGAGCATTTACGATACCCTGGTCTTCTTCAAGGAAGTGAGGGAATTATTAGTAAAGGCTCTCTTGGAAATTAGCTCAACTTGCTAGTGCTTCCTCAGATGAGGCTTATACGTTGAAGGGACAGTCCAAAGTCACATTTTCTGATGATGATCTATTGTGGGAACGACTAAACATAACTGTCTGTCGTATATCTCGGTGAATGTTGATAACACCATGCTTTCAAGTGTGCTTATTGACTTGGGTGCCTTTATCAACATTGTGAAACTGAGGACACTCGCATATCTAGATATTGATGCCCATAGGCTGACAGTAGAAAAGATGACGCTACGTGACTTTAATAAAAGAGGAGAAAGTGTCGTGGGTTCGATATCACTACTCTTAAAGATCAGTGATTTGGTGCCAACGACAAAATTTTATGTCATAGATTCTGAAACATCTTTCAATGCTCTGTTAGGTCAACCATGGCTATACAAGCACAAGGTGTTCCCTTAATCGCTGCATCAAAGGATTAAATAACCTTATGAACGACAGAATTATTGCATTAAAGGAGACCTACAATCATTTTCAGTACATGAAATCAAGATACATGAAGATGCTTCCAATTAAACTCTGTTGAAGAGAATGGTATTCTCCCGAGATATGGTTGCAAGTGCAGAAGAAAAGGATAAAAACAGGGAAGTCAATAAAGAAGTCAAAAAAGAGATCAAAGAAGAAGAAAAGAAATTCAACAAATATCATGCCCTTAAACAACAAAAGGGAAAATTCCCAAAAACTCACATCTGAGGTCAAGGGCAGGAATTAGGAAAAGGGAGAGAGAACCCATCCTTTGATATGAAGAAAACTCTAAAGATTAACTTTAAATTGGATTCCAGATCCACGAAAGAAAGAGAAAAAAAGAACAATGATAATAACGCAGGAAGAACAACAATTCAAAATAACAGTCGAAGATGAAGAAGAAAAAGAAGAATATGTGTCAATGTACGAAAGAATTAATCACTATGTACAAAATATAATTCTAACTTTGATTTTTTTCATACTAAACTGAGGGTTGGGTGGTCAAAGTGGTACATAGTGAGGGTATGAAATCCGTTATATTCTGTCTTAATTCTTCTTCTTCTAGTTTTGAAATAGATGTAAAATTGGAAGAAGATAATTTCTTAAAATTAATGGAACTTCCTGTTGAGCACTAAATGTTAAAAAACTTGCTCAACGTGCTTTGATACCAAAATAGTGGTTGACAAATCAACCCTACCTCCTTAAACAACTATAAAATAATAAATAACATGACTGTAATTCGAATGAGAATGTTGGATTCAGCACGATCGGGCCTCTAAATGACAAAAAAGTTGCCTAATTGTGCTGAAGAATCTATTACAAAATGTGCAGAAGTATCCAACAATTCCGAAGAACCTCCGATTGAAGATGCACTACTAAAATTTGAGGAAGAAATCAAACTAACAATAGATGAACTAACAAAGGTCAATTTAGAAACCGAGAAGGACCCAAGACTAACATTCATCAGCTCACTACTCAATGATACTGAAGGAAAAAAAACTAGTCTAAGTGTTTAAAGAATATAAAGATTACTTCGTCTAGACCTACAACGACATGCCCATACTAGCTTTGGAGGTTGCATTCCATAAACTTGGATTAGAACAAATTGTAGTCCCAGTGAAGCAAGCTTCAAGGAGAAGGCGTGTACAGATAGAATAATGGGTCATAGATGAGGTTAAGAAATTGATCGATGTTGGCTTTGTCCATGAAGAAAAAAATCCAACTTGGCTAACCAACACAATGCCTGTAAAGATAAAAAATGGCAAGATCTGATTTTTTGTCAACTATAAGGATCTAAATAAGGCCTGCCCAAAGGATGAATTCCCTTTATCAATTCTATAATTGATGGTGGACATTGCATCAGCACACACAGTCTTCTCATTCGTGGATGGATCATCAACCTACAACTAGTTCAAAATATCTGTAGAAGATGAACAAAACATGGACTTTAGGACACCCACTGGGATCTACTTCTATAAGGTAATACCCTTTGAACTCAAGAATGATGGAGCAACATACCAGTGGGCTATGAAATGGATCTTCGATGAACTCATCCACAACCAAGTCAAGTGTTATGTGGATGACTTAGTCATCAATAGAAGACAAAAGGACGATCAAGTGTAAGATTTAGAAATCATCTTCGAACTATTATGATAATTTAATCTTAAGATGAATTTCTTAAAGCGTGTCTTTGATGTCACATAAGGGAAATTCTTAGGATTTGTCGTTTGTCATCATAGCATTGAAATTGACCCTGTCAAGCTTAAAGCTACCTTAAATATGTCACCCTGATGCAGGTGTTCACAATATGTTATAAATGTCTTTAAACACTACAACACACTAGGAAACTTACTATAGGAAATATTAATATCAATCACAATAAATCTAACTTCAATTTAATCAGTTTTATCTTAAAGCTGGCACTCCTAGTGAACTAAGCTTTTCTGATAATTTTTATATCATTACTCTAATGCAACCGTAAGTATATGTATCGCTCAATTAATAAAGGGCTCTAATGAAGTTTTAAGTATCGATTCCATAGGGAGGTGAAAAATCTTATGATAGTAGCACAAGTACCCAATATTTAAACTATGTAATAACTCAATTAAGAAATACAAGTTGATGGTGTTTTAATGTAACTAATAGAACTACATTTTCTAAGCTAATTTCAAAATTTCAAAGTTAAATTTACTAGACTAAATTAAGTTTTAGTAATGAAGAGTTCAAATTTAAGAAAGTATCATTCCCTTTACAATGAGGTTATGGTTAGTGAATGATTCAGATTGTCCCAAATTGTATTGTGCTAAATAGAAGCATTCATATTCTTTCTCTTCTTTTACAAGTGAAAAAGAACATTGGTTAATCCAATGTTTGATCCCTAAATTCGCGGTTAGGCTGGGAGGATACTGTTTCTCACTTTAAAGCTCCCACGTTCCCCTCGCGTGAGGGTTATCATCTTGCTTTATTTTCCAAACGCTTGGACCAAATTGTGGATTTTAGTTTGTCACCATAATATCTTCAATTCTACATGCATCAAAGTATATTTTCTTATTTACTTGCACTCAACCCCATGGACTACATTCTCATCCATGAAATTGAATGTGATTCTCACTTTGTTGTAGAACACATAGCCCATCTGAATCGTATGTTTCACAATAAATTTTAACATTTCAATTAACCAAATCAAAAAGTAAACGAAGTTCTAAGTTTAAATTATCACAACTATTATCATTTAATTATTGCACAACAATTCTGATTCATCACAAAAACATACCTCATTTTAGGGAGAAGGACAAAGAAATCTACTCAAAATTAATGAGGAAGATAAAACAAAACAAAGATTTTATATGTAAAAGCAAGTTCACAACACAAAAAGTATAAACATAACTTATCTCAAACACTTCCCCACGCAAATCCCTTGAAGTATTTTGAATCTCTTTCTCTCTTAACGACACCACTCAATTCTCTTTTAAAAAGGTAAGGAAGAATCAATCTCTCACTTTCCCACTTCTCCTACAACTCTTAAAGAAATTCCCCTTCAAATCTTCACATGAAACTCTTCTACTCTCAACAACTGACTCCACCCTCTCACACACTTTCTCCTCTTTTTTCTGACATAAGAAAACTCCTTTATAATGTTGGGATGAATTTCCCAAGAGTTGCCTCCAAAAATCATCCAAATTCATTGAATATGGGGAGTAATCGTCTCTAACGTCGTCGACGCTAAAATTTGGCACCGTCGACGCCATCCGTCTGAAATTTAGCACCTTTTTTCCTCTAAATGCCTAAAATCATTATACTTGCAACAAAACATTAAAATAAATTCCTTTAAAGTACAATATCACAAAAAATTAGCATACGATGTATATGAAAAATCAATCCTTTTTGGTGCATCAAAATCCCCCAAATGTAACTGTTACTTATCTTCAAGTAACTCTTTTACTACATAAAAATTATGACTTATGGTGTCGAACTATACTTTAACATGATTATAATTTTTGTTTTATAAATATGACAATAAGATTTTTTGACAAGTTTTTAATGACTTTGGTCAAATCTATAAGTATAAGAATATTTAGTAATCAAGCATAAGAATTCTAATTTTCTATTCATTTCAACAATAATGTAATTTGTCATATTATGGATGCTTGAAGTACCATATGAAAAGAATTTCATGAGACTCTATTAGTAAAGATGTTAATTCATAAAAATAAATTCAAAAATATCGTTATGTTCTTTCTTTTAAGTATATTCAAATGAAGCTAATTTTTGGTTAGGAATCTCCTCAAGCTTCTCCTCACATATATTTTCTTTTCTTTCTTTTCTTTTTCCTTATGATTTTTTTTAATCCTTTCTTTTTTTTCTTTCCCTTTCTTTTCATGTGAGGATTACTATATCTGGATAGCCTTTAATGATTTTGAACTTCAACATCCTCTCCCTAAAATAGAAACTTATAACATTCCTTTAGTTTATAAATATATTAGTTTTTTAATGATTCATCATAGGGTCTCAATCTTTTCTTCTTATATGTATCCCTAAGACTCTTAATATTTCAAAAATACAATTTCCTATATTTTAAATAGTAAACTATAGTCTAATACTCTTATACTAAACATCTTAACTCTAGAGTTAACATTCATTATTAAAAACTTTAACTTAACTCTACTATGATATTTAAATAAAATAAAAAATATAGTTTTCTAAAGTTAAGTTCTCATACCAAAAGTCATGTTAAAATAATTTTAAAAGATATAGTTCATTGAGGAAAAATAAAATTTAGTCTCTTTTTTAAGAAAAGTTTTTTTTTTGTCCCCAAACTTAGATTTTTCAATAAGTAATGTTTTTAGTATCGAGATGAAGGTGGAAAAAAGCATTAAATAAATTCAAAAAGACTAACCTTCTGTCTCGAATTTCTGAATTTGAAACCATGCAGGTATCAATTTGAAAAGAACAGGTATATAGCGATGTAGAAAATTTACTAAAAATAATACATCAAAAGATTTGCAGGGTAAACAAAAATCAAAAATAAACTTTAAAAACAACTAAACATCCAAGTTTAACATATAACAGAGTAAAAATAACATCAATCCAAATCTACAAAACAAGTTCAACATTCAAATTTAACTAACAAACATAAACAAAGTTTAATTAACTAAAAATAATAAAACAAACTACTAACAAAAATAAAGTTTAATTAACTAAGAACAATAAAACAAACTACTAACAAAAATAAAGTAAACAGTGATCACACAAATAGCCATAAACTACACATCATCCTCCTCCTCAACATCATCTTCTTCTTCTTCTTCCTCAACTTCATCTTCCGTATCATCGGGCTCATAAGGAGTGAATCTGGGGCAAGTAGGGAATTCGACAGTGTGATCTCCCCTTAAAAAGCTAGTCATAGCCTCATGATATGCAATATCAAATTCAACTCTCCTTCTCATGTATTCATCATTACTAGAATTTCAAGCATCCATATTAGTCATCCTATTTTGCAGTGTCAAAATGTCTCCTTGATGTATCATAAGCTGCCCTATAATGTTTTGAAGAGAATAAGTGCTAGAAGTTAAAGGAATATCATGATTTTTACTACTTGTTCTCCAACTAGCATGAAACTCATATTTGCAAATAGTAAGATTACTGATAGGGTTAAGGTGCTGAATTATTTCTTCTTCTTTATTAAAATCTACTCCTGCTTATTCACATAAAGTGAAAATCAAAACAGGATATCCCAAACCTCCAATAGTTTTAACCTTCACAATACTATGGGCATTGCGACAAATGAGAAAGCCAATATCTATTCCCTTCATTTGTTGGAGGCAAAAGTTTAAAATTGCTCTCTCCTTAGTCACCTCACTATGATGGTTAGTAGGAAGCAGTCCTGCAGAAATAAAATAATGTCAGGATTTGGACTGTGGATTTAACATGGAAGTGGAGAAGTTTACCTTGTGGTTACTCTTTATTTTCCAAACTCCTTTTCCATCAGTCAAATAAGCAATCACTTCATCAAAAGCCAAATCAATAGCACTAAA
>NEWO01000209.1:425349-445460 GCA_003013225.1 Phalaenopsis aphrodite
TGTTCTAAACCTTCCTAATAGTTTCTGGAATAAGTTCAACACTATCAAACAAAATACGATACAAATTCGCTAACACATTTAATACCAAAAAAAAACTAAACACTCACATAACATAACACACACAAATAACATTCACAAATAACATAAAAACTACAGTAGTTCATCAACCAGTACATTTGATTGTTCAATCACAACTACAACATAAAAGTTTAAATAACAACCACAAATAAAAAAGTTACAATACACACAAAATAACACAAAAGTCCAAATATAATATCAATCCTAAGCCTCATCATCATTCTCATCATTATCTTCCTCGCTCCATACATGTGCATGCTCTTATGGGGTATAGTGTGGATGTGGAGGAAACACAACACTATGATCTCCTCTAGTCAGTTTATCCATATACTTGTGATAACTCTCCTCATACTCACTATGCTTCTGTAGATGATCCCCTATACGATCTACTTTTCCTTTAATATCATGTACTCGATTTGCAGTATAATTAATATTATTTTTCATTTTATTCAATAGCTCTGTTTGTGAATATATAAACTGACCTGATGTTGCATGAGAAGTCGAAGCATGAGACGTGGAAGCAGCGGAAGTAGAAGCACCTGAAGCTCTAGAGAATCCTCCTCTCCAGCCAAAAATAGAATGCTCAGCATAAGACTTCACATTAACACTGGTAATGGGCTTTAGAGGCTAATGGACCTCTTCCTGGTTATCTGATCTCACGTCGGCCTGCTCACATAATGAATGAATAAAGGAAGTAAATCCCACACCTGCAATAGTAGTAACTTTGGCAGAACTCCAAATACACTAATAAATAATTGCTCCTATATTAATTGGCTTCCCCTAATGGACCATGCCTTAAGGGTGGCATTCAGCTTTGAGGTAGGGATGTTAATTCTTCTTTCATTTGTTATTTTCCACAGTCCTCTTCCATCAGTCAAAGCCGATATAATTTCATCTAACTCCTGCTATGTAGGATTGCAATTATAATAAAATCAAATTGTAGTAGGTGACTGCAGGTAAAACTAGTTAATTACCTCGGTCGTGAAATGAACTGCCTGCCCTTGAATCAATACGAAATTTTCTTCTTCCTTAAGGAGGTTTGCATAAAACTCTCGCACAATAAAATAACTATTATGACTGAGAAACAACAAAATTTGTCCCAAATTCTTCTAATGATCATATAATTTATCTCACCACCAAGCTTGTCAAAGCATTGCTCCTGAATCAATTTACGTGATTATAGTGCCTGCATGTAATGACACTGAGCTTTTGAACTCACAAATTTGTCTGAATCAATGGTGGTACTCAAAATTTGCATAAAAAACACAATAAATTTCAAAATGAAGCTAAAATCACTAAAATTAACTTCAAAGGCTTAAACTACTAAATTTAAGTGATTTTCAAACCTTTTCATCAAATTTTCACCACGAATAGTAAATTTTAGATTTTTCCACAAGGCTCTTTAGATACATGGTGAAAATAAAAAATATTTTCATAAGAGTAGTGCTCTTACCTTAAGAAGATAAGATCTAACAAATTTGGCTTGAAACAACTCAAAAATCTCTAAGATATAGGATGCCCTAGCCTTAAAATCACGAAAATGGTGAAGAAGTAGATGTCAGGAAGTAAAAAAGAATGGATATTTTTGGCTTTTTAATGCCTGCGAACCTGTCTTCGCGAACCGGCACCTAAGCGAGAAAGTTCAACCCTTAGCCACGAGTGCACAAATTTTGATGTTTTAGCTAAATGCACTTTTAAGCTCATTTGATCAATATTTCTTCCCCTTTTACTCTTCTTATACTCCAAAATCACACATTAATACTAAGATAGATTCAACACAAGTTTCAGACAAACAAACACTTCATTACAAACAAACAAATAAGTACAAAATACAACTATTCAACCCAAGATTCTTGGATAAGATCTCATCTTTACTCACACTTTAACACATTAAGCAAAACACAAAACAAACACATAAGACACAACAAACTTATGACACATACAATACATAAAACACAAAACACTAACAATTAAACATGACTGATTAACTGCTTAATACGACTTAAGAACTTAATTCCATTCCCCATTAGGTGGAACATATCCAAAACCTCCATTAGTTCCTTCAGATGCATTTGGTATATAAATTTGATGAAACGGGCGATGGTTGAAAACTCTTACCGAATTGTCTTCTATCCACATGTTCTTCAAAAACATCACTTTATCTGCCTGACTAGTATGAATAAAATGCATCTTTAGTTGCCATCCAATATGCGCTAAATGTGCATTAGTATCCTTTACCTTTACTTCGATTGAAGCCATGTCAGCCTCAATCTTTGCAATCTTTTTTGCTATTTTTTGGATACTAACAGCTAGAAATTCATTCTATAAATCTTGCGCACTCTCACAAATGAATTTCTTCTTGTTTGCATCCTCTTTCTTCTTAACTTCACTCTCCCAAGGAGACATTTTTGTAACTTAAACTCTTCCCTTAGACTTTTAGGATGAAAATTTGGAATAGGGTGAATATCTCTTCATCCGACTCCTATTTATAGACTTTAGAAGCACCAAACCATCCCCCCACGTTCACAAACAACCAAATAACATTCCATACAACTTCCACATGATTAAGGCTTCAAGAACCTCATTTTTCACGTTTTACATAACTCCGGTGCCTAAGCGCCAACTGCTGCCACTTAGTCGCCAGTGCTCATTTTAGCACAGGTCTGCTAAACATTCAAATAATCATTCTAACTTATCTAAGTTATCAATTAAGGTCTCATAATCTCCACTAACATAATGTAATCAAAATACTACCACATAATTCTTATTTCAAACCAAACAACAAAGCACTCAAAACAAACTCAAAGCAAAGCACACCAAAGCGATTAGTTTTACGTAGTCAGCCTCACACACGAGTGCTTGCTCTGAGTGACCCAACATCATATTTTCATGAAGTTTAAGTTGATTCACTGAGAAGTATGGTTTCATTCTATGAACATTCACTTTGAATATTTTCTCAGTTTTAGGATGTTTAATATCCTTAGCTCCATAAGTATTTTATTACAATAAATGGGCTCATCCACTTTGACTTAAGTTTTCCAGCAAATAGTCTCAATTTGGCATTATAAAGCAAAACTTGTTGCCATGGCTTAGTATTTTTAGTCAAAATCCTACGATCATGCCACATCTTCTTCTTTTCTTTATATATCTTAGCACTTTCATACGATTCATTCCCCATCTCTTCAAGCTCATTCAATTGCAATAATCTTTTCTCATCAGCATCTTTTAAATTATAATTGAACTTCTTAATAACCCAATATGATTTATGCTCAAATTCAATTGGTAAATGACAAGCTTTCCCAAAAATTAGCCTATATGGGGACGTTCTTATATGAGTTCTATATATAGTCCTATAGGCCCACAAAGCAAAATCCAATTTGATTGACCAATCCTTTTTGTTTGGATTAACATATTTTTCTAAAATTCTTTTAATTTCATGATTAGATAATTCAACCAAATCGTTTGTCTGAGGATGATAAACAGTAACAATGCGATGGTTTATGTAATATTTCTTTATTAATTTCTCCATAATTGCATTTCTAAAGTGACTTCCCTCATCAATTATGATTACTCTTAGCATTTCAAATCTTCAAAATATGTTCTTTCTTAGCAATTTTGCAACACTTCAAGCATTACATCGAGGTAAAGCAAAAACTTCTATCCATTTAGATACATACTTTACTGTTAACAATATATATAAATTTTTGAAAGATGGTATACATGATCCCATGAAATCTAATCCTAAAATGTCAAATATTTCAATTTCCAATATATAATTGAGGGGCATCTCATTTCTTCTATAAATATTACCTACACATTGACATTGATTATAATTTTTAATAGAAGTATTAACATCCTTAAAAATTGTAGGCAGTTTTATCAACACCAAAATGTCCCTCAAAATCTGAATCATGACTTTTTTTAATAATTTCTTAAGTTTCTTCTAATGGCACACATCTTTAAATAAATAAATCCTTTCCTTATTTATATAAAAATGAGTCATCCCAAAAATAAGACTTAGCTTCAGATAAAAATTTATCCTATGTTGGTGTGTCAAACCATTGGGTATAATATTACTGACAATATAGTTCACAATATCGACATTCCATGAAACATGCCCCTCGTTGATAGTGAACAATTTTTCATCAGAAAAATGTTCATTAATTTCTTATTGAGAACAAAGAGATTTTTTTATTTTCAAGCCTAGACAGATGATCATCAATTTGATTATCAACACCCTTTATATCTACTATTTCAAAGTCAAATTCTTGTAAAAGAAAGTCTTGGTTTTATTTAATTGCAGAAAGGTTAGTATGCACCACATTTCGTTCCAAGTAAATATGATCTAAATTTATCAAAGACATATACTATAGCTAATAACTCTTTCTCAGTGGTGGTATAATTAATTTGAGCTTCATTAAGAGTTCTACTAGCATAGTGGATCACTTTGAAAATTATATCATGTCTTTGTCCTAAAATAGCTCCAATAGCATAATCACTTGCATCATATATTAATTCAAAAAGTTTTTTCCAATCTAGTGAAACAATATCTGGTGCAGTGATTAGTTTATCTTTTAATAGTTCAAAAGTTTTTATAAATTCCAAATTAAAAATTAAAAATCACATCTTTTTCCAGTAAATGTCACAAAGGCTTAGCAATTTTTCAAAAGTATTTAATATAGCGTCTGTAGAATCAAGCATATTCTAAAATACACCTAATCTCCCTCGCATTTGTTGGGCAAGTTAATATAGTGATCACTTAAATTTTTACAGGGTCTACTTCCATAGCTTTTTCTGATATATGATGTCCCAAAACAAATCCCCCTACTAACATAAATTCACATTTTTCCTCAATTAAGCACTAAACATAGGAGGAACATCAATACAATTCTGAAAATTAAAAATTCTGTGGGGAAAGTCATTCCTAATCAAGAGGCCATTGGTCAAGATGCTGCTCTTTACTTCAGAGAACTCTTTGGTTGCAAATTATAGGTTGATCCCATTTAATCTTACTACTTTAATTGTGACAAAGGCTTTACTTCTACCTTAAACTTAATGGACATTCCTTTTGAGCATGATATATTAATGGCCTTAAAGGATATCAATCCTAATAAAACACCGAGCTCTGATGGTTTTACCTCTCTTTTTTATGTGCATTGTTGGAATATTATTAAACTTGAAGTAACTCTTGCAATTCAAAGATTTTTTTAAAGGGGATAATCGTCATAAATACTTTTCTGCTACCCTTATTATTCTCATTGATAAGAGTAGTTGGACAAATTATAGGCCTATCTCCCTCACTTCTGTTATCTCCAAAGCAATCAGTAAGTTATTAGTAGCCCGTCTTCAACCTCACCTCTCTATGCTTATCTCACCACATCAATCTGCTTTTATTAATTGACCAAAAATCACTGACAGCATCCTTTTGGCCCAAGAAATGGTGGAGGAGTTAGATAGGAAATGTAGTGGTGGTAAAATGGTTTTTAAACTTGATCTTCAAAAAGCTTTTAACACTATCAGTTGGGATTTTATTTTAAGTATGCTTCATGCTAGAGGTTTCCAACATCAATTTTGTAATCTTATTCAGAGGTGGTTAGAGAACAATTTCTATAGTGTCTTGGTTAATGGTCACTCTTATGGCTTCTTCTCTGCTCAAAGAGGTATCAAGCAAGGTGATCCTCCTTCCCCTATTATTTTCATATTGATTGTTGGCATCAATTTTTGATGTCACGAGTGTAGGGTGTCCACCCGCATGACTCAGGATAGTTTACGGTCTGTCCGTGACGTCCGATAGTTCAGACACCCACCCGAGACCTTTTCGGCACGTGTTGAGGGGCACGTAGTCAGGGTCATTTTGCTAGGCTATGGCTTTCGCTCAAGTGAAGGCCGGTCGGCATTTGACACGCCGAACAACTCCGGTCAGGGCAACAAATATTATGTGGCGCGTCATGCGCGATTTTGCCTTAAATTGGCCCGATCATCAGTGAGGTTGTCCAGNCTCCCTCACATTTGTTGGGCAAGTTAAAATAGTGATCACTTGAATTTTTACAGGGTCCACTTCCATACCTTTTTCTGATATATGATGTCCCAAAACAATTCCCCCTACTAACATAAATTCACATTTTTTCTCAATTAAGCACTAAATTTGTTGTTTTACAACACTTAAGAACTTTAGATAAATGTTCTAAACATGATTCAAATAAAGTTCCAAACTCTAAAAAAATCATCCGTAAACACTTCAATTCCATTTTCTATTATTCACAAAAAATCACCATCATACATCTTTGAAATGTAGTAGATGCATTACTTAAACCAAAGGGTGTTCTTCTAAAAGAAAATGTACCATAAGGATTGGTAAATATTATTTTTCTCTTGATCCTTAGGAGTAATTTGTATTTGGTGATAACCAGTATATCCATCCAAAAAACATAAGTATTTATGCCCAACTAGTCTATCCAACATTTGATCTAGAAAGGGCAGTGGAAAATGATCTTTCCTAGTGTCAAGATTTTATTTTCTATATACAGTACATATTCCGCACCTTATGAATTGTCTTGTTGGTATAAACTCATTATGCTCATTAATTTTCACAGTAACTCTCCTTTCTTAAGAACACAGTGAATAAGACTAACCCATGTACTCTCTGAAATAGGGTAGATAATTCCAGCATCTAACTACTTTAAAATTTCTTTCTTGATAATATCTTTCATAATAGGATTTATTCTCCTCTGAGGATCAACCCTGAGTTTATAGTTCTCTTCCATAAGGATTCTATGCATACAGATTGAATGACTGATTCCTTTAATATCAACAATAGTCCATCCAAATGCTTTCTTATATTTCTTGAAAGTTTCAAGAAAAGTCTCTTCTTCTTCTACAGTTATTTTTGAGGAAGTTATAATTGCAAAGTTGAGGAATCACCTAAAAAGACATATTTTAAATGTGCAAGAAACTTTAATTCAAGTTCATGAGGTTTTTTAATTGATGGACTAAAAGATTCATCTTTCTTTGTCATGTCCAAAGCTTTAAAACTTTCTCAAACATAATTTAAATCTTCCTCATGCAAATCATCAAAATATTGTAATTCCTCTTCTTGCTTGTGTTCCAACTTTGCACTTTCAAATTTTTCATCATAAGTTGCTTTGAAATGACATCCACTCAGATATCTTATAACATCCATCCTATAACATTCATCATCATTACCTTTTGCAGAATATTTCATTAATTTTGAAATATTAAATATAACAGTTTGATCATTAACATGCATAGTTAATTTCCCTTTCCGCACATCTATCATTGCTCTTCTTGTATCTAGGAAAGGTCTCCCAAAAATAATAGGTATCTCTTTATCTTCCTCCATATCTAGCATAATAAAATCAACAAGAAGATAAATTGATCTTCTTTTACTAAAACATCTTCTATAACTCCTTTAGAATATGTTATAAATGATCTATTAACTGCAGAGTTACAGTAGTTGGGATTATTTCTCCTAATCCCAGTTTTTTAAATATTGATAAAGTCATAAGGTTAATGCTTGCACCTAAATCACAGAAAGCTTTCTTATAAAATTTATCTCCAATTGCACATGGAATTGTGAATCTACCAGGATCTTTAAGCTTTTCAGGAAGCTTCTTCTGAATTATAGCATTGCACTCATCACTAAGTGAAACAATCTCATTATCTTCAAACTTTCTTTTCTGTTGAGGATATCCTTCATAAACTTCACATAGCTTGACATCTGTTCTAAGGCTTCAACAAATGGAATATTAAATTTAAGTTTCTTAAAAATTTCCAAGAATTTTGAAAATTGCTTATCCAACTTTTATTGTTAAAGTCTTCGAGGAAATAAAGGTGGTAGTTTCTCTAGATCAATTTTAGGTGGATAAATAGGTTTTTCCTAACCTTTCAGAGTGTCCTCTTTCAGTTCTTCAATTTCTTCTTTCTCTTCTTAAATTTCTTTTTGAACTCTACCTTCCAACTCTCTTCCACTTCTTAGTTGAATGGCTTTTAATTGCTCTTTATCTTTGTCTTTTGGATTTACTTTTTATTACTTAGAAATATTCCTTAGGATCTATTACTTAATGAATTGGCTATTTATCCCAATTGATTCTTAATATTTCTAATTGTAGCTCCTTAACTTTGCAATTTATTTCCCATTTGTAACACCACTTCTTCTATAGACAACTTGTTCTCCTTAAATTGTGAATTATTTTTTAAACATGAAGGATAAGTGGGTCTATAATTATAATTACCTTAGTTGATCCAGTTCCCCAATGGGTTTACTTGGTTGTTCCCCCATTATTGATTACTACCACCCAGATTATTGTTATTCCAGTTAAAGTTTGGATAGTTCTTCCCACCTGGGTTATAATAATTGGAATATGGGTTATTAGGCTTATTTATGGCATTCAAAGTTTCGAATGATGTTTGAGAATCTATCATTTGGTCTAATGAATTTTTTCAATCATGGAAATTGATTGAGAAAAATTCATTCCAAATTAGTCTATCTTCCTTGAAATAACAACAACTTGATTTGCTAACATTGTAAAATTATCAGATTCATGAATATTGGCTACCTTCTTAGGATTTACCCTCTTAGAAGGCCATTAAAAAGTATTAGTATCCATTTGCTTAATTAAAGCATAAGCATCATTAAATTATTTAGACATCAATGAACCACTAGCAACGACATCGATAATAGATCTAAGAGATCCAATTAATCAATTATAAGTAGTTTGAATTATTAATCAATCTGGTATCAAATGATTTGGACACTTTCTTAAGAGATCTTTAAAACGTTCCTATGCTTTATAAATAGATTCTTTTTCAAATTGACAGAAAGATGTAATATCATATCTAAGCTTCGCAGTCTTTGATGGTGGAAAATATTTAGCAAGAAACTTTTGCGCTAAACAACCCCAAGTTCTAATAGATCTAGGTGCTAACAAATTTACCCACATATTAGCCTTATCCCACAATGAGAAAGGAAAAGTCAAAGTTTAATAGCATCACCCAAAACACCATCATATTTAAATGTAGCACACAATTCTATAAAATTGGCAAGTTATAAATTTGGATCCTCAAATGGCGCTCCTCCAAATTGATTATTAGATACCATTTGGAAAATAACTGGTTTAAATTCAAATGAATTAGCTGCTACAGTAGGATTTTGAATACTACCATGAAGTTCACCCACCCACTGTAGGGTTAGCATAATCTCTTAAAGGTCTAAATTCTTGATGAATTTCAACATTTTGATTGTTTTGATTTGCCATTTCTTGAATATTTTTGTCTTTTTCTATATTTTTAATTTTTTTTAATTTTTATAACAGTTCTTTCTAATTCAAAATCGTAAGGTACAAGTCCTTCAGAGCGTAAACTATGCAACCACTATTATAAAATAAATAAAATAAAATCACACAAGTAAGAATTTATATAAAAACAACACAACAATTTCCAAAAATAAATCGAAGAAGTTTAGATAAGACTTTAAAAAGTAAAAATTAGTCTTTCTTAAATTTCTTCAAATATTATTTTGACTATTTTTCCCAGGCAACGACGCCAAAACTTGATCCCTGATATTTATGCTTACGCTTTATATATTTATACTTTATATTTCCTTTTAATTATTTCTCTTTCTTTACAACTCACCAAAAACTTGATGCTGATGCAAATTAGAGTTCAATTGTTATTATTATAAAATGCGACTCTATGCAAGTATACGTATCGTTATTAAGTAATATAAGACTTTCTGATTAAGCCCCAAGATATCGAACCAACAAGGAAATTTTTATATTCTTAATAAAGAAAACAAAAGATTGGCTTCTTACTTTTTAAGAATGATCTTACTCAAACTAAAGATAATATTCTAGGAAAGAAAGTCTTATTATTTTTGGTAATTTTGGTAATTTAAAATGAAAACAAACGACCAAATTTAACTAGATTTTTGTAAGATGAAAGCAAATGTAAATAAAATATTTTTTTTCTTGTTATGAGTCAGTAAAAAGTCATGGAATTATGTTGTAGCAGTATTTAAAATGTGTTGTGTTAAATAGGAGCAATTATATTCTCTACTCTTCTTAGAGATGCTATAAAAAATATAGGTTAATCTAATGCTTCAGTAACTTTAAATACGACCACGGCAGAAAAGCTATCAGCTCTCACTCTAGTGTTTCCTCTTCTCCCTCCACCTGGGTGCTAACTCCATGTATCATGACATAAAACATTAAATCAAATTGGGGGTTTTAGCTTATCATTCTAAAGTCCTCTAATTCTACACCCATCAAAGTATATCTCTCTATTTATTTGCACTCAACCATATGGACAACATTCCCACAAATATGATCTCATGTTATTCTTACCAATTGTTAACTGAGATAATACCATCTCGGTTCTTACATGCTCTTGCAACAAATATTAACAACTTAATTGGCCAAATCAAGAAGTAAATGAAGTGCAAGTTTTGAATCATTACAACTTCTTCCAACATTGATTCCTATACTTCACACAACTTCCATCCATAACCTAATTACCTCATCATTTGAAGAAAAAATACAAAGAAGACTACTCATAGAGAAATTACAATCACAATTTGGTTTAAAAGTAGAAATCATAGTGAAAACACAAAAAATCTTAATTAAAAACCAAATGTAGATACAAAGATAAAAACTTATCTAAAAAACCTCTCGAAAAGACTCTTGAAGTTGCTTTAAAAACTTTGCTTTTTATTACAATCTTCCTTAGAGGGCAGCGTCCAACTCTAAGGACTTCAAATATCTCTTCTAATCCTAATACAATCTATACTAAAGTAAGTAGTATGGTGAAGTGGAGTGGCGTGATACTTGAAGATCTATCCTACACACAAAACATAAACCACACGCCCTCTAATAACAACCAACTTCTGATCTTCAAGTCTTCTTTATATAATTTTCCAATGAGTGCTTTGGTGTCTTTTCAATTTATTTTCAGATTCAATGAATCCTCCAAGAGATACATAATTTTAAGAGAAATTTAAATTAAATTTGGCGCCAATAGGAAGTTTCCCACGTTTATACCAAAGGATGCCTCAAACACCCCTTCAAAAATTGTGCCAAAAATTATTTAAATTTTCCAAAATAACTGTTGTGCTTAAGCGCTGGGTCTCGACGCTTTGTCGCGAGGCTCTGACACTTAAACGCGAGGTCTGGGTGCTTAGCCACGACAGATTAATTTTGCACATTTCTTCATTTTGCTCCAAATTTGATCTTTTTCACTCATTTCTTCATTTTGCTCCAAATTTGCCGTAAAGGGATAGATACTGACAAACTTCCTAGTAGCACACCTAATATCGACAAGGTCACCTCTCAACGAACGGCCTGCCCAAGGAACAAATATTAGAGCTAAAGGTTCCCTACACTCAGCATTAAGAAATGTACTTCGATGAGGCTTCATCTTCTTATAAAGATAAAGATACCCAAATAATAATACTAGTAAAGTTGAAGTTGTACTGATCTTCATCACTCTAGAACAAGTGATGATGCCTTTCTCTTGGCACTTGATAGAGCCATCAACAAATAATGAGGTTGAGTATGAAGTGCTTCCAATTCTAATGAAGATCAAGAAAAATAATGCCTACACTGATTCTCAATTAATAATAAGCCAACTCACTGAAAAGAACATGGTTCTAAAGTCAAGGCTCGAGCACCACTTCGTTACACAATGAAGTTGTTGGAACAAATTTTGAACATTGCACACTTTAGAATTTTAAGGAAAGAAAACCCATTAGCAGATGCTTTGAGAATGCTTGCAAAGAATTTTGTATGTTTGGATGAGGACAACATTCCAATCTCAGCACAAGGATGATAAGTTCTCTCACATGTAGATATAAAAATGTTCACAAAATTGGTGTCGATACAACAGTAGCAACTAACAAAGAAGAAATGAAGACTTCTGATAGCCATTTGTTTGCAAACTTGAAAATTACAAAAAAAATAAATCTACAGCAAATTAGATCAAAAAATGAGCACTGTCTTTGCTTTGGTAAGCAATGTTCTCTCTCTTAGTTTCTTTGACCAAATGTGGTTGTGATTTTTTAGCAAAACTAAAGCTCAAAACATTGTTAAAGAAGTTCACTCATGCCTTTACGGTGCACACTAGTTGGGGTTAAAATTAAAGATTAAAATTAAATTAATTAGATACTATTGGTTTGCAATGATGATGGATTGTTTGAAAATTGCAAAAAGATGTCACCAATGCTAGGTGCATGAAGTGGTCTTTGATCCCCGAAATTATAGTTGTGTAGATTTAATAAAGTTGACTCCGCTTTGCAGTGATGCCAAAAACTTGGTTCGTTATTTTATGATTAAGAAATTGAAATAATTTATGTTAGGATTCTACACAATTATACATATCGTTATCAAATAATACATGACTTTCAGATTAAGCCCCAAATATCGATCCCACAAGGAAGGTTTAAATTCAAAATAGAAATTTAAATTAGGAAATTCACAATAATAAAGAAAATCTACCTAATATCAAATATTTAAGGTGCTATCAGAACTAATTATCAACTACTAGCAAAACTGTAAAGCAAAGCTAAACAATAATTATCAAACTATGTTCTTATGACGATGTTATCTAATATGAGAAAGCATCTTTCCCACTACAATAAGTTTTTGGTTAAATGAGAGAGATAAATGGTTTAAGTTTGTATTGTGCCAAATAGGAGCAATTTTAATTCTCTATCCTTAGTCAAGTGTTTTAGAAAATTGTTGGCTAATCTCAGATTTAGTCTTTAAATCTGTGGTTAGGCTGAGAGGATACTTGCTCTCACTCTAAGGCTTCCACTTCACTTCTAACAAAGGCTAACTCTCGCTTTAGTCCTTAAACACTAAGACCAAATTGGGGATTTTAGTCTGTCACCCTAGAATCTCCAATTCTTCGCCCAATAATATATATTTTCCTATTTATTTGCGCCCAATTCCATGAACGAACAACTCCTTCATTGAATTGAATGTGATTCTCACTTTGTTGTAAAACTCATACTCCATTTTCAATATAGTATGTTTCATAACATATGTTAAAATTTCAATTGGCTAAATCGAAAAGTAAACTAAGAACGGAGTGAAAAATCATCGCAATTTATTTTATATTTTAAAATTGGCACATCCAAATTATCTCTTCATTTCACCATATCTTAGAGTAGGGAGAAAGAAAAAGAAAACTACTCAGATTTCATGAGGAAAATATAACAAATATGAATTTCATAAATAAAAGAAAGTTTATACAAAAATAATGAACAAACACTACCTATCTTTAACTCTTCCTCAAAGAAAATTCCTTATAACCTCTCTTGGACTCTTTCTCTGTTTACAAAACTCTTGATTCCCTTATACTGGCTCTCCCTCTCTAACGACTCTTAAAAGAAATCACACTTAAACTCACCACCCTAAATAATACACACAATGGAACACTCGAGAAAACTCAATGACACACTAGCCCCCCTCTTTTTTTTATCAATTTTGCTCTAAATAAAGCACAATGTCAATTTTTTAAGGGGTGTATCCAATAACTCTTCAAAAAGCATCCAAATTCATCGAATCTTCCAGAAATTCGCCCAACATCGACATTTGTGTTGTTGATGCCTGTGGTGCAATTTATTCCTTATGCACTATGTCAAATGGCGTCGTTGGCACCCAGTTTGGCATTGTCAACGCCCCCACTATTCTGGACCCCTCCTTCATGCTGGCAATGTCGGTGTCCTTGCTGGCACCGTTGGTGCTGAGTTTTTCTTCTAAGCACCATTTTGACTCCAAATTCCATCATTTTTGCTTCAAGTGTTAAAAATCATCAACCTGCAATAAAACATGAAAAATACCATCCTTTAAAGTGCAATATCACAAAAAATAAGTATAAAATATAGGTCTAAAAATGCATATACTTTTGGTGCATCAAAATCCCCCAAATATAAATGGTACTTGTCCTCAAGTAACTCTTCTACCACATAAAAATATGACTTATAGTAAAGAATTTAACTACTATATTTATATATTTTGGTCTACTAAATATCATAGCATAACTTAAGAAAAAATTAAAAATAACTCAAGTTATTACTAGAGGTATAAGAATATATAATAATCAAGTCTAAGATTTTTGATTTTCTGTTCTTTTCAGGAAAAATTGCAAATTGTCATATTAAACCCACTTAGAATATCCATATGAAAAGTAACTCCATGAAAACTTTTTTAGTAAATATGCTAATACTTAAGTACAAGTTTAAAGAATGTAGCCAAGTCTTCTTCCTTAAGTTGATTTAAGTGAAGCCACTTTTTGATTAGGCATCTCCTCAAGCTTCTCCTCACATATTTTTCTTTTCTTTTCTTTTTTCTTTCTTTTCTTTCAGGATCATTTTCATTCCTTTCTTCTTTTTTTTTTCATGTGAGGATTACTATATCTGGATAGCCTTTAATGATTTTGAACTTCACTATCCTCTTCTTAAAATTAAAAACTTTTCACATTCCTTCACTTGATAAATTCATATTAGCTTTGAAGATTTTTCATAAAGTTTCATTCTTTTCTTCTTACATGAAACTCAAAGATTCTTAATACTTTAAAAATATAAATTCCTTTACTTGCAATGGAAAAACATTGTCTTATTCTCTCATACCAAATACCTTAATCTCTAGAATTAACCTTTATTATTGAAAGTTTTACTTAAACTTACTATATATTTAGAAACAGAAATACAGTTATCCAAAGTTAGACTCTACCACTACAGATTTTGTTAAATTAAAAAATTTAAAATATAGCTCATTAATGACAAAGAAAATAAAGTTTCTTTCTTAAAAAAATAAAATTTTTTTTCCCTCCAAACTTAAATTTTTAAAAGATTAAGCATGAAAAAATGAAATTATACATAAAGAAAAGATTTCCCTATTGAAGGCTCTAATTTTGAAACTAAACTCTGAAATATTGAAGGTGTTAATATGAAAAACTATCTCAAACTCTCACATTTAATACATAAAGAAAAGACTTGAAACATTAAATAGCATATAATATATATAAAAATATTTGCTGAGAAAGAGTTAACTAAAAAAAATACAACAAAGTACTAAAAAAATAATAGAACAAAAAGAAATTTCAATTCAACAACATCTCTACAAATTATAGTTCACAACACAACATTCAATACAAATCAAAGTTTTACATTTAACAACCTAAACAATAATAACAATAACACAATGCAACAAATGATAAACTAAATAAAAGATCAAAACTATGACTAAGCAGACATCTTCACTCATCCTCTCCTTCTTCTTCTTCATCTTCTATATTAAAGTTTTGCTGCTGATATGGAGTAAAGATAGGGTGACTAGGAAACTGGACTGAGTGGTCACCCCTCATGTATCTTATCATAACATCATCATATGCAACATCATATTCAAATTTTTTACTTTGTTAAATTATCATTATTTGCATTCCTGGCCTCGAAATTTTCAATCATGCTCTCCATCCTTAAAATATCTCATTGTTGGATCATCATCTGTTCCATAAGTTGAGTAGGGGTGCTAGAAGTAGAAGGCATATCTTTACTCCTACTTTTCGTTCTCTATCTGCATGAGATTCATAGGTTTCAATGTTTGCTGGCCCAATAGGTTTAGGAGGCTCAAACCTTTCCTCATCAATTCTAAAATCAACTCCTAACTGCTCACATAATGGGAAGATCAGGGCAGAGTGTGCTAATCCACCAGTCTTCTCACTCATAGCAACAAAACAAATGTTCCTATAGATTATAGATCCAACATCTAGACTCACCATCTGTTGGATACATAAGTTTAGGATAGCTCTATCCTTAACTTCAACATGGTGATTCGTAGGTATTATTCTGGCAAATATAAAGTAATGTCAGGCCTTGGATATTACATTTAAGATAGAAGCAGGGAAGTTTACCTTAACGTTATTCTTCACTTTCCAAACTACTCTTCCATCAGTAAGAAATGAAATAACTTCATCCCAACCCTCATTTGTAGTAGAGAATGTGTTGTACTTACAGAGAGATGCTTCTCGCAACTGATAAAATTCATTAATCCTCCTCGAGGTGAATTCAACCATTTTACTACGAACATAGACGTGGTCATCCGAAGTCTCCTTAAAATTGGCATAGAACTCCATGACTATACCAATAACAGCCTCAAAAGTAAAGTAACATAAATTCTCCAACTGCCGAGTAATAATTAATCTCTTGAATTCACCACCCAAAATTTTAAATGCTTGATCTATAATTATTTTCTTTGTATTCAGTAGACCATTGAAATGAATTCTAGCTTTGTAGTTGATGAATTTTTGGTCATCAAATTCCAATTTCCTCTTTCCTTTGATCATCCTTGGTGTCATTTTAATATTTGAAAGAAAGGAGAGAAAATGATGAAATCCAAATAAATTCTAAAAATTTTGAAAACCATAATGTGGAATGTTCTAAACTTAAATCTACTAAGCAAGAGTTCTTCACCAAAGGATTTTCTCAAAATCTCCTTAAAAATTTTAAAATTTTGGATCTCGACAATGTAAGAGAAATCCTTGGTGGAAATAAAAAATTTTTAATTCAAAGTATATCTCTTACCATTCTAATCCCTTTAAATCAAAGCATTTGCAAGCCCTATGCGTGTAAATCCAAGGTTGAAGGTGGCCGAAGGGGTAAAAATGGCATTTCGTGAAATGTTCAAGATAGTTGGAGATTTTTGGGTCTCGGGCGCTGTTGGCACCAGTGCCAAAAAAATAAAAAATTTCCATAATTTTTGCACATCAGTTATTTCAAATTCCCTTCAACATCTAATTAGTATTTTTTAAACAATAATATTCATCCTTAAATAGTCCACAAACAAATGTTTTTACAAACAACACAAAACCAACGTTTATATATGAAATTCCAATTTTATACAAACATAGATTTTTAATCATACTCACACATACATAAAGCAAATAACACTATAATTCAACATCAAAATCATGCCACAACACTAGGATGCTGAAAACTAAAATATACATATAATTAAAGTTATAGGATTTTTTAAGCAAAGCAAATCCAACACAATTACATTCAAAACATAATTAATTTTAAACCATGGAATGTCCAACTTCTTCAATTACTCATCTTCATCTGCAGTATTGTCTCCTCCTCCAATATCTCTCATAGATTGGTAATGGACGTACAAATTGTAGAAAGGTTGGTACGGGAATTGATCAGTTGAATTTTCATCGATCCATTCATTGTTCTTGAACACCAATCCTGCTTCAATTCGTCCCATATGATCAAAGTGTTCCTTCATCCTCCAATTTATGTGATCAAAATTGTAAGTAAGATTTCCAATTGCATCCATGATATTCTAAAGTTCTCATTCTATTTTTTTTTTATTTTCTTCTCAAAAACTTGTGAACTTCCAACTATACAGAGCATTAAGGGTGTTGAAGCATGTGATGATTGATCCAATATAATATCCAACGCTTCATTTCCATTCCGAATATAGTTTCCATCAACAAGATCCATGGGTTACCAGGGTAATAACACTTTCTCTCAACTTTCATATGGTACTTGAGATTGACTACAAAGTAATATATAATCCCATTCATCATAATACCCCAAATAGATTAAAAAATAATTGATTCCACATCAATGGGCTTTCCCATTTAAATGCAATGGTTTAAAATTGCACTTTATTTTGTAACTTTACTAATTTTCATTATAAGGAGTAGTTTTGTAGAGATGAAGAAATATCATTGTTTAGATATTAGATTTAGCAGTGAAGCGGACAAACTAACATTCCCCTCATCTCCGATTTCCCAATTATCACTTTCATCCATCAGAAATTGGCATACGTCATACATCAAATCATTTGTTGGTATAAAGTTTGTATAATGATAAATCGACACACTTTCTATCATAAACATATTGTTAATTCATGATAGATTAAATGGTAAGCCCTTACCTTGAATGAAGATGACTCCTTGGTTAATTCCATATAGGTTAGCGTAGAATTCTTTTGCCACTAGAACAACTACTGTAGCGGTAGTGTATCATAGAACTTACCAACGTCTTTGTACTATGATTTTCTCAATCTGCAAACTTGGATTACTCAATTCATGATTGACAAAGCCTCCCTCCTTGACAATTCTCTTCTTAGTGATGACTTTGTCGTATAATTTCTTTGCGTTAAAACTGATGAAATTTCTTTGATTGAAAATCCATATCTTGAAGTGTTTCTGGAATTGGAAGCCATGGATTTTGAAATCTGGAAGTATCTGGTCATCCAAAATGGTTTTTAGGCCTTTAAAAAAACCTTTAAGCAGTTTTTTTGAACTGAAATCCTCTAAAGTACGTCAAATTCTTCCTGAACTGTTGAAATCGTACTGGGCACTGTCGGCACCCCCGATGGTGCTGTCGGCGCCATGGCTTTGTAAAAGGGCGCTATCGACGCCCATGCTAGCGTCGTTGGTGCCAAAACCATAGTTGCGTCCGTTTCAACTTTGATTTAATTCATTTCCAAATTTTCATCCAATACCAATATTTGTCTTGATTTATGATATGTAAGATTGTGTAGGATTCTAAGGTATTATTATTTCATAATACTTAGAACAATTATTAAATAAAATACTACTTCTCTAAATGGGCAGAAGCAATACCACTTAAAGAAGTAAAGGAAAACCATGTACTAAATTTTTTTAAGAATCAAATTGTCAACAAATTTGGAGTTTCTCAAAAGATAATTTCAGACAATGGTACAACCTTCAAGAACACAAAAATGAACAACTTTATTTTAAGATAATAAATAGATTGGAGGTATTCAACAATCTATTGCCTTGAGGCTAATAGCCTGGTTGAAGCCTTCAATAAGATTTTGGTTTAAATTTTTAAAAAAATACTTTGATTGGAAGCGCAAGACAGTAGCATGAGTAGTTGTCGGAAGCTTTATGAGTCTACCGTATGAACTTTAGAACACCAACACATTCAACACTGTTTGCTCTAGTATATGGGTCTAAAGCCATACTTCATCTTGAACTGCAACCCCCAATCAATAGGAGATATTTGAAAATATATTATGCAAAATGAAAATGCCCATTTATAAACAGGGACAAGCCAAAATAAATAAATAATTAAAGCACAAAATTATGATTCAAACTCTTTTTTCAAACTCTTCCTTAAAATTTTTATTTTATATTAAAAAACCTATGTTATCTTTTGTGCTACTATCAAAAAAATTTCTCTTCTTAATAATAATAGAAAAACCCACAATTGAAAAGTGACTCGCAACTTTATATATGCTTAAAATACAAGATAAATATGGATTTAATAAATATTCAATAACTGTAAAGTCACACTTATCAATGCAAGTATACATATAGCTCAAATAATATAGGGTTTAACGGAGTCCTAGATATCAATCACACAGGGACTGGTTTAGAACTGCAAACTAAGGTTTTAGAAAAGCAATACTTTAATCACAACAACGAAGTTCAATTTGCTTATCTGTCACTAATAGACAAATAAAATAGATGGATAATTTTATTAACTCTTAAATAACTAATGATATTAAGGAGGGTTTAATTGTGATATTTAATATATAAGAAAGCATCCTTCTCTTTGTCAAGAAATTATAGTGAATGGATAAAGTGAATTAGTTTAATTTATATTATGTCAAATAGGAGCATGCCTATTTTTTACCCTTTGGTCCAAGCATAAAGAACATTGACTAATCCTACGCTTGTTTACTGAATCTGGGGCTAGGCTGGGAGGATACCGGCTCTCACTTCAGAGCTCCCACGTTCCCTTCACCTAAGGGCTAACATCTATACTTCAACACCCAAACAATAGGACCGAATTGGGGATTTTAGTCTGTCACTCTAAAATCTCCAATTCTACGCCCGATAATATTATTTCCCTATTTATTTGCACCAAACTTCCAAGGGCTTTGACCTCCCTGAATCTTGGATGTAATCTTCACTTTAGTTGTAAAACTAAACATATTCTAACAAATCAATTGACCAGATTGAAAGTAAATTAA
>NEWO01000209.1:480182-507088 GCA_003013225.1 Phalaenopsis aphrodite
GTCATATGGTCAAAATTGGGGGTTTTGACCCAAATCAAAATTGGGCTCCAATTATGGACCAATTGAGCTTGGATTTGGTTTAAATTGGTCACATGTAAGGTGAATTTGAGTTTAGGATTGAAATTGGGGGAGATTGGATCCAAATCGACGGACATTTGAAGTAAATTTGGGAAATTGGGCCTTTAAAGGCAATTTGGGGGTTTTGGTCAAAATGGTCAAATTGATCAAATTGAATCCAATTGAAGGGTCCAAATGAGTTTTGAGAACATTTGGAGTGATTTTGGAGGTTTTGGGAAAGTTTGGGGTACCAAGGGTATTTTTGTAATTTTGGCAATTTTGAGGATATTTGGTTAAAGATGGCCAAATTGACCAAATTGGGCCATGTGGTAGTTGAAAGAAATAAAATTGAGAATATTTGGAATTTATTGGGATTTTATGGGAATTTTATGGGATTTTTGGATTTTGGGTTAAAGGAAGGTCTTAAGGGCAGTTAGGTAATTTGGGGGTGTCTGGGGCAAAAGACCCAAGATTAGTATTTCAAGTAGAATTGGATAGCTATCCATTCTAAATGAACCATGGGTCAATAAAACCCTCATTTTTGGATCTTATGTATTGGTTTTAGCCAGGATATTGTGAGAATATCGTGTACCTTAGTTCCAAACCAATATCCAAGGTCAATCCTAAGGCCAAATAGTCCTATAGGAACTCTTCTTGAATTCTCTCATAATGATCTTTCCTACTATATGCTAGAGGTCAAGATTAATATGTGGAATTTCAAGTTAAGTAAAGAGAAGAGTTTTGAATTTCTAATGATGGGGGTACCTTTTCTAGTTTTCTAAGACTAGTCAATAGGAAAGTCCTATGGCTAGACCTAGGATACTAAAGAAATTTCTAGACCTCAACCAAAAGTGAGGTCAACATACACTGAACACGTAAACATTTTAAACAAGTAGAGAATTCACAATCTTCAATCTTTCAGTCACATCTTCAATGCTATCACCACCTCTAATATCTCCCATAGATTGGTAATGAACATATTGATTGTAGAAGGATCAGTAAGTGAATTGATATGTCAAATTTTCTTTGATCCACCCCTTTTCTTTGAACATCCTAACTAATCATGCTTCAAAAGTTCCAGTGTGATCAAAATTCTCTTTCATTCTCCAATCTAGGTGATTAAAAAGGTACTTGAGATCTCCCACTGCATTCATAATACTCTGATGTTCTCTTTCAATTTTCTTCAATTTCTTCTCTAAAGCAAGCAAACTTCCAACTGTTGGTGGCATTAATGGAGATGAAGCATGTGAAGAAGGGTCTATAATAGCATTTAGTGCTTCATTTCCATTATCAATATACTGATCATCAATAGGAATCATAGGCTTCCATGGTAGTTAACTTTTTCACAACTTTTATATGGCACTTGGGATTGACTGCAAATCAAAAAAATCATAGAAGGATGCCCAAGTCCATAAATTGGGATTGACTGCCCAAAAAATAGGAATAAATCCCAAAATCCTTCAAATTGAGCTTCCAATTGAACTCAAAATTACTTCAATCCTTCACAAAAAAACCTTCATGAAAATCATCTACACAATTTTGATCAATAAATTGAACTCAACTTCATGGCTAGCCTAACCCAAACCCAACTTCTAGCCATTTTGACCCAAAATTAACTTAGCCATGCCTAAGCCACCAAATTAATGACACTACAACCACCAAATACAACCTTTGGACCAGGCTAAACCATCCCATCCAAGCAAGCTATGGACCAATGGGTCCCTAAATTAAGGGATTTATTCCTATTTTTGAGCCATAATAAAAATATCTTCCTCATCATTACTTTCCATTAGGGGTAAATTATGATTAAGCCTCCTCCTGTCTCACCTGACCTTCTAGCCACCACCCCTAACCATGCTAGCCAGTCTAGTGGTCGGAATACTCCAAAACTGAGAGCCACCACCCATATATCAAACCCAATTTCAACCCTAGAGGCCAGCTCACCCCAATTGCTTCTTAGAGCTCCTCAACTCTCCACCTAAGCAGCTCTTTGCACCCATGGCTCTGAGCTCAACCCTAAGCTCTCTTATTTAAATTCACCCCCTCTATGGACAAAGAAGAAGAGTGATAAAACCTTGGGGAAACTCTGCCTAATTGCTCTTAGACGCTCTCCAGGAACTCCTAAGATTATTACGACCCTTTCCCCGCCTGATTCTAACTATGGAAGTCCAATTTCAAGCTCATGTTTATACCTAAACCAAGATAAAACTCTCCACAGCTCCACAGTGCACCAAACTCAAATTAATTGTGCACACACCATCAACACAGTGAGAGGAGCTGTTCCACATAAAAGCCCCCTCTCAAACCCACTCTAACCTAGCTCTAGGCTAACACCTGAAATCGAGCTTGATAAAAATAATACCTAGACAGTTCACTATAGCTTGAGAATTCATCAGAAGGTTCATTGGATCCAATCAAAGCTACCACAATCATCTGATTGAGGCCTCCCCTCTCAGACAAAAGTATTGAATCCCAACCCTAATCTGAGCATATTTTGATTCTCCAAACATATTTACTGTATTTCATACCATAAAACCATATAGATGTGTTCATCTTGAGTAAATGAAGGTTTAGAAACAAGCTCTAAGAAATTTGGTTGAGTCTAAGTGAAGATCTTAAGGTTTCAGTGTGAACAAATTACGGAATAGGTCACTTGAGGATGACGAACGGATGTCATTCGATCCACGTTTATCCATTGGATGATCCTGATGAGGTTAGGCAAGGATGTGGTCTGTAAAGCACGGTCTGCATGGTAGATATATGACTGACAGCGTCAAATGGAAGATCATCGCGTGTTCTTTCGGAGCAGCCTAAGATCCGGTTAGTGCCACATTGGAAAAGTAGAAAATAGGGAGTTTTTAAATTGTTTTAAAAGCCTAAACTTCAAAAATCCATATCTCTCTTTAAAAAAATCATAAAAAAAATAAATAGACTCTCTTGCTCTGTGAATAGAGGAGAATAATGTAGACAAAAAATAATACATATTTTATTATTATCTGATTTTTAATGAATTAAATACCCTTAGTGGTATTTCAATTCTACATAACTAAATATTACTCACGATGGCTTAAGATTTTGATTTTTCCAAGGTCAGAGGACATGTCCTCTGATTTTTTTAAGGTCAGAGGACATCTCTATGCTCCCAGCCCTAATTTTCAAGCTAAGGTGACCATTTTGGCTATTTTAATTATATAAATAAAAAAATCATTTTGAAAATTATGAGAATAATTTTAGTTGGTTTCCTATGGTCAGAGAAGTCTATGAAAAATAACATGATGCTTTGAATTATCCTGTAAATTTCTATATTTAATTAAATATGAATATCTTGTGTCAATTTTTGTAAATTATATACTTATAAAAAATCAATAAAATCAATCCCACATTATTCATAAAAATCATATTTATTCACTTTTAAAATTTGAAAATTATTTAATTAAGTTCAAGTATTAAAATGGATTTTCTAAGGAACCTTGTATTTTTGTACAAAAATAATTATAATAAATTAAATACACATGGGAAAATTATAAAAAGTGGTTTTCTAAGTTCCTTGTGATCAGAGGCACTTAGGAAAAACAAAAATTATTTTTTTAGAAAATACTTAAGTTTTGAGCCTTATTTTGAATTTTAAAATAATTAAAATCTCAAAAATATCAAAACATTTCAAAATATGCCTAATTGTCCTCTAATCACTTGGAACTCAATAAAATATTTTTCTTAATTTTCCTAAGTTAAAAATAAATATTAAAAGGCTTAAAAGTGGGTTTTTCTTATTTTCCCATTAAAATAATTATAATAATTTAATTCAAAAAATCATGGAACTTTGTCTAAATATTTCTCTGACATAGGAAAACTTCTAATAATTTTCTCATAAATTAAAAATTTACCTTGGAAGGCCAAGTAAATTAATTTCTAAAAATCTTATTTTTTAAGCTTAAATGAATAGTTAAATCAAATTAAATTTTGAGAGGTTCACATATTCTCCTCTAGATATAATAATTACCTCATTAATATGACACTCTAAACACTCAAAGTAATTTGAGTTGTGTTTAGTGAGTTATGAGGTAAAGTGCCCCTAGGGTGAAATAGTCATTTTAGACTTTGGTGTCTTATTAAAATTTATGATTAACCAAGAAAAAAATGGGTAATTTTGAGCTAATAAACATGTTTGGATGATTGAAATACAATAGGGTTAAAAGGTAGAAACTCGCTTACCACCCTTGCAGAACATTAACAAAATGATAATCTTCCTAATCTTCATAGATTGGAAGTCAATTAAGATCAAATGATTCTTAAGTGATGGGCTTGAGGATGATGTGATCACTCAATAAGGATACTTAAAATGAAAATCTTGATAATCATCATTTCACCTATCATGATTGTTAAAGGCTTAGTAGTGATCTAGGCGCAACGTCTAAACTTACTTGATTGGATTTAGAAGACAACATGATTGGTGATTAACATATTTAAACACTACAAGCCTGACCTTAATTGTGGGCACCATAAGCTTAAATAACCTAAACTTACCTTAGGGGCATCCACTCGCATAACTCATAAAAGAAACACCAATTGATTGATCGAGTACTATATCTTGGGGATAATTAAATTATCAGGTTTCACTGAGCAACGAGGTAGTCACACTTCAACCTCAAATGATTAATGAAACAATATGATAAGTCCAAAATGAACTCAGAATATTTTAAAAGATCTTCAAAGTGTTCCAGGGCCATGCCTCAAGCATTCTAAAATCTATTGGACATTTTGAAGGGCAAATTGGACATGCCATATTTTGTTCTAAAATCATCCATTAGGATCTTTTGAGATTCAATAAAATCATAACTTGGGGTTTGCTAGCTAAACCTTCATCTACTCCTGCAATTTAAATTCCTTACAAAATTATATACATGTCTTGCAAATACTGACCTTTTAGGTGGTGGAACGAGAAGAATCGATGGGTACGCTTTTAAATTAATGCATTTACCTTTCTCTACTTCTTATCTCAAGTTTTCATATTAAACAAAGATGTCACCCTACATGAAAACCAAAACTGCTAGGAAAGTCATAAAATCAAAACCAAAATTAAAATCAATCAAAATCAAATTTAGTGCCACAACATTCAAAATATAAGACAACTAAAAATTTAATCACAACATCACGATAAAACAACAATTACAACTAAATTAAGACCTCTCTATCGGATGATCGGGAATCCCTCGGAGGGGGTAACCTACGGTTGCTAACGAGAGTTCCCACGGTCTAAATGAAAGTATGGAACTCATTAAATTGAGTTTAGTAAATTCATTTGGACTAAGTTAATTAGTAGAAAATAGTTGTATAGGAATGAGGGAACCGTAGGATCCTAACCAGTGTTGATCTAATCAACTTTAATAAACCCCTTAATATTTAAAGAATCATAACCATAGGGTTGATTGGACATCATAACCTGACACATTAGAAAACTAAACTCATCGTGATGATGAGCTTGGAGCTAGCATTGTGTGCAGCCCAATCATCTTCAAAAGCAAGAGGATCTACAACAACATATCTTTCCTTAGAATTAAACAACATGCCATAGAACTTCGAGGTTGTTTGTTTATGAAACATAAATCCTGAACCTTTTCTTTAGGCCATTGTATAGCTCTGCTGTACAATCTAAGCCCTAACTCATCTTAGGATTCTAAGGTTGTCATTCATCACGACCTAAATCCTCACATCTTCCAGGCTATTTGTGTGATCATTTCACAAGGATGTTAGTCCTAACAAATAAAATCAGCAAGAATGAAACATTTAAATATTTCTCCTCTAAACTAAAACCAAACAATAGGATAGCTTGGGAAGTCACCGAGGTTCTCCTCTGGATCTATGGCATCCCCTAATTCTTCCTCCCTTGGATTCTAAAAACAAAATGTTCCAAATTTGAGTCATTCCCCTTTCACACCTCTTTTTCCTATCTCATTAAAAATTCTTATCCTTTTGACCTCTTTGAAGATATCATTTCCTAATTTTTATCGAGAGTTTTCTTAAGTGACCTCAGTCATCTAAGATGTAATTAACAATAGGGGCTTGGCCTTATAGGAAGCTTTTCTGAATCTAACTTAATATAAACCCTATTTAATTCTTTGTATTAAATAGGGGAACTTGTCTCCAAATAAAATGGTTTCACAAACCAAATGGATGACATATATTTCTTAGTTTATTTGATCGAGCCTCATCCTCAAGTCTTGTGTTTATCTTCGGGATAGATACAGGGTTTGAGGTATAGTGCTCTTTCATTTAAACTATGAAAAATATGAGGTCAGTTTGATTTCATATTTTTCTATAACTATATATATATGTAAATTAAAATGTCATTCGGAAGCGGCAACGTGATTTCGATTCCGGTGACCGATAACTTCCAACGGGCAACTCCACACCCAAAAATAGTTTCGACAACTAAATTATCATTAAAGTATTGGTAGCTATTAGGGCTAATATTTTCTAGGTGAGGGACTAGTGCCAAGGAACCTAGGGACTATACCTCAATAAGCTCCTTTTGCTTCAAGTCTCCTTCACGTTTCCTCACTTCCATTACCTATTGTACCTACAAGAAAAAACATAAAAATACATTTCTTTAAAGTGCAATCTCATCCATTAAAAAGTGTAAATCATAAGTAAATTTTAGCATACTAATCTACACATCAAAATCCCCTAAACTTAAAAGGTTACTTCTCCTTAAGTAACACTATAGCTTAAATACCAAATTAATGAACTTATAGGAATGGGTTTCATAAAAACATTATCAACAATCAGGCCTTAAGAGATTCATAGTGATAAAAATAAAAGTCACTAGCAAATAATTCTAGACTAAATGCATAAAAAATCTTACATTGAATTATTACTTCAAAAAGAAATAAAAAAAATGTTAATTAGGATACACTAGATGGTAAATAGATAGATTTACTCCTTTTTAAAAAGTTTACTAATACTCCCTAAAAATCAATAAACATAGGATTGTAGTGGAGTTTAAAATTAAAAAAAATCTAGTGAAACCAATTTTTGATAAGGCTTCTCCTCATTATATATTTTCTTTTATACTCTTTTTCTAGCTTTAGGATGAATGTGTATGAGGATTACTATATCTAGATAGACCTTGTAATATTTTTGAATTTCACTATCATCTCTTTAAATTAAACACTCCACATTCCCTACTTTTTAATTTTTCAAAATTTTTAGAAGTATTAGATGAAAATACAATTTTAAGGAGGCTCAATTCTTATTAAGTATATATCTAAGTGCACCTAATTTAACAAATACATGATACTTTTTAAAAATAAATATTTTAATCATTTCCTATATGTTGAATTGCAAAAAGTACTTAACTCTCGTCTTACTTAATTTACATTGAGTTTAAGTAAGTTAACTGTGTTTATATTTCCTCATGATTATGATAGTTCTAAATTTATCCCCCACTTTCCACAAGTTGATTAAAAATAACAATTCAAACTTACTTAAGCTTTCACTAAACCCTAAACCCTAAATCCTAAATGCTAACCAACTTAATTTCAAATATTTTGAGCAATATACAACATGATTTTAAATGGCGAGATAAAAGTACAGAACTACTTACTAACACATGTGTATAGCAACAAGATCAACATCCATAACCAGAAATGAACAGGCATGCAATAGAAAATAAATCTAAACTAAACATGATACTAAATAAAATTAGCACCAGAAAGTCTGAGTATTACAATAGGAATATAAAAATAGTTCCAAAGTATGGTACAAACAAATCCAATAAAAATACAAATAGTGGAAGCAATAGCGAATAAAAATAATATCCTAAACATCAACATAAAAGAAAATAAACACTACTTCTCATCCTCATCATTTTCCTCCTCCTCATCTTCATCTTCATCATCATCCTCTTCTTCCTCCTCCGATTCATCCTCCATTGGTTGTGTATGCTGATAGGACTGATAGGGAGAATACAAAGGGAACTCAATGGAATTGTCTCCTCTAATCCACTGATTCCTCCTGTACATTGCTAGTTGAAAAGCATGAAAACTAGTAAACAGATCACATTGAATTCTATTTTATCAATACATGTGTGACATATGGTCTCATAGATCATAAACCATCTTCTGAATAATTAACATATTATTTTCCATCTTTACCAATGTTTCTGACATAGAAGTCAGACTAGTGGGTGTACGAGACTGAGAATAGGAAGTAGAGGGCTAAGAAGAACTAGCTCCACACCCAAAAACAATAGGTTTATCATATAAATTTAATTTTATTTTGGAGATAGGTTTTAAAAGATCAAGCTTCTCCTCCTAACTCCCCAAAAACACCCCTGAATTTTTTCATAACAAGAAGATCCTCCTCTTGCGGTATTAACTATAGAATGGCGGATAAGGTACCCAATATCAATATATTTCATGGTTTGAATGCAAAAGTACAAAGAGGCGCTATCTATGGTGACCTCACTCAGATTGTTAGAGGGAAGTAACTTAGTATAAATGAAGTAGTTCTAAAACTTTTAAGGCTGCAGTTAGCTTGGATGAAGGAAAATTGATTTTATGATCATTTCTGTTTTTCCAAACCCCCTACCATTAGTCAAAAATCTCATAATTTCATCTAAATCAATATGTACATTAGTGAAATGAGAGTAGAAATCATCAGGATATCTCTCAAAGAAAATAAAGCATTGAAGCAGGAAGGAGAGAGGTCCACTTGCTTCTCTCTTAGATAGAATTACTTGTCAGAAGCCTCAGGAAGATTAACATACAAGTTCCTAATAACTAAAATTACAGGTGCACCAGTATTGTAACTTAAAATTTTCCAATCACGATTCAGTATCATACTCTCAACGACTCCCTCAGGGATGATGAATCCCTATTCAGCAATCAACTTCTTTGATGATAAGAAGCCGTTGCAACTCTTCTTAACTTTGGAGCTTACAAATTTCTTCTTGTCAAAAAAAGATTTTACTTTATCACCCTTAATTTTAGGATCCATTGAGAAGTATCAAAATTTTAAATAACAAGGAATAAGGATTAAAAATAATGTGGATGCAATCAAGATGCAAATTAGGAATTAAATCAATTTTTTCCCTAAAATCTTCAACCCAAAATCTCTCCAACAAAAAAATTGAAAATCTAAGATGAGAATTAAAAGAGAAGGTCAACAGAGTGAAATTTTCCTTATAGGAGAGATTTCCACTCACTAAACCCTCCAGAATCAAGAGAAATTAGAAGAAATTGAGCCCTAATTTTTTCTTCTCTACCACCAAAAAAGAAAATGGGGAAGAAAATACATGAAATGGTTAAAACAGGTTGATTTTCAGCTTAATAGCCGAAATAGCCAAGGTGGCACTTAAATGTTGCTTATCCATAGTGGCGCTTAGAAGCCCAAGTGGGCAGCGCTTAGGCTCCTAGACCAAAATTGTCTTTGGTCTCTTGATTTGCAATATTTGTCCCTCCTAAGTCCTAAATGAGTTCATTCATCCTCCTTCTCGTCACATCTCTCTCCTCTTCTTCCTAATTTCCAACAAAATCCTCCTTTATTGATTGTCAGATGCTTTCTTGTATTTGATAAAGAAATATACCAGGAACTCAATAAGATTGTTATTTCCAATCCATTAGTTTCATCAATATATCTTCAAATGGCCAACTAGATAGCCAGTGAACTAATCGAATTAGCTTACATTATACCAATCCTCATGTGTTACCCTTGTCAATTAAAATACGCACCGCAACCTATACAACGGATGAATGGTCCACCATCCCTTCTAACCTCTGAACAACAAAGACCATCTTAAAAGTAAAACAAGGTCAGAAATATGAAGTGAAGAATTGAAATGGACCTATCCCATATCTAAACTCAGTATGCCTTCTATATATTGAAGCATTCAACTAAGAAGAAGGCTGTAGAGGATACAGTTGATCCTTCTACTACAACAAGACATGTCAGAGTTTAGGAATAATGAGAAGATTAAGGATAAATGCCCTAACCCAAAAGTAATTACCCCTCAAGTCACATAGTCCTAAACACAAAAATAATTAACACACAAATACAAACACATTAACATAGATTCAAACATAATACACAACACTAACATACAAATACAAACTTAGGCTGCCTCCCAAGGAGTGCTTAGTTTAATATCCTCAGCCCGATGATACTAGATATATTACTAGGATGGCATTACATCAATACCTCATTTACCACAAGTCTCTCACCATTAAAGTATGGTTTATATATCTGTCCATTCACTTTAAATACTCTACAACTCTTAAGATCTTTAATATCAATAACATCAAAAGGATAAACCTTACTACAGCAAATAGTCCTAACCACCTGGATTTAAGTTTTTTTTTTGAAATAGTTTCAATCATGTATTATACAATAAAACCTTCTATCTAGCCTTAAAATTTTTCTCAAGAATCGTTTGATCATGTCATTTCTTCATTTTCTCTTTATAAATTTTTACATTTTCATAAGATTGTTGTCTATTTCATCATGTTCATTTAATTGTAGCAACCTTTTCTCACTAACTTCCTTCATTTTATAATTGTAATTTGTGGTCCCATTAAAGCAAGCTCTAAGGAGAATGTGTGTGGAGAAAGAACCACAAGTCATAGACAAGGTTAAGAAATTGATCAATGTCGGCTTTGTCCATGAAGAAAACTATCCAACTTGACTAGCCAACGCAATGCCTGTAAAGAAGAAAAATGGTCGGATCTGATTTTGTGTCAACTATAAGGATCAAAATAAAGCCTGCCCAAAGGATGAATTCCCGTTACCAATTCCATAAAATATAGTGGACATTGCATCAACACATACAATCTTCTCATTCATGGACAGATTGTCAAGCTACAACCAGTGCAAAATATCTGTGGAAGATGAACAATGGACGACCTTTAGAACACCTACTCAGATCTACTTCTATAAGGTAATACCCTTTGGACTTAAGAATGCTAGAGCAACATACCAGTGGGATATGACATGGATCTTCAATGAATGCATCCACAACCAGGTCGAGTGTTATGTGGATGACTTAGTCATCGATAGAAGACAAAAGGAAGATCAAGTGTAAGATTTGGGAATCATCTTCGAATAATTATGATGATTTAATCTTAAGATGAATTCCTTAAAGTGTGTCTTTGGTGTCACCTTAGGGAAATTCTTAGGATTTGTTGTTTGTCATTGTATGATTGAAATTGACCCTCTCAAGAATAAAGATACTTTAAATATGCCACCCATGAGGAATTTGACCAATTTATGGTCCTTCCAACGTAAGTTGGCATATATAAGATGTTTCATATCTTATTTTTTAGGTAGGTGTCAACCACTCACTGCTTTGACCAAAAAAGAAGCTAAATTTGTTTGGCATGAAAAAAGTTAACATGCTTTTGAAAGCATCCAATAATATCTAATGACATCTCCTATTTTAGATGCCCCTATCTTGGGTGGGTGGGCCTTTAATCCCTTACACTGCGTCTTTAGAAGACTCCCTTGGAGCCTTGCAAGTGTAAGTCAATGACGAGGGTAAAGAAAACACGCTATAATACCTCAGATTTTGTCAAATCCCAACTAGAATAAGGTATCCCTCAATTGAAAAGCATCACCTATATTTGATTTTGATTATTTCAAAGCTTAGGCATTATATATTTTCTCATAAGGCAACTCTTATTTTGAGAATCAATCCTCTACATTACTTGATGACTCAACCAGTATTTTCTAGAAGATTAGCAAGTTAGGTGATGAAGCTGCTTTAATTCAACATAAGTTGTGCCCCTACGGGTCGTAAAGGGATAGATACTGACAGACTTTCTAGTAGCGCACCCAATATCAGTAGGGTACTCTCTCAATAATGAACAAATATTAGATCTAAAGGATCCCTACACTCTACATCGAGAAATGTACTTTGATGAGGCCTTATATTCTCACAAAGACAAAGATTCTCAAATAATCATACTAGTAAAGATAGAGTTAGGTTGATCTTCATCACTCCAAAATAAGTGATGATGCTTTTCTCTTAGAACTTGATAGAGCTGTCTACAAACAAAGAGGTTGAGCATGAAGCACCCATAACATGATGGAGATCAAGGACACCTACATTGATTCTCAGTTAATAATAAGCTAACTTGTTGGAAAGTACAAGGTTTTAAAGTTAAGAATCGAGCAGTACTTCGTTGAATAATGAAGATGTTGGAACAAACTCCGAATATTACACTCTTCATAATTCTGAGGCATGAAAACCCGTTTGTAGATACTTTGAAACTCTTGCAAAGGATTTTCTTTTGAAATATTCTGATCGTGGTACAAGGATGCAAGTTCTCTCATAGGTGGATATGATAATATTCACAAAATTGTTGTCGACACAACAGTAGCAGCTAACGAAGAAGAAAATGAAGACTTGTGACAACGATTTGTTGAATATTTGCAAACTTGAAAAGTACAAAAAAAATAAATCTATGGTAAATCAGATCAATAAGCAAGCATTTTCCTACACTTTGGTAAACATTGTCCTCTATCATAGGTCCTTTGACCAAATGTGGTTGTGATGTTTGAGTAACATTGAAGATAAAAACATTATTAAAGAATCCCACTAAGGTATTTGTGGTGCACACCATTCGGGGCTAAAAACAAATAAAAATTAAATGACTTCAATACTATTGGTCAGTAATCATGATGGATTGTTTGGAAATTGCCATGAGATTTCACCAATGTCAGGTTCATGGAGTGGTCTTACACCAACCTTCAAACATGTTACACCCGATATTTATGTCGTGGTTATTTCAGTGTTGGGGCACTAATATAGTGAGCCTTATAAACCCTCCATCCTCCAAAGGTCACCAGTGTATTCTCATCACTAAAAACTACTTCTCTAAATGGACTGAAGCAATATCTCTTAATGAGTTCAAGGAAAACCATGTACTTCAATTCTTTAAGAATCAATTTGTCTACAGATTTGGATTTCCTTGAAGGATAATTTCATATAATGGTACAACCTTCAAGAACATAAAAATAAATAAAATTGTTTGAAGACATGGAAGATGTTGGATACATTCAACAATCTACCGCACTAATACTAATAGCATGACTGAAGCCTTTAATAAGATTTTGATTTAAATTTTAAAAAATGTGTTGATTGGCAGCATAAGACAGTGACATTTGCAGTTATCAGAAGCTTTGTGAGCCTACCATATGACCTTTAGAATACCAACATAGTCAACACCGATCTAGATGTTGATCATTAATATTGACAATATAATTAGGGTGTAGATTAAACATAAGGGTTTGGTAGCATAGATTTCCTTATATTACTCATAATAATGTGTATTTTTTGGAGTGTATAATTCTATCATCATATATCTAGATAGTAATTGGCCTATTGATACACCTAAATATATAGTAATTTTTATACATATTTTTATACATATTTTTGAGATATTGCGCTTTAATGAAAGGTATTTGTGTATTTTTCTTTTAGGTACAATCAAATGGAAGAAAAATGCAAAAATGAGTGAAAAAGGGTCAAATTGGGAGTAAAAACGAAGTGGAGCACCTAAGCGCCCAAGACTGACGCATAAACGCCAGAGGGTCGCGCTTAAGCGCTTGGTACCTCGCGCTTAAGCGTTAGAAGTAGTTATTTGATGATTCATTTAATTTAGACAAATTTTTGAAGAGGTGTTTGAAGAAACCCTTGGTTATAACATGGGAAATATTCCATGGACACAAAAATTCAGTCAATTGGCTTTTGAGGAGGGAACTTCTTGAAGATTCATTGAATGGAGACACATTTTGAAGGAACACCAAGGCACCTTTTGGATTTTTATAAGAAAAGATTTGGATCATCAAGACAAGAGGTCAGCCACCCATAACATTTACAGCCATCATTCATCCAAGTACGTTGCCGCCACTGACCACTTTCGTTTTACTTTATTTTGAGTGTTTAGTTCGTATTGTGAGTGAAGGAAGAGAATTCAAAGGAACTTCAAGACATTTGGTGGAGAGGGTTTGAGATAAGTGTTTATCTTTGTAACTACACTTGGTTTTAATTTAAATTTCTTAGTTGTGTGCATGATTTCATCTTTTAAACTCATTTGTGGTTGTGTTTTCTCCATGGATTTTTAGTAGTTTACTTTATGATTTTCTTTAAAATGATAAGTGATTAAATGTTGAAAGGAAGTTTTGTGAAGTATTAGGCTTCAATGTTGGAAGAAATTGTGATGATTTGAAACCTTGCACTTCATTTACTTCTTGATTTGGCCAATTAAGATGTTAATACCTGTTGTGAGAACATATAAGATCCGAGATGATATTATCTCAATCAACAAATGATTAGAATCACATATTAATTTCGTGAACAATAGTTTAGTTCATGGGGTTGAGTGCAAATAAATATGAAAATAAACTTTTCAAGGGTGTAGAATTAGAGGGCTTTAGAGTGACACTCTAAAACCCCCAATTTGATTTATAGTTTTAGGTTTTGATACGAGATGTTAGCCCTCAGGTGGAGGGAGAAGAGGGAACTCTAAAGTGAGAGCTAGTTTCTTCCCTACCTAACCGATCTTTAAGACTATTGAAACTATATAATAACCAATGTTCTTTATAACATCTCTAGTAAGGGTAAAGAATATTATTGCTCTTATTTGGCACAACACATTTAGAATACTTTCAGAACAGAATTTCTCTATTTATTACAGATTCATGATAGCAAAAAAGATATTTTACTTATATTGCCTTTATCTTGCAAATATTTAATTAAATTAATTAGTTGCTTACTCTATTTTCATAAACTAAAATTATAAAAAGAATCAAATTTGCATTCCTATTTTAGCATTTTAAGTTTAAGTAAGAATATTTTGCTAAGTAGATTTTTGTCATCTCAAATTTCAAAACTTTATAGTTTTCTAAAGTGCATATTGCTAATCTCCCTATGGGTTTGATATTTGGGGCTTAATAAAAAAGTCATATATTACTTGATAATGATGTGTATACTTGTGTATCATCTCATATTTAAATATTATAATTGAATTCTTATTTGTTTCATAGTGGAAAACTTAGTTTTTCTTTGGATCAAGCTTTTGCTTTTTTGCAAATTAAGAATAATTATTAAGAAAAGTAAGCATATAATTGCATATATCGCATTTTACATTAATATAGAAAGTCAGGATCAAGTTTTTGGCACCGTTGCCGTGCAGGTTAAGAAAAAAAGAAAATTTTACAGAAATTGGCAAAAAATTTGCAAAAAATTTCAAAAAGAATTTTTAGAAAGCAAAATTTCTATTTTCACAAAATCTTATTTAAACTTTAAGATTTATTATAGGAATATTGTAGTGTTGTTTTTATATAAAGTTCTTGTTTTTGTGTTTTTATTTTTATTTCATTTTATTTTATTTTATGTGTTTTATAGTAATGTATGCGTGGTTCAGGTTCCACGAGACTTATGTCTTATGATTCTGAATTAGAAAGAACTATTAGAAAAATTAAAAAATTAAAAATTACTGAAAATTTCCAAGAAATGACAAATCAAAATAATCAAAATGTTGAAGAATCTAGAGCTTTAAGAGATTATGCAAACTCTATGGTGGATGAACTTTATTGTAGTATTCAAAAACCCGCTATGGTGGCTAATTCATTTCAACTTAAACCTACTACTATCCAAATTGTATCAAATAATCAGTTTGGAGTAGCACTAACAGAAGATCCAAATTTATATTTTGCAAATTTTCTAAAATTATGTGTTATATTTAAATATGATGGTGTATCAGATGATGTTATAAGACTTAGCTTATTTATTTTCTCACTGAGGGATAAAGCTAAGATATGGTTACATTTATTATCACTTAGATCTATCAGAACTTGAAGTGATTTAGTGCAAAAATTCCTTGCTAAATATTTTCCACCATAAAAAAAACTATGAATCTTAGAAATGATATTGCATCTTTTTGTCAGTTTGAAGTGGAATCTATTTATGAAGAATGGGAATGATTTAAATAACTCTTAAGAAAGTTTCCTCACAATGCTATACCAAATTGGTTAATAATTCAAACATTTTACAATGGATTAGCAGATCTATTAGATCTATTATCGATGCCGCTGCTTGTGGTTTATTGATGTCAAAATCACTTCATGACACTTATGATTTAATTGAAGAAATAACTACAAATAATTTTCAATGGTCTTCTGGAAGGGTAAATCTTAAGAAAGTAGCCAATATTAATGAAATTGATGCTTTTGCCATATTAGCAAATCAAGTTGATGCAATTTCAAGGAAGTTAGACCAATTTAGAATAAAATTTTCTCAACCAATTTCTATGATTGAAGACAATTCATTGGCCAAAATGGTGGATTCTGAAGCATCATTAGAGACTTTGAATGTAATAAAAAATAAGCAGAATAACCCATATTCAAACTATTATAACCCAGGTTGGAAGAATCATCCTAACTTTAACTGGAATAATACTTCGGGTGGTAGTAATCAGCAATGGGGGAACAATCAAGTAAACTCATTTAGGAACTAGAACAACCAAGGGAATATTAATTATAAACCTAGTTATCCTCTAGATTTTAACAGTAATCCACAATCTAAGGAGATGAAGTGGTGTTACAAGTGGGGAAATCAATTACAAAGTCAGGGAGCTACAATTAGAAATATCGAGAATCAATTGGGACAAATAACAAGTTCATTAAGTAATAGATCCCAAGGAACACTTCATAGTAATACAAAAGTAAATCCAAAAGACCATAATAAAGAGCAAGTAAAAGTTGTTCAAATCAAAAGTGGAAGAGAATTGGAAGGAATAGTTCAAAGAGAGATTGAAGTAGAGAGAGAAAAGATTGAAGAACCAAAAAAGGATGCTCCAAAGGTTTAGAGAGACCTATTTCTCTACTTAAAGTTGATTTGGAAAAACCACCACCTCCATTTTCCCAAGGGCTTCGACAAAAAAATTTGGATAAGCAATTTTCAAAATTTCTAGAAATTTTTAAGAAGCTTACAATTAATTTTTCATTTGCTGAAGCTCTAAAATAGATGTCAAGCTATGTAAAGTTTATGAAGGATATTCTTAATGAGAAAATGAAGTTTGAAGATAATGAAATAGTTGCACTTAGTGAGGAGGGAAGTGCTATAATTCAGAAAAAGATTCCTGAATAGCTTAAAGATCCTGGTAGCTTTACAATTCCATGTGCAATAGGAGACAAATTTTATGGAAAAGCTTTATGTGATTTAGGAGCAAGCATCAACCTTATGTTATTATCAACATTTAAAAGATTGCGATTAGAAGAAATATCACCTACCACTGTAACTCTGCAGCTAGCAGGTTGTTCAATAACATATCCTAAGGGAGTTATAGAAGATGTCCTAGTGAAAGTGGATTAATTTATATTTTATGTTGATTTAATTGTGCTAGATATGGTGGAAGATAAAGAGATACCTATCATTTTGGGGAGACCTTTTACTAGCCACTGGAAGAGCAATGATAGATATGCAGAAAGAAGATATAACTATGCACGTCAATGATCAAACAATTACATTTAATATTTCCAAATTAATGAAATACCCTGCAAAAGGTAAAGATGATGTTTGTTTTAGAGTGGATGTTATAAGATACTTAAGTGAATGTCATTTCAAAGCAATGCATGAATAGAAATCTGAATTGAAAGAGTTGGAACACGAATAAGAAGAGGAATTATATCAATATGAAGATTTATATAAGGAAGATTCAAATTATATTCGAGAAAGTTTTGAAAAAGATACATCTTTTTGTCCATCAATTGAAAACCCTCCTGAGCTTGAGTTGAAGTTGCTTCCTGAACATTTGAAGTATGCCTTTTTAGGTGGTTCCTGAACATTACTTGTTATAATTTACTCAAAATTAACTACAGAAGAAGAAGAGAGTTTGATGAAAACTTTAAAGAGTTATAAGAAAACCTTTGGATGGACAATTGTTGATATAAAAGGAATCAGTCCTTCAATTTGTATGCATAGAATTCATATGGAAGATAACTGTAAACCCAACTAGAGCTGATCCTCAAAGGAGATTGAATCTTATTATGAAAGAAATTGTTAAGAAAGAAACTCTAAAGTGGTTAGATGCTGGAATTATCTACCCTATTTAAGATAGTGCATGAGTTAGTCTGATTCACTATGTTCTTAAGAAAGGAGGAGTGACTGTGACTTTAAATGAACATAATGAGTTCATACCAATAAGAAAAGTCACAGAATGGTGAATATGCATTGATTATAGAAATTTAAATCTTGCCACTGGGAAAGATCATTGTCCACTACCCTTTCTAGATCAAATGCTGGACATAAATACTTTTTGTTTTCTGGATGAATATACTGGTTATCACTAAATACAAATAGTTCTTGAGGATCAAGAGAAAACAACTTTTACTAGTCCTTATGGTACATTTGCTTTTAGAAGAATGCCCTATGGTTTATGTAACGCACCTGTTACATTTTAAAGATGCATGATGGCTATTTTTTGTGATTTAATTCAAAAAGGGATTGAAGTTTTTATGGATGATTTTTTAGTGTTTGGAACTTCATTGGAATCATGTTTAGAACATCTATCAAAAGTTCTTAAGCGTTGTGAAAAACAAATTTAGTCCTTAATTGGGAAAAATGTTGATTTATGGTAGCAGGAGGAATAGTTTTGGAATATCAAATTTCAGAATATGGTATGTGAAGGAAATTAGGAGTTGTTTAGGACATGTTGGATTCTATAGGCAATATATTAAAGACTTTTAAAAAATTGCTAAGTCACTATGTGATTTACTTGAAAAAGATGTAATTTTAAATTTTGATAACGAGTGCTAAATGCTTTTGAATTATTAAAAGAAAAATTAGTCACGACACTAATTATTATTTCACCAGATTAGGAAAAACCTTTTGAATTAATGTGTGATGCTAGTGGTTATGTTATTGGAACTCTTTTAGGACGAAAGCATGATAAGTTTTTAAAGTTATCTACTATGCTATTAAAATTTTTAATGAAGCTCAAATTAATTATTCAACAACTGAGAAAGAGATATTAGTAGCAGTATTTGCTTTTGATAAATTTAGATCATGCTTAATTAGAACTAAATATATTGTGCATACAGATCATTCTGCTATTAAGTATTTAATGAAAAATAAGGATGTGAAACAAAGACTGATAAGATGGGTTCTTCTTTTGCAAGAATTTGACTTTGAAATAGTAGAAAGGAAGGAAGCTGAGAATCAAATTGCTGATCATTTTTTCCAGACATGAATTACAGAAACCATTAAGTTTTGAAAAAGAGATTAATGAACATTTTCCAGATGAAGAACTGTTCAATTTTAATGAGTGGTGTGTTCCATGGTATGATGATATTGTGAATTTCATTGTTAGTGATATTATACCCTATGGAATGACATGCCAACAGAAGAAGAAATTCTTATCTGAAGCTAAGACTTATTTTTTAGATGACCCATTTTTATATAAACAAGGAAAGGATCCAATTATTCGAAGATGTGTGCCTTTAGAAGAAGCTTCTGAAATTATCCAAAAAATTCATAATTCTGATTTTGGGGGACATTTTGGTGTTGATAAAATAACATACAAAATTTTTCAAATTGGATTTTATTGGCCAACAATCTTTAAAGATTTTAATGCTTATATCAAAACTTGTGATCGATATCAATGAGTAGGCAATATTTATAGAAGGAATGAGATGCCCCCTCAATTATGTGTTAGAAGTTGAGATATTTGATGTTTAGGGATTAGATTTAATGAGACCATTTATGCCATCTTTCAGAAATTTAGACATACAGTTCACAGTAGATTATGTATCCAAATGGATAGAAGTTACTGCTTTACCTTGATGTGATGCTCAAATTGTTGAATGTTTTTAAGAATGAACATATTTTGTAGATTTGGGATGCCGAGAGTAATCATAATTGACGGGGGAAGTCATTTCAGGAATGCAATAATGGAGAAGTTATTAAGGAAATATAATATAAACCATATAATTGCTACTGCTTATCATCCTCAGGCAAGTGGTTTGGCTGAATTATCCAATCGTGAAATTAAAAGAATATTGGAAAAATCTATAAATCTAACCAAAATGGATTGGTCATCTAAATTTGACTATGCTTTGTGGGCTTATAAGATTTCATATAGAACTCCTATAGGAATATCCCCATATAGGCTAATATTTGGGAAAGCTTGTCACTTACAAGTTAAACTTGAGCATAAAATATATTAGCATATTAAAGAATTTAATTACAATTTGAAGGATTCTGGTTAGAAAAGGTTATTTTAATTAAATGAGCTTGAAGTGATAATGAATGAATCTTATGAAAGTGCTAAGATATATAAAGAAAAGATGAATATGTGACATGATCGAAGGATTCTTACAAAAATTTTTCAGTCAAGGCAACAAGTTTTGCTTTACAATGCATTGTTAAGATTATTTTCAGGAAAACTTAAGTCCAGGTAGATGGGCACATTTATTGTGATAAAAGTTTATCCCTATGAAGCTGTGGATATTAAAGATCCTAAAATTGAAAAAATATTCAAGGTGAATGGTCACAGACTGAAATGCTACTTTTTAGGTGACCAATTGAAATTAAATGATTTTATGATGTTGGGTCATTCAGAATAATCATTGGTTACGCCGGGCTAAGGACGTTAAACAAAGCGCTCTATGGGAGACAGTCCATAGTTATCAATGTGTTTGTTTTTATTGTTATGTTGTTGTGTGTGAATTAGAAATTTATGGTAGTATTTTTTATTATAAATTGAGTTAGTGATTATTTTAAGACCTTAAAAGATGACATAGACATGTTAGAATGAATATTTAGACGCAAAGTTGACCTGTGCTAAATTGAGTATTGATGCTTAAGCTCCAATATCTGGCGCTTAAGCACGACTGTTAAAAAAAACATGTGCTAAATTTGGTTTCTAAAATTTTTAATTAACCAATGGTTAGCTTTGACATGGGAAATGATTCTAAGATGTGCCTAGAAGTTATAAGAAGAGTTTGGAGCCTATAAATAGAAGGGTTATGTAAGGATTTTTATTACAATTCAATTTTAACCCTAAATCCTAAGTGAAAAAGAGAGAGTTTTGGAAAAATGTCATCTTAGGAGTGTGATTTGGAAAAAAAGGAGGAAATGAGTAAGAACTTTATTAGTCAAAATGCGCAAGAGTTATATAATGGTTTCCTCACTGTTATTATCAAAGGAATAGCTAAGAAAATCACTAAAATTGAGGCTGACGTGGCTTCAATTGAGGCAAAAGTGATGGAAGTTAACGTGCATCTAGATCACATGGGATGGCAACTTAAGATGCATTTTAGCCATACCAATTTTATAGAATAAGAGGATAAGGCTATATATCTGAAGAATAAGTGGATTGAAGAAGATTCACCTAGAGTAATTAATCATCATCCGTTCTTTTAGAAATACATTCCAAATGCTGAAGGAGAGACTAATGAGAGCCAGGATTCATTCCACCAACTGAAGAATGGAATTAAGTTTGTAGTTTAGTCTTAGTTTAATGTTAAGTGTATTTAGTATGTTATTATGTGATAATTATCTAGTGTTTGTATTAGGAATTTTCTCATCCAAGATTATTTAGATTGAGCACCTATGTATTTGAAAATGTTTGTAATTGTTCGTGAATGAATATAAGTGTTTTTTTTGTGTGAAATTTCATGTTATTATGTGCTGAATCGAATTAATTAAGATTGGTGAATCTTGAGTAAGAGCAGAGTTAAGAGAGAAGGAAATAGTATATAAAGTGTTATGAGACCATATAGAGATGGTTGACTTAGGCTAAGAGTGCAATTCACTTAAATTGAAAAAAATCAAAATTTGTGCGCTGGCGCCTAAGCGCCAAGACCCGAGCTTAAGCATTGTCTAAATAAGAAACATGCACCTATGCACCAAGCCATTCGCGCTTAAGCGCCAGTTCACAAAAATCAGTTTGAGAATCGTTTTAAATGAAAAATCGGTCAAAAAAAACTCCACTAACGCACCTTCGCTTCGCCTTTTTCCTTGGTTTTTTACAATTGCTAACTAGGTCACACAATATTTGACGATTTCTTGGAGATTTGAGGAAAAAAATGCTAGATTTGGTATCCTTGAGGTAAGAGCTTCACTTATATGCAAAAATTTTTTATTTTCATCATGTATTTTGAGAACATTCATGAGCTACCCAAAAATCACTATTCATGATGAAAATTTGAGAAAAAATTATAAAAAAGGAATGGATTTGTTAGTTTAAGTGGAATTGGAGTTAAATGTGGAATTTATTTTGAATTTTATTCATTTTTTACAAATGGCACCAAGAATGAAGAGGAGTAAGGGGAAGGCTCCATTCAATTCAAACAAGTTTATCAGTTCGAGAGCTCATGATCGATACCGTGATGCACTGCAGTCGAAAAAGTTGATTCATGAGTGGTGCTTTAAAAGTCTATGAGGAGCCATAGAAGATTTGATTGTTTGCCACCAGTGGGAGCAGTTCTGTTGTTTTTCTGCTGTCACAGTGATTTCTATTGAGCGGAAGTTCTATGTGAATCTCCCGGAAGCTGATGAAGAAGGAGTCATAGTGAGGGGGAAGAAAGTGCATGTTTCTCCTAAGGTAATTAATCATTTTTTATCATTTTTGCCTGAGTACTTTGTGTTTTAATTCAAACTATAGTCCTACTAAAGGGGAGCTAGATGGATTAGTTCATCTTTGACTAATGGAAGAGGGCTTTGGAAGATCACAAATGAAANTTCAAACTATAGTCCTACTAAAGGGGAGCTAGATGGATTAGTTCATCTTTGACTAATGGAAGAGGGCTTTGGAAGATCACAAATGAAAGAAGAGTAAACATTTCTGCTTCAAAGTTTGATGCTACTGCAAAGGCATGACATAATTTTATTTCTACTCGTCTGCTACCCATAAATCATTTGGGTGAAGTGACTCGAGATCAAGCAACCTTGAGTTATTGCATCCAATAGTTCAAGCATATTGATATTGGAGCTTTGATTCATTGAGTTATTACCAGTTCTACCATTGCTGCTACTACTACAGGTTTGGGATTCACATCCTTGATCTTTTCTTTATGTGAGTAGACTGGAGTTAGATTTGACAGCTGAGAGGAGATCTTATAGCCACTGAAACCCATTACCAGTGTGAATGTGAAATCTTATTCACATAATTCTATTTTTGGTTGGAGGGGTGGATTCTCCAGTAGTTATGCTGCTTCAATGTCATGAGCTTCTACTTCACATGCATCTATATCACAGGGTCAGACTTCTGAATCTGATTCACAATCACAGTTGTTATAGAGAGTTTGGACAATGTCAATTATAGTGCTAATAAGGTATTAAACTTAGAACATTTTGCTGAGCATGTGGATGGATATATGAAGAGACTAGTGATTATAAGGAGTACAAATTAGCTACGGAGCATCTCAGGAGAGGTAATCAGGATGTTGTATTTTATGAGTACCCCAGATATTTACCATATGAGTTTGCAATTGTTTGGTATAGTGACAATAGTGATGCAGAGGAGGAGGATGATTAGTTTGGATCTGTCGTTTTGTTTGATGTTTTTAGTGTATCTATTGTTATGAACTGTTGTTAGTGCAATTGTTATGTACTTTGTGTTGTGTTTTCAATTGTTATTGTTGAGACTGTTTTATTTTGTACACCTAATGTGATGTATTTGTATTTTGTGAGTAGTTAATATGTTTAGTTGTAGTAATTGTGATAATTGTATTGTTTAATGTACTTAGTTAGTCTATGTTGAACTTAATTTTGGGATCTTAGGAAGGTTTAGAATTTAACTAACTTTTTATTTTAAAAAGCTGCATGTTTGAAAATATTTAATTTACTACTAGTTATTTTTTTATGTTGCAGTCATGTATGTTTGTTAGTGTGTTTGTTTGCTTTTAAGTTATACTTCACTGCATAGAAGTTTGATGAATCTCTATATATTAAGAAAACTAAAATTTGATCAATTTAATTTTTTTCTCCTGTTTTAATTTTTGTACTTGCATATTTAGCATATGAAAATTCCTGCAAGCATGTTATAGTTAGTTTTCATTCCTGCTTATTTTTATAAGAAGCTAAAATATTTTATTTTTATTAAAAATTTAAATTTGGGGGAGGGATGAAAATTTTTTTAAGGAACTTAAAAGTTTATTTATTCTAAATTGTATTTCAAATAAATTTGATTTTGATTTGAAGAAAATGATTATGTATATGAAGTTATATTAGAGAAATAAAATTTTGAATATAGAAATGAGTAAGAGAATTTAGTTTAAATTTATAGTAATTGAAAAAACCTTAAATTAAATTTTTTTAGTGTGGAAATATGCTAAATATAGTGTAACTATCTTTAGTAAGAAAAAATGTATTTCTGAAAAATTTAGAAGATTTAGATTTTTATTTTCAAAACTTAAAATTCTTTTATTGAAATTAATTTTCAAAACTATTATTATGTTTTTAAGTGAAAGAAAAATATGAACTCTTTGCTTTAGAAAAGGAAGAGTGGAATTCAAAACCATTAAAGGCCTATCCCGATATAAAATTCTTGCCAGGAAAAGAAAAGGAAAAAGAAAAAAAAATAAGAAAAAGAAAAAGAGAAGAAAAAATTGAAAAAAAGAGGAGAAGCTTGAGGATTAGTGCCTAATCAAAAATTGGTTCAACATCTGATCTTTTTAAAGTAAAAGACTTGAGAAACTCTTAACTTAAGGATACAATATAGTGAGTAAAATTATGCTTAATAAAAATTCTTAAGTGGAGATAATAAAGCATCTAAATTCTATATTTAGAAAATCTACAATATTTCTGAATTAGATAGAAACTCATATTTTCATATTTCTTGACATTAAAATTTTCTAAACTCTAAGTTGGTCTCATTTACTAATATTTTTTCTAAATTGAACTACTATATTTCTACATCAAAATTTTGGTAACTCATAAACAAACTCATATACATCATCTACTTATATTGGTTTTTAAAGATTGAAGGGTCACTTGAGGACAAGTAACATCTTAAGTTTGAGGAATTTTTATACACCTAAAATATATAATGTTTTTATACACATTTTTATACCTATTTTTCAAATATTGTGCTTATGAAATGTATTTGTTTATTTTTTTCAGGTACAATCAAATGGAAGAAAAAAGCTAAAATGACTGAAAAATGGTTGGAGCAAAAATGAATTGGGGCACCTAAGCGCCCAAGACTAACGCATAAGAGCCAGAGGGTCGCGCTTAAGCGCGAGGTACCTCGCTTTACATGCCATAAGAAGTTATTTGATGATTCATTGAATTTAGATGAATTTTTGAAGAGGTGTTTGAAGCAACCCTTGGTTAAAACATAGTAAATATCCCATGGACACAAAAAACCACTCAATTGGCTTTTGAGGAGGGAACTTCTAGAAGATTCAATGAATGAAGACAAATTTTGAAGTGACACCAAGGCACCTTTTGGTTTTTATAAGAAAAGACTTAGATCATTAAGACAAGAGGCCAGGCGCCCAAAAAATTTACAGCCATCATTTATTCAAGTACGCTTGCCACTGCCGCCCATCGCTGCTACCACCGCTGGCCACTTTCTTTTTATTTTATTTTGAGTGTTTAGTTTGTATTGTGAGTGAAGGAAGAGAATTCAAAGGAACTTCAAGACATTTTGTGGAGAGAGTTTGAGATAAGTGTTTATCTTTGTGACTACACTTGGTTTTTATTTAGATTTATTATTTGAGTGCATGATTTAATCATTTAAAATCATTTGTGGTTGTATTTTCTCCATAGATTTTGAGTAGTTTTCTTTATCTTTTTCCTTAAAATGATAAATGATTAAATGTTCAAAGGAAGTTGTGTGAAGTATTAGGCTTCAATGTTGGAAGAAGTTGTGATGATTTGAAGCCTTTTACTTCATTTACTTCTTCATTAGGCTAATTAAGATGTTAAAACTTGTTGTGAGAATATTTAAGATCTGAGATGATATTTTCTCAGTCAATAATTGGTTAAAATCACATATTGATTTCATAAATGAGAATTTATTTCATGGGGTTTAGTGCAAATAAATACGGAAATAAACTTTTCGAGGGTGTAGAAATAAAGAACTTTAGAGTGACACACTAAAGCCCACAATTTGTTTATAATTTTAGGTATTGATAAGAGATGTTAGCCCCAGGTGGAGGGAGAAGAGGGAACTCTAGAGTGAGAGCTAGTTTCTTCCCTACCTAATTGTTCTTCAAGACTATTCAAACTATAGATTAGCCAATGTTCTTTATAACATCTCTAGTAAGGGTAAAGAATATTACTGCCCCTATTTGGCACAACACATTTAGAATACTTTCACAATAGAATTTCTCTACTTATTACTGATTCATGATAAGAAAAAAGATATTTTACTTATACTGCCTTCATCTTGCAAATATTTAGTTAAGTTAATTGGTTGTTGTCGGCGCTATTTTTGGTGTGGGGTTTGCCCGTAAGAAGCTGTCGGTCATCGGAATTGAAATCCTGTTGCCCGCTTCGGAAGGACGTTAAAAAATTTTATTTTTGAAGAAGATGAAGTCAAACTGACCCCATAATTTTCATAGTTTAAATGAAAGAGCACTTTACCTCAAATCTTGTATCTATCCCGAAGGATGAACACAAAAATTGAAGGTGAGGCTCAATCAAATAAATTAAAGAAAGTTATGACATCCGTTTGGTCTGCGAAACCAATGTATTGGCCGACAAGTTCCCCTATTTAATATAAGTAATTAAATAGGGTTTATATTATGAAAAGCTTCCTATAAGGGCAAGCCCCTATAGTTAATTACATCTTAGGTAACAGAAGTTACTTAAGAACACTCAATAGAATCAAGAAAAATTA
>NEWO01000209.1:507300-559409 GCA_003013225.1 Phalaenopsis aphrodite
ATCTCTCTTCCACGCCGAGCACCTCCTCCCTTGGCCGATCCTCCTCCTCGCCGGCCGTCTGTGACTCCAGCCAACCAGATCTGTGGTGTTCTCCACTGGAGCTCCTTCCTTGTCAATTTATTCTCCCCTTTTTGGTCGGCTACCTCGGGCTCCCTCTTTCTCCTCCGCTGGATCTCTTCCTCCTCGCTGGCCTTGTGATTTGCCGGCGTCGTATTTACGTCGGAGAAAATCAGTGAGGAGAACATCGTATTTTATGCTCTCCTCCACGTTTCCTTCGTACCCTGTGCGCACCACCGGCGGGCTAACTTCTCCACCTCGTCGTTCCTCACTCCCCGGTGGTCAAAATATCTCACCGGAGCGGTTTTCCGCCGAGGGGCAGCGACGACACCGCTGCTTGAAGAGGTGTGGACGCCTTTTATTTTTGCGAGAAAAGCCTACTCCCGGGGTTCATCGGTGTCGAGCTTCGCTAAGGTATACGTTTCATTTGCATTTTTCTATATCAAAATTATTTATTTTGGTACCTTGATTGCATCCCTCATCTTTTTGTTGTCTTATGCACGCCCTACGAGACACACTGGAGCATGGATTGGACGTCGACAAGCGCAGAGCGAGCAAAGAAAACACGTCTACAACTGTCACGGTGGTGAGACTTTCTACCTCCTAGCCAGCCTTAGGAATAGTGGAGTCTAGGTGTGTGGGTTTGATCACCCATACGGGGTGCGTGCGCCGGTGTGAGTCGGCGCGATGACGTGCCTGTGTGATGGATTGTTGGATTTTCTAGAGCCAGCCTTTAGGTTATGACTTCCTGTGTATGGCCAAATACCTCCCATAGAGCCGAGTGCTCCCCTCTTGTTGCGAACCTTAGCACAAGTCCCGATGGGCCGGAGTCCCTCACTCCCCTTGCTTTGGATTCCCCAACCTTACTTGGAGAAGTTGGGAGGTCGAACTTGGCAAAGCGAGAGAAGCTTTGTAGCTGGCTCGCTTTGCAATGTTTGGAGGAGTTCGCAAAAATAGGAAAAGCTTTGTAGCTATCCTATTTTGCGACGTCGTGTAGAATTTCCCCCTCGGAGATCCAGGGAGAAATTCCTCACATTTCCTCACCGAAGCAAGAGGCGGCGGTGCCGCACATCCAAAGGTCCAAACCTTAAGTCTCCCAGGTGAGGTTGTTAGCACGAGCCTGGTTTGCTATCTGCATGTTGGTTTGCTATATATTGCATTTTTTGCTTGATGCATGTTGCATTTCACTTCGCTTCGACTAGCCACCCCGGGCCAACGAGCATTTCACTTAGCTCTAACCGACCGCCCTGGCCCGGTGAGCCTCTCACTTTGCTCCGACCAGCCGCCCCGGTCCGGCGAGCATTTAACTTTGCTCTGATAGGCCACTCTGGCTCAGTGAGCGTGTCACTTTGGTTCGACCGACCACCACGGCCCGACCGACCGATCACCTGCATTTTTGTTTGCTTTTGCATTATATCACATGTTTGTCTGCTTGCATGTCGCACCATATGTGTTTGCATTTGCATTTGCATTTGCACTTGGGTGATTCTCCCTAGTGAGAATTACCATTGTCTCTGGGTCATTGCCGCCTCGGTACACCTCTTTCGGGCCCCTGTCGCCACGACACGCCCATCACTTTTGGTCACTGCTACTACGGTACACCTTTCTTCGGGCCACTGCCTCCACGGCATGCCCATCCCTTTTAGTCACTGCCGCTGCGGTACACCCCTCTTCGGGCTACTGCCTCCACGGCACGCCCATCCCTTTTGGTCACTGCCGCTGCAGTACACCTCTCTTCGGGCCACTGCCTCCACGGCACGCCCATCCCTTTTGGTCACTGCCTCCATGACACACCTTCGGGCCACTACCTCCACGGCATGCCCACCTTTTTTTTTTTTGAGTCACTGCCTCACGGTACACTCATCACTTTTTTCACATGACTGATTGCATTTGCACTTGCATGTTTGCATGGATAGCGAACCAGACTCATTAGGAGAGTGACCCCGTGTTGGTTGCGATGCCTTAACGAGCATTGTTTGCTGGGTTGATCCCGGTGAGCAATGCGAGTTAAGTCATCGGGATTGACACGAGTATGACTGTGCTTAGGATCTAATAGATCTAACTCATGTCATAACTCTTCGTGACACCCTTTAGATCCTTCGGATCTTTAGGATTGGGCCGGTATGACGACCCTGTCAAAGTCATACTATACTCAGACCTACCCCACACTTAGATACTAGGTTGACGCACTTTTCGTTAGATGGTGTGCTATGCTAGGATTTAGGGTGTTAGGTAGTCTTTTTGATGTCTGACTATTGTTCTCTGCTGGATTGGTTTCCCTAGTCAGGTATCTTTCTTCTTCATTGTGCTTGTGATGTGACTGCATGCTGCATATGTGTGGTAGTATGTTAGGGCGTTCATTTGCAAGGAGCCATGCCTATTTATTTGCACACACACAGGTACCGCTATAGGGGGAGCAGATAATGATTTCTGACGCTTTTGCTTGCAGGTGCTATTAGCTCCCCCATTTTTAAGGCATGGCTCATGATACATTATTTGCATGTGAGCTTTCCCGCTGACACTTGTTTTCATGCAGGATTGAGTCTTTTATTTTTTCTATGTACTTTTTAGAGTATAGGAGAGTCTTGTAGCAGAAATAAGATACAGGCACGGGTTCCGAGATGTTTGGCGTGGGAACCACGTGGAGGGGACCAGGAGCTCAGGCTCGTGCCCTGTATCTTAATTCTACATTTTATATTGATGTATAAAATTAGGACCGGGCGTGTATATGCGGAGTCCGGCCGCCCTTTTTCTTTTCTGGGATATGTTGCCAACCCAGCGGCACCGGCCTGTTAATTATTTTGATTCAACTTGTTTTTTTTTGCTTTTTGCACCATATTGCATGTTTGCACTTGCATGTATTTTCCTTGTTTCTTTCTGTGATCTGGGATTTCACGATATAATCTAGGCTCATTAAGGACCCTAAAATTATAATTTTCTACAAAATCCTAAATAAAATATTCAAGATAATTAAAATTTAGGATTAAAATATTCAGGATTTAAAAACTTTCACATTTACTTTCCTGCTTATATTAATAGGGCCTCCACAATACTTAAGGACCGCTCTAGATAACTGCATCCATATTTGCATATCCCGAGGAGGAGTCCCCGTGCTTCTCCAACCTGACTGGCCCAGCATACCTCCTTATAGGTGGTTGTCTAGTGCGCCTAGGGTGTTAGAAGGCTCCCTGACCCAGACGGGGTGTAAGTCCTTTTGTTTGGAGCGTTTCCAGCTTTGTAGTTGAACCTCCACTTTCTTTTCCTTTCTGAGGCATCCTTGCCACATTGGCAGGTATAAGTCCCACCTCCTGAAGCTCCAGCTTTTAGTCATAGGATAGAGTTTCTTTCCTTTGACCTTAGGTCTACCGAGGTTCCCGTGGACGACGCAATTCACAGATTGCTGACCGGGGATCTCAGGACGTGTTGGGTCGACTACTTTCACGACCAGGTAGACTTAGGGTCCTAGTAGCTGTGGATGACGGGTCCGTGGTACCCCGACCCAGTTACATCTACCTTTTAGGATCACTCTACCATCATTTTTGTTGAGCCCCTTTGAGCCCTGTCGCTCCTTGACTTTGTTGATATCATTTTGACAGCCCGATGCCGATGAGCTGTCGCCCATTTGGGATACAACGATTTGTCCTCTGCCCTTATGGCTCGAACGTGCTTTGACGTGTTTGGATATCCTCGTCAAGATGATTTAGGTTATTCCGTGGGCCCTGTATGTCGATGAGTTGCTACCCATTTGGGATGTGAGAGACTCACTCTCTGCCCGATGGCTTAGCACGAGCTTTGAAGCATCTGGACTGTTCCCACACGGAATAACCTTCCTTTGAGTACCTATTTCCCCAGGTTCACGATAATCCAAGCGAAACTCCTTTTATCGAGAGTATTCTTGGGTCCCCCCAAGATGTAATTAACAAGTGAGATACGTCCTCTTGGGAGTGCTCTTGACCCCAGAACAGGCACCTACACCTGAATCTCTGGTTATGGGTAGTCTACGTAGGTATTCTTTCGTGGATATCAGTTTAAGGTGCTTTCGCTCGATCTTGTTTGGGCGGACACTCTTAATCTATCCTTGCGAGGTTTACCGCATGTAGGCTCTCCACATTTTGTGTTTTCTCTTGTTTTTCGTTTTGTCGTATGTCCCTTCTTATTCGTTTCCTCTCCTCTTCGAATCACATATATGATTCGGGGGGGAGATTTATTCGAATGGGGGAAATATACGACGATCGACACTTTTTTAAATTGGTTGTTAGCCACTTGACATATGCTCATAATGTTATCCTATTCTCTAAGGCCACTAAATCTACTATTAAGAAAATCAAAAATACCATTGATGACTTTCAAAAGACCACTGGTCTTCATCTTAATAAGTCTAAATGCAATCTCTATTTTGGGAAAGCTATAAACGGCTATATCATCGAGTGGGCTACCTCATTCACTGCTTGTTCCACTACCTCTTTTCCTTTCCAGTATCTTGGCGTTAATTTTCTTAGAGGAAGAAAGAAACTAACTTAATTATATTCTATTGTGGACAAAATCAATGCTAGAATTACTAACTGGAGAAATGTATTCCTATCCAATGGGGGTCGTTTGACTTTGCTTAGAATTGTTCTTCATAGTTTTCCTCTCTATGCTTTACGAGTTACCAATTTAAAAAAGAGCACTAATGCTATTCTTGATCGCATCTTTAGTAAATTTCTTTTCTCTAGTGAGGGGAAGAGGAAGATTTGACAGATGGGCTGAAGTCTGTAATCCTACTGCTGGTGGTAGCTTAGGGTTTAAAAATCTTGAGCACCTTGCTGATATTAACATGTGTAAGCTCTAGTATAAGATTAGAGCTGGAAAATCTCTATGGGCCCAGTTTATGCAATCTAAATACTGTACCTCTCAACACCCTTCCTTGGTTACTTGGAAGTTTGGGGATTCCAAAAAATGGAAATCACCCCTTAAAGCTAGAAATGTGGCTAAACAATTCATCTATTGGGACCTTGGAGAAGGGCAGGTCTCATTCTGGCATGAGTAATGGGGATCAAGCACCTTCTCTGATCTCTCTTCTCAAAATGATAGCCAAGATCTCTTGGTTTCTAATTTTTGGATTGATGGCTGCTAGAACATACCTAAACTTACATGTATTGTTGGTGACGATGCTTCTCAAATTGCTAAGATTACCTTTGCTTGACATAGAAAGGACTCTCCCCTTTGGAAGGTTAGCTCCACCTTCTATATTGCTAAAATGTTGTATAACAAGCTTCACTCTTTCAATATTTGGAGATGGGGAAAATTAATCTGGAAAAATGTCATATCTACATCTATTTCTTTTTTTTTTCCTTTGGAGGTTTTTCTCCTCTTTGCTGCCTCTAGAAGACACTTTTAAGTTGAAAGGGGTTCGTTTAGCTTCAAAATGCTACTTATGTCGTAAAGATGAGGAGCATATTCCCCATATTTTCTATCTGTGTGACTTTGCTAGATAGGTTTGGGTGGAAATTGGGAAGCATTTTGGGATCGTTTGGCCTCAAACTTCATCTTTTGAGGACTATTTCAGGGTGTGGAGTCCGACTGGTTACCAACAACTTCCCTCCTTCCCCTTTTTTGTCCTCTGGTTTTATTGGAATACTAGAAAAAATTATAAATTTAATTGCTTCCCCCCTCTCCTTCTAATAATGTCTCTTACATTCTCTCGCACTACTTCAAAGCCAGGAGATACATGGATGCTCTTCCAAAGATTGTCACTGCAAGGAAAAAGCCTCTTTTAGTAAGATGGAAGCATCCACTTGCTGGTTGGGTAAAAATCAACGTTGATAGAAGTTGGCATCCCCATGCTGCTGGTGTGGGGGGATTTTTTAGAGATCACTTGGGTACTATGTTATATTCTTTGGCCTCTCCTGTTATTGTTGTTGGCCACTCCGATGTTGAATGTTGGGAAATTCACCTTGCTCTTCAACTTGTTGTAGTCTTTCATTTCACTGATATTTTTTTTAGGCTGATTCCACTACTATCTTCCATATTTTGACACATAACAGGAAACCTCCTTAGAATCTAATTGGTATCTTTAATAGAATATGTCACCTAATGAATTCTTATCATCTGAATTTTTAGATGAGCTTTCAATACAGGGAAGTCAATGTTCCTGCTGACTGGTTAGCCAAGAGATGAGTTACTAGCATTCTTGTTGGTATGCAACCTTCTTTCCATTAAAAAATTTGCTCGGTTTTGGATATCCCCTATGTCAGAACATAGTCTCTTTGCTAAGCCTTATTCTGTTTATGAGCATCTTTTTTAGCATTGTAGAGGTTTAATGGTCATAATCTGTTTTTTAACTGGAATGTGTGGAATTCCTTGCTGGAGAATTGTTATTAGCTTGCATAGTTCAGGAATGCATACAAAATTTGATGAACTGGGTGCATTGTTTACAAAAGAATTTTTCTAGTACTGGAAGTCATTTGGTTGCTCTGCTGCTTTCTTCCCATTCACTATGATCCTATGGGATTCATGCCTGCCCTCTTCATTCCTTGATGCTAACCTTGGAGCTGCCTCTAGATGGTTCTCTATAATGCTATGGACTGCTTGGTTTATATCTCTTATTGGTCTACCATTTTCAGTTGGAAATTGTTCTCTTGTAGTGCTCTCACCTCATATACAAAGCATAATACTTCATCTTTTCTTTTTGGTCCGGGTTACTGTATTTTGGTGTGGTGGAGGCTGTGCTCGATACTACTCTGTTGGTTATTGCTTTCTGAAAGCTTTCATTGGGTTAATTTTTGTTCTTCTCATGTCTACCTTAAATTTTCTAGGTGATGGTGTTCTGTTCCTAGATGGACATTTGTTATGCTGAAATTCCTTCTCCCTTGGACAGATAGTTTTTGTAGCTGTAGAGCATACACTGTGGATATCTTAACTTCACTTTACAGACAAATGTTGGCACTAACCTTTCAACTTTTCTTTTGGTGTTTTGTTTCTTTGCTCCGGGTATACATGTATTTTTGATCTCTCTCTTTTCTGTATGGAATTGTATTGAGGGTGGAGGATTCCTTAGGTTTTAATTGTATTTTTTTGCTTTTAGACATAGGGCTCCTCCTCCCTCCCCCTTTTTGTACCCCTTTCTCTGATATTAACACGTACGAAGCCGCATAACACTAATTATATATATATATATATATATATTAGAATTTTTTTTTGAAAATCTCTTTTAAAGTCTTAAGGAGTTTCCTTGGGCTTACTCAAACTCATGAGAAGGTGATCCTTTTAGAGCATATTTAGTTTATATTTATTTTATAAAACTATCATTTTAGAGCACATTTAATTTATATAGCTTTAAAAAAAAATATCATTTTTTGGATACATTTTGTTGCATATTTTAATAAAAAATATCAATTTTTATGAGAAATTTAGTTGTATATTTTTTATAAAAATACCTTTTTTAGGGGTTGTTATTATATAAACTTTTATAGCCTCTCTCTCCATCCTTAGCCTATTTAAATTACTCTTTCTCAACACATTAATATCATCCATATATATTTTACCATCTTGAGGTCACAATTAGCATGGGCATGGATAAGCATAAGATCACAACTTGTATGTGTATGCAAAACATAAAATCACAACTTACATAGGCAAGAGTAAGCAAAAGATCACAAGAAATGGCGTGTGAATTTGATTTCACTATGTCATAAATTTTATAGCCAAAATCATCTCATGATAGTTGTAAAATTAAAATGGCAAATCTATCTTATATAAGTATAATATACATTTTTCTTGATGCAACATGAAAATTATGTCATGTGCTTTCTTGTATAAAAGACCTATACATGTCTTTCTTAGAAAGCTCAATTATGGTGTCTTGTACACCGACATTACATGCCTTTTTTGGTGTGGTAGATAGAGATATCAGGCTTTCCAATATCACCAAGTAGGGTTACTGCAGAATTGTAGGGATAATTTTTTTAAAACACAAAAAATACAAAAAAAAAAAAAATTTATTGAGCTAAAAAAATAGGGAATATAAGGTATTAAATTTTTAAAATGATAATTGGTATTTTATCTTTTCCAGCAAAGTAAACATTGTACCAAAGATATTTAACCATCTATAAGCATAAAGATGTTGAAACTTTGTAGGAGCTTCCTCCAAATAGAGTATATACCTGCAAGAAAAAACAAGTGAACAATTTAACAACAATGCATTCATATGTAACTTACCGAAATAATTTTCAAATATGTGCATGTATCATTTGATAAAATTAGTCACAGTATAATATCTTATAATTTTGACCACAAATACGAGGTCATGCAAACATAGTAAAGTCGTGCTAAAATTTTAAAAACAAAAAAGTAACATAGATAATCGAAGAAGTGCATGACTTTACTGATAAAAAACTATTATATACTAATGTATTGTCCCCTTAAATAAAATACAAGCAAAAATAATATCATTAACTAGTTTTAATTAAGTATTATCTATTTAAATTTTACTCTACAATAAAAAAACATCAAATTAATAGCAGTGTCTTTCATTCAGAAAGCCTTTATTGTTCATGATTTTTTAATTAATGATTTAAAAAGTGTGTAAATCTACTTATTAAAAATTAGACTTGACATTGCACATATTATTACTACTACACCAAAAAAATTAATATGTATAAGAATATAGTTGAGATCATTTTTTACCTTATAGGATTAAAGATTGTTATTATTGAAATATTATCCAAAATTGATTTCTATAGAATAGCTTAAGATCAGGATAATTTCTAGAAGATCTTTATTTATAATTTTGTAAATGAAGTGTTGTATCAATTAAACAAGTTAGTCATTGCTAAAATTAAAATAGAGCACACTAGATTTTTGTGTAGGTTTTGCATTAAATTTTACTAAAATTTTAAATAAATTATTTCTAGACTTCTAAAACTCATGTGCTAGCTTTTCCTTATCTCCAAGGAGCTTGAGGAGAGCTTAAGTTAATATTTAAAAATCTTTGACCACTGTTGTAATTGAGGAAAGCACTGCAAAAAGAATCTACTCTTGTATTCAGGCATAATGGAGTGCAAGAAGAATTTGAGTGATATGATGTCATAACTCTCATAGGCAGCAATATCTCATATATAATGTAATGGACTTTTATTTATTAAAAAATGTTACATAAACATAAGCTTAGACTATTTAAATAATCATTCCTTTTTAACTTAATGACATTGAGATTGTTGCTTTATAAGATTGATCAAATAATGTCAAAATTAGTAAGCTTTGATTTATAAACCTTTGAAAACACAACATAAAAATGCTATAAAAAAGTCAAATTTTATTGAGCAACATAATGTGATCATAAGGTCAAAAAAATTCTGCTAAAAATAAAAGGAATTGTTACCAACAACCACGACAACAACATCAACAACAAGCCACCATCCCCCTAATGTGGAAAAAAATTACCGTGCTATCTAATAACATTGTTGGTGTGTTCAACTATTCAAAATATGCTATGCTTCCAATCCGCAATTACCTTTCTTTTTTGTAGAAGTCCTCTTATAAGCCCAACATCTAATTTTTTAAGAAAACTTTTTTTTTTTTATTTATAACTTTAAATCATCATCACAAACAGCTTAAACAGGTGCAATAACATCTCTTGCCACCTATCATATTTTTATATACAATAGGATGAGATGGGCGAACATCTGCAACCGCAACATCGTATCGTCGTCAATCTTTACCATGAATGAGAGAACCCGTAGAAATATTAGATGATAGAATATATGACAAGTACCTCATTATTATCATCCTTCTTCATCACCATCTAAAGTGGTTCCCTTCACGTGAGTTTAAAGTTATGATTTATAATTTGTTATAAAAAAAAAGGTTTTTTTAATCAAAAAATAAAATACTTTTTCAGATAATAGAATATAAAAGCATTGGAATAATTATAGCTATTGAGGCATATAATCCAACTTTTCATTGTAAATTAAAAATAAAACCTTTTCAATAGAAAAAGATTTAGCAAGTCCCTCGTTACTATCATTCTTCATTTAGGGTTTGATTGAGGCAGCTTATTTAGTATGGTGACATTTTGAAAACACACCTGACCTGTTAGGGTAAACTGTGTTTCGGTAACTTATGCATTTTGAAAACGATGAAAGCAACATTTTCACACCGCACACAGATTAGGTGTGGTGACAGCTTTCTGACAGCGGTTTGACTTTTCCAAAAAAAATAAAAATTTGTAATAGGCACCGCATCTAGCTTATTAGCATATTATTTTTAATCAACTTATCAACATATTATTCAATAAACTGCAGCTACCCCAAACAGACCCTTAGTGATATCATATATAATTCAATTTTTCTTAAATGTTAGGCATACCTGCGCTTCCTTTTATATCCATATAAAAGTCAATTTAATAACACTTCTAAAGACGCTGAACCTCCGTTACGTTGTAGTGAGCACCGATGCACCGATACTTGTTAAAGTTTCTGTTGGAAGTAGCGCTTGTTGAACTTTCCTTTTTAATATTTAAAAATAGATGGAAAATATTTCTTCACAAGGAAAACGACTGTGGAGACTAACATTTGGCATTAATGATCCCTTGCTCGTTAGACGCCTAGTTATTTCTGTCTTGGAACAACTTGACATACCCGCAAAATTACAACCCGCCCTATCTGCAAAAACGCTCTCCACACAGACAAGAAACATAATAATATTTTGTAATATTTTTTAGCTCCTTGCTTCACAGCTGACCTGAATGTTAAGCAGCATGGGATTTATATAGAATTGAAAATAAGAAGATTAAATCTGATTAGAAAAGTTTTTTAAATAAAGAACTATCACAAACTAGCAAGAGTCAGGCAACTGGAAGAAAGTTTGAATGACATTCCTATTATAATCTGCATGAACGAACTGTGAGCAAGTTATTTAGAGTTTTTTGAACTATAAATTTATGGGTATAAACATAAGATAAGAGAAACTAGAATTAAATAGGGCAAAAAACACTCTTTATGTTCTTCGTAGTCGAGTCCTTTGTGCAGCTCAGCCTAAAGCACAAAAAATAAAAATAAAAATAAAAATAAAAATAAAAGATGCAAATATCATGTGAAGATAATACTGAAAAATCAGGAAGCATACATTTTTGTTGGCCTTATCCAATTTGGAACTGTCTTTTGCAATAGCCGATGCTCATGATTGTCTATGTTTCTTAGCCTTCTTACTTCCTGAGCATAAAATGCACAATGTCAAATTTGAACATTATGTTTTCAGGCTATCATCAAGCATAGCGGTTTCAGAAAATATGGAGTAAGAGTATATGGGTTGCCAGCTGTTGTCATGATCAAAGAATGCGGTATTACCTTGCTTAAAAGCAAGGCATCCTAATTTTTCTTCAAAAAGAGAATGAATTGCCTCCCTATAACATTTGATTACATTTCATAAAGGTCACTTGATTTGCTGTAATTTAAGGTTAAGATATGCTGAGCGTGCATGCAAAGGTAAGACTTTTGTTTATTTCTCCCAGATATACACAAAAATGATATGCAAAAGTATATGATCAAGAAAGCGATCATTAACTAGTAACACACCCACAATGGACTGTTTCAGGGCATGCCAAACTAATGAACAGTTACGTGGGTTTATGTGCTCATGAGTACAATTATAAGGATCAAGTAAGATCACATTTACAACAAATAAATTTGTGTTGTGAAAGTCCAAATCCTCTAAGTTTACAGGCTATTGTGTTCTCTTATGACACCAACAAGTCAATAAAATAATATGTTCAAACTCAGTAATGTACCTCAATACTGATAGATCCTTCTACTACAAATGATAAAATCTCAAAAAGATGTCATGTCAATAGTGTGCTAGGAGATACTTGCTTTGCATCTCCTTCATCTTTGACTACTTGATGATTTTAATTTTTTTCTTACACAGGCACACACGCTTCAAATTCTCCCATCTCAAGGAAGAACACATTTTCAACTTAATGACAACTAGCTTCACCATTCTGTCAAATGAAACATACTTATAAACAGAGACCCATTCCACTATCTATAGCCATTCAATAAATTTGTCCAAATCTATATGATCATCAAAATCTGATAAATTAACACTCACTCCAAAATCATCCTCTCTCCTCTATACTCAATGCCGAGCTGACGTAGCATTAAGTTTATTGTTGCTTGAGGCTTCTTGGTGATAAGGGTGTCCATCATATTCTCCATCAGAGTAGTTACCGTTGTGGCTATTTATGTCTTTCTCATGTTATTTCCTTTAAAAATTAAATATTCTTCCTTCCAATTGGAAGATTTCCCGCAGTATATCTTTCATCGTAAGCTTTTAAACACCATGTCTAGATTTAGGTGGCAGGTGTAGGGCTAAACTTTGGTGGAGATAGAAATGTTAGATTTTGAAGGTTTACATTTAAGGAACTGGAATAAGGATTTCACTCCGGTACCAAATGATATAAATCTAGGGTCTAGAAAGTGTTTTAGAATCAAATCTAAGCCAAAAAATATTGTAGATGGGAAGAAGAAAAGATGGGAAGGTTGTGAAGATTGGAAGAGGAAACAACTACTTCCGGCAATTGTCCAAGAGAAAGACAGAGGGGTCTTGCAGAAAGGACAGCAGAAATTGCAGTAAAAGACAATATCGGCAAGGTTTGGATGCAAAGCAACCAACCGACACTCCTGGAACAAGGCCTACCACTTATAAGACATGGAGGTTACATAACTCTAAATAGGAGAAAACAGAAAAAATTTTCTCCAAATAACATAATCCAAAGCAACCAGCTTATAGTAAGGCAAAATTTAACCTAACTCTAATTAAATAAAATATAAATGTAGGGTGAACAATGCCCAGTACTCGCTGCCAGGCGGAAAAGATCAATTACAAGATCTCTCGGGCTTTTTTTTTTTTTTTGAATTCCGTCAGCTTGGATGGGAAACAGCACACCGGTCATTGAAAGAATAATTAGTGGGGAGGATTGAATGATACTGAGCAGTAGAGTTATTCGCTGAAGCAATTGATGAGTAGGGGAGTAGGGGACACTGTAGAAGAGAAAAAAGAAAAATCAAATGTGGTGGGACAGAAGAGTTAAAATGTAGAGGAAAGCTTGCATTCTAGGCACTGGGTAATTTGATGGAAGAGAGGATTTGATGACTTCATGTACATGGTGAGAGGCTCCAGATTCCAATAACTCAAATGCAGATGTAAGCAGGTTGAGTTTTTTGTAAATTGTAAGAGTTGTTTTGACATGGGCAGAGGATCTAACCGAACGGAACAAAAGACATCCTTTCATTTTATTTTTATCAATCACTTCTCCTTTAACATATTTGAATGATTTCAATAAATCTACACTTCAATTCCTATACCCACCACCTACTCTACCAAGCTAACGACAGCCTAACAAAAACGAACAACTTCACTGTTTTCCATGAATAATCGAAAAGAAGGATGCCAAAACTAAATTTTTGAAGTACCAAAGTACCATATAACCTTATTGTTTTTTTAATTTTGTCGGTAAATCCTATTCTTTAAGAAAGAATTTTTAATGAAGGAGATTTAAATGGTCATGTCGGTAGAGTGGTAGAAGACTTCATAAATACTCATGGTGGCTACGATTTTGGAGTAACTAATGAAGAAGGTAAAGTTATTTTAGTTTCTGCTTTAGCGTATGATTTTGTTATTACTAATACTTTAGTCAAGAAAAGAAATGAACATCTTATTACTTATAAGAGTGGATCTAATAAAACACAAATTGATTATTTTCTTGTGAAAAGAGATCGTCGAGATTGTAAAGATTGTAAGGTCATTCCAAGTGAAAATTTAAGTACCCAGCATCGTTTCTTAGTTCTAGATTTTAAGATGAAGAGTTGTAAAATAAAGAATACTTTGACTCATCATCTTAGAATTAGATGGGGAACCTAAAAGACACAAATAAAATTATTTTTATGAGTAAAATTCAAGATTTCAAAATTTGGGATGTTCATGAAGAAACAAATATTATGTGACATAAAGTAACAAACAGTATTAAATAAGTTGCAAAAGATGTGCTTGGAGAATAAAAAAAAATTATAAATAAAAATAGTTAATGGTAGAATAATAATGTGCAAGAGAAGATAAAATATAACAAGTTATGTTATAAAAATTGGTTTAAATGTAAAACTTAGATAACTGAGAAAAATATCAAACGGTCCGCAGGGAGTCTAAAAGAACAATCTGTGACGCTAAAAATTTTGTTTTTAATGAGCTTTATAATAGATTAGATATTAATGAGGGTGAAAAAAATATGTATAAACTAGCCAAATGACGACATTTTTATATACAAGAATTTATGAACCCAGATTTATTATTTATGATGATTTTGTAAAGTCACAATTTCAAAGGCAAGTATACGTATCGCTCAATTAATACAGGGCTCTAGTGGAGTCTCGTTTATCGATCCCACAGGGAAGCGAGATAAAAGGTTCTTAGTCAAATTCTAGTCTACTACAATTAGTACTTAGTTAGGAATGTCGATTAAAATGATGTTTTATCTAGCAACTACTTCTAAATGCAAGTGTTAAATGTAAAGATAATAACTATAACTAAATGCAAATATTAATTCTAAAGATAACCCTTTTTGGATGAATTGGTTTGGAGAATTTTAAGATATTACAAACTACTACTCTTATGTAATGAATTAGATAATGTAAATGAATGAGATGCATTAAATATTGTATGTGCCAAATAGGAGCAATCCTATTCTTTACCCTTTGGTCCAGACATAAAGAACATTGACTAATCCTATGCTTGTTTACTGAATCTGTGGCTAGGCTGGGAGGATACCGGCCTCACTTCGTAGCTCCCATGTTCACCTCACCTGAGGGCTAGCATCTCCGCTTCAATACTCAAACAAGAGGACCGAATTGGGGATTTTAGTCTGTCACCCTAAAATCTCCAATTCTACGCTCATCAAAGTATATTTCCCTATTTATTTGCATTCAACTCCCATGAACTTAACCATCCACGGAATCTGAATGTGGTTCTACTTTGTTGAGAATTACACAGCCCTCTCGAGACTTAATGCAATAACAACGAACTTTAACACTACAACAAACCTTTATTGTAATATAATAAAGTGCAAGTAAAAACCATCACATTGATAATTAAATCCGCTTCTAACATGCATCACAAAATCCTAAACATGAATTTTACTCGTTACAAAAGAAAAATAAAATGAAAACAAAGGCATAATCTTCTCATGTCATTATTTCCGAATAAGAAGAGAGTAAAAGAAGCCCATCACAAAGCACAAAGAAAACACAACGGAAACTTCATTTAACCAAAGCAAATCCACTAGATAAGTGTTTACAAAACCATAAGATAATGAAGAACACAATACTTAGCTTTTTCCCTTGAAAAAAAGAAGAAAATCTCTCCCACAAAGTCCCCCGCTGATCCATGCAATGCTAGAACATCTTCTTACAAATTCTCTCAAAATCCCTTCTCCAATCTCTCCAAAAGAGTAGAAATCTACATTTCTACTCCTAATCTAAAAAACCTAAACTTTCTCCACACTTTTCCTAATATTCCTCTCATATAAATCCCCCATTTTTCTAACCTAAATTTGTTCTTTTAAAGGATAGGGACGAAGTTTGAAGAGTTGCCACAAGAATCCTTTCAAAAAGTGTCCAAATACGTTGAATTTCGACCCATAACCGTCCCGGGCGCCGTCGGCGGGCTCGAGGGCACCGTCGGCGAGTTTTCTGTCATTTTTCGGTTTTCTCGGGTAAATGTCGCCGTCGGCACCGTTTTGGCGCCGTCGGCGGGCAGACTGCGCAGCTCCACTGTTTCGCTCCGTTTGGCTTCGTTTCGCCCTATTTCAGTTGCGTTGTGTTCCTAACAGATAGCCCTACAAAATAAACATTAAAACAACCTTCCTTTAAAGTGTAATCTCATTCAAAAATATGCAAAAAGTGTAAAAGAGATTAAGCATCCAAAAACTTATCGAAAGGTAACAGGGCAAAATATCATTTCTTGCTTGTTTTTGCTCTAAATTGCACCGTTTTTGCATCTTTTTGCTCCAATGACCATAATTAATCATACATGCAACAAAACATCAAAAATATCCTTCTTTAAAGTGCAATATCATCAAAATCAGTATGAAAATCTCAATATATTTTCCTTTGGTCACCAAACAAAGAGAGAAGGAAAGTAAAGATTTAACTGAAGTAAAGTGTATTAAACATGAAAATCAAAAAGTACTTTTCTTAGAAAAAGATATTCAGCATAAGTGAATGAATTATTTTGATAAAATTTTTAAAGAAGTTTCTGAAAATACGATCGACCTTAGTGATCTTAATATCATGAATAATAATAAAACGTTTCATTTTTACTGTCGCATTAGTAAAAAAGAAGTTGAGGAGGTTTTAAAGAAAACCAAGGAAAGAAAGTCTGTAGAACCAGATGATATCCCAATTGAAGTGTGGAAATATTTAAGAGAATTGGGAGTTTCTTGGCTTACTAAACTCTTTAATATTATTTTAAAAACTAAAAAGGTGCCTAAAGAGTGGAGGAAGAGTATTTTGGTCCCCATTTTTAAGAATAAAGGAGATGCACAATAATGCAAATTAAAGAGGAATTAGGTTGATGTGTCATAATTTAAAATTATGGGAGAGGGTAATTTAAATAGGTTAATACGCATTACAAAGATTTCTTATAATCAATTTGAATTTATGCTCGTCAGGTCTACTATGGAAGCTATACATTTATTGAGAGGTTTGATGGAGAAGGTCAGAGATAATAAAGAGAATCTACATTTGTTTTTATTGATTTAGAAAAAGCATACGATAAGGTTCCGAGAGATATCCTTTGGAGAGTTCTTGAGAAAAAAAGGTGTTGATATGACTTATATTTAATTCATTAAAGATATTTATACTAGAGCTGTTATTTGTGTTCAAACTAAAGGAGGATTGACCAAATATTTTCCTATTTCTGTTGAATTACATCAGCGATCGACTTTAAGCCCATATCTTTTTGCTTTAGTTATGGATGGTCTTACTGGACATCTACAAGAGGATGTACCTTGGTGTATGTTCTTTGCTGATGATATCCTTCTCGTGGATAAAACAAGAGAAAAAACCAAGGAAAAATTTGAATTATGGAGGTCTACATTGGAGTCTAAAGACCTTCATTTAAGTAAAACTAAAACTGAATTAGGGTTGGTGTAGCTCCTGTGAAGGACAAAATTACAGAAAGTCGTCTTAAATGGTTTGGTCACATTAAACGTCGGCCATCTCATGATCCGATTAGGACAATAGATGTTTTAGATTCGACTTGTATTAAAAAAGGCAGAGGTAGACCTAGAAAGACTTGGGCTTATTGTATAAAAAATGATATTAATTTACTATAATTAAATGAAAATATGACATTAAATAGGACGCAATGGAAAAAAAAGGATTCATATAGCCGAGTCCACGTAGTGGGATTAAGGCTTTGTTGTTGTTGTCAGTAAATCGTTCTTTGCTAAATTTGAAACAAAAGCACTTGTGGCCGACAATTTCCATTTTTAAACTATCACAGGCTCAACAAACACCATCATTAGCCACATCAAGTTGCTAGGCTGGTAAAGCAAGACCCATAGAAAACAAATGAGAATTCCAGCAGCCGAGTCATAAAGAAAGCAGTGCTGCCAATTTATAGGAAAGGCAATTGATTGGGCAGGGCATGCCAGAGAATCTCACCAATATTAAGCAAACATTTAATTCTGCCCATACTTAAAAAAACAAAAAGAATGAGTAACATTTAAATGAATCATTTAACGTTCTCCTTCAGCCGGGGTTTGGTAACACCTTTGAATAGGATTTATCACCGGATTTATGAAATCCAACCAAACGCAAAAAATGAAAGAGTTTTGTGGATTTATGAATTGTCGAATAAAGGACAAAAATTTTGGCTTTGATTCAGCTTAGATCCGGATTTACTAAATCCATGGGCACGGTGGATTTAACGGATTTAAGAGTATCAGATTTATTAAATCCTACTAACGCTAAATCCTACTTGCAGCCAAACACCTCCGAAAAATGTTACTAAAATGTACTTACAACATTTAAGCTCATGAAAGAAATAAAAACCCAATTGAGAATGAAATCTGTGTTTAAAAGCGCCCAATCACCAGTTTAAATGCAGTACGCAGAATATTTTTGTCAACAAGAAAAAATCATTGAACCAATAGTTTGCTTGATAATCAGAGTAAGCGAAGCAAGGATTTGATCAGGGACAGCATAAAATGCCAATGAAAGAGTCATTACCAACTATGGAAGAGCTGTTTAAGTGTTCATAGTTTCTAGATCTTTCACCTAACACAGTTGAATGCACATTGGAAGTATTGCTGCAAGAAAATTCGGATTATACAAATTAGGATAGTTGTAAGATAAAATAATGCATCTAACTGCTAGCAAATAACGCAACCCAAAAATAAACTTCACAAGGTTAACTTATGGTCAGCTTACTATCTGCAGGACTAAAATTATCACACCACAGCTTTTATAAAATCTCTTGCAGAATAAAGTTACACAAACGAAATCTTTTTCAGGTTAATTAAACCTGTTAAGATCTGCATTTATAAAATCAAAGACGGTGGATGATTAGTCTATTCAATACCGCATACACAACTGTTCCAACACCTGTCACAAGTTTCTTCGAAAATAAAAACGTTACTATCATCTCTTAGTGTGGGCAATGAAATTATTGATATAAAAATAAAATCAAAGAAAAAAAAATATGCAAGGGCAGGTCATATATTATAATAATAATAATAATAATAATAATAAATCTTGAAAAGCATATTTCATTTCTCCAATCAGTAAGTAACCCCAAGGGAGGCAAGCGTTGGGAGAAAAGGGAGAACGATTAAAGGGAGATCCAGAATGCAAGGGTTTGGTATTGGGGAGAGCATATATTTGGGTGTTGAACAAGCTACATATAAACTACTTGTGAAAGTAAGAAGATACATCACACTTTAAGGTAGAAACCAATGAATACAATCTCCAAATAAACAAAACCAAAGAATAAGTGATAATAACATATAAATAGTTCCCACTCACAAACCAAAACCTAACTCTAATTATAATAATATTAGCAAAGAGTCCCACAAGGTGTTGGAACCAACACCAGTCAGGAAAAATATCACACACAATGCAGTCGCGACAAAATCCCCGCCCGTCCAATTTCACGATTGCAAGAGATTGTAGAATCTGGCTTCCGCATTCCGACTAAGCGCGGTTTTGTGTTGTGCACAAACGAGATTTCATGTTCTGCAATCAGATCACACATGATTCTCCCTTGATAGGAAAGGTTTTTCCTTATTCACTAGAAGATTTCAAAATTGATCTACCACCAACATAACAAAGTTATTGCATTGTTGTGGCTGGAAGAGACCTACTACAAAGTCTATGCTCATATCCACCTAATGCAACTTTGGAACACATGTTGTTTGAAAATCTATTGTGAGAGAATAAGTAAACATTCCTTTTTGGCGCCATCAGAGCTGAAATTGCACCAGTACTAGTACTCACACGAACTAAAGCTTTAATCATCAAGATTGTAGCCTACTTCTGCAACTTCTCATACTCAGCTGACTGCATCTATCAAATAGGTTAATTTAGAAGAATGAAGTTTAAAATGTGTCTATGCTTTGTTCAATCTCCTGCAGTGCTCGCAACCTATGAGGCGGACCATCGATCAAAACATTCTAAAACTCTCTAAGCAGGAGTTGTCATGTATTTATATTGACTCCTCTGACTCACTATCTTCTAGGATCACCAATTCTAGTCCTACAAACATTTCTCTTAATGCCTGCATAAAGATAGCTTGTGGCACCATATTCGAAGACTGTGTATGAACGTCTATATCTTAAATTATTTCCAAAGTAAGGGTGCGATGTACTCGCATCCTTTGTAAAGAGTAGTTAATTCTGCCATCATGACATGTGCAAGAGTCGTACTACAAAAAAATGGCCTAATAGATTGTGACAATCATTCATAAATACCACATCATATCACACCTACTCTTGGAACAAATTCCTAATAAAGAACTCCACAAAACATCTCCTGTCAACTATAATCATACTCCCTTCAACCAAGATAGGGATTAAGTTTCATTGTGCTCCAATGCGGCTAGACTCAACTTGTCAAACATTTGGGAAAGCACCACATTCCCACAAATGTCTGCATCTATATGATAGCACTGCATACATTTCCTTATACGGTGTAACAAGTATGAAAGATGTAGTAGAGCAACTATTGCACTCTCATCGGCTCATTCAGCGCAATCCATTAAATAACTAGAAACTCTCAAACATTGGCTAGAAGCTAATACTCATCTATTACATTCATACTTAGCCTTGTGTCACTTATCTACTTCTTTAACTACTCATTTTGAATCACGTGGTGATCTTGCTCTTCATTCCCACCATCAAAGATGCTTCAAATCCTTACTACAATAGTGCATTATTTTATGACTTTCATGACTTCCAATTTTGCTCGCTTCTCCTTGAGGAACTTCATTGCACTAAAAAATTCATTTCACAGCTAGTAACTATTCAACGAATTTATCTAGATCCAAACATTTGTCAAAATTTGGCAAGTCAATCATTACTCAAAAACTCTGACCTCTCTGATCTTTAATGTCAAGTCGACGAGGTATTGGTTCATCACTGAGAACTTCATCTTGATCCAGTGATTCACTTCTTTATGAGTTTGATTGTGGGAGAAAGTGGAATCTCGCTTAAGCATTCCATCAGAACATGGTTCTCCATTCCACAATCACATCCCGCACCACTTTATATGTGCAACTAAGTGAGAAAACAATGTGGTCAGCATGTAATATCCTTAATTTTCAACATTCTCCATGTCACCTTGCCTGTGAAGCATCCATGCTCCATGTTGGCTTTTGTACATCATAGATAGAAAGCGGTAGCACATGAGACAATTCCAGATGATAAAAAACAATGTTGAGACATTGAAAATGCAAAAATTAAATAAAATGATCAATACAGAACTTGATGAAGTTTGAAACATATTGATGATTTTTTTCGTTGTTAACCTAATTGTTACAACCTAAACTTAAACTTTAAAGCATAAATTAATAAAATAATACGAGCGCTAACAACGTCTGATTACGGGCACTAAAACAGTGAATGGTTCGGTGCACTGAACAGTGCCCGATTGCCGACGCTTCGAACCACAGAGCAAAGGAATCGCAAGGAGTGCAGAAGCGGGTGGGAGAACCGTGATGTCACGGATTCGCGAGAGATCTCGCACGAAGATTAGAGGCATCACGCGATCCCGAGTAGGGTTTCACGAGTCTGCTGCTCTTAGAGTGTCTTCTAGATTTTTCTAAGCTTCCCTACTCTCTTGCTTTGTGTAGAAGCTTTCTTTAGGAGCTATAAATTGTTGTCACATCCCCAACTTTATCCCCAACTTGATCATAATGTTTGGAAACTGAAGCAAGAGTTAGCCCTTAGGCAAAAGGGAAATGGAAGCTTTGGACTGAGAGCTAGTATCTTCCCAGCCTAACCACGAGTTTAAGGACTAAACCTAGGATTAGTCAATGTTCTTTATACGCTCTGAAGAAAGTAAAGAATAGGATTGCTCATATTTGACACAATACAATCTTCAACAATCTAAATCATCTACCAACCATAACTTCATTGTAAGGAGAAGTATACTTTCTCCAATTTGAACATTTCATCACAAAAACTTTGTAACTTTACTTTGAAGTTTAGAAAGTAGTTTGATAAATTTAGTTCTATTAGCAACATTAAACATTATCAACTTGTGCTTTTTAACTTAAAGTTTTAAATAGTTTGAACATTGTATTTTTGTGCTACTATCATAAGATTTATCACCTTTCATGTGAGATTGATAACCAGGACTCCACTAGAGCTCTGTATTACTTGAGCGATACGTATACTTGTGTTTGCAATCCTTGTGACTATATAAAAATTGTTATAGCTCATTAGTTCACTAAGAGTAGCAGCTTTACTTAAAACTGATTGTACTAAAGTGACTTTTATTGTGATTACACTACAAATATTTCTATATTAGCTACCCTGTGTATTGTAGTGTTGAAAGACATTTATAACATATGGAACCACCTGCATCAAGTAACATAGAGTTGTGTTTGAGTTTAGCTTCAGATCTTCTATGTGGAATCTCTTTTCCCGTTGTGGACTATATCTGAGGAGGTGGTGGTGCTCCGGCTGTATCTCCACCGTGGTGGTGATTGTATCTTCCCCTTTTATCCTCTCCAACCTATCTCTTTCGCTCCCCCTAGCCACCGAACACTTCAAGCTTCACTTAACAATGACACGATCGTTGCCGACCACCCACAACCCTTCCCACTTGTTGTACCTTCAGTTCCATACCTTCCCTTCGCTATCACTCGCCTCTTGTGGTTGTCGTCGGCCCTTTCAATCCTCCACCACCCATTAGGATACATTTATGAGTGTTGTCGGTGTCATTTCATGTTTTGTACGGTTATTTTCATTTGAGTCGTGTTGTAACCCTATTTTAATATTAATGAAAGTACTTTTTGGTGGGTTCACTATTTCCCTTACTAGTTCCGGTATCATCCAGCTTTGAAAATTAATCCTTAACCTTGTAACCAAACTTTACCAATGTACGTGCTAATGGAAAAAGAAATAGCGCTAAATCGGAAAAGTACTTCCATAGGCGTTTTGTTTAAAAATTTTATAAGAATGCATAAGATGCTAAACAAGAGTGTATTCGTGAAGGTGTCCATTTTGCATTAAACTAAAAGAGGAGATACAAAAGGTACAAAAAGAAACATAGCCTCAGGCATGAGCAAAAGAGATCCTGTCATCACGGAGAATGGAAAAAAGCTTCAAGGATTTAGGAACCATATCAAAAGAAAAACTATGTAAAATAGCCTTTTGGGCGCAAAAATGGGCAGCCCTGTTGAGCTTCCTAGGAATAAAAAGAAAAACAGCTTGTTTGAATAGGCTAAGGAAAGAAAAAGTGTGACACAGGCTCCTGGCTTCCTTACACGTCTATTCAACACAACTACAAGTCACATTGATATATGACTACTGAAATATTACAAAAGAGTTTAAAAACAAAGAAAATAAGAAAGCCTCTACAAAATTTTATGGAGCTTATTGGTAAACTATGAATTTCATCAAAATTAAATGACGTGCAAGTAAAGTAGCTGTGTTTAGCTAAAGTTTGTATTTTAGTTAACAGCAGATATTATTTTCTTCACAGACTTAATCTGAAGTAAATGTGGACAAATCAAATATATTTACTTCACAAAGAATAATTTTTTAATATTCATTTTTATTAAATCACAAAGCCCATAAAACAAAAATAATAATTAAGTTGCAAAAAGAAAATATCTTATCTCCATTAATTGCAAACTAGTAACCTAAAAATTCAAAATGCTCACCAAGCTCTTCTTTGAAAGCCATATGAATCCTGCATCAATTAAAATTTTAATTATCATTGAGAAGTAAGATAACTCTACAAGGATTGAGCAAGAGATACTAACATTATCCCTAGATGATTTTTGAACTTTAGACTCCCATCTTTCATCTTCCAAGTGGAAGACCTCCACGCTCCCGTCATCACATGTAGCCTAAAAAAAGCGCTGGCTGATTACACATTAATAGCATATATATCCAAGCGATCTATATCGTGTTTATCATCACAACAAATATCAAAACTATTTGATATTTCAATAACAAAATCTTAATGACATAATATACTTCAAACGTTTAAAGCAATGAAAATAGCATAAATCCATAGATATAAAAACGCGTGAAAATGATCTAATCCCTATAAGGAATGAGTATTACCCATTGCATACCACCTACACGGCAAGAACAAGCAGGATGTGTACCCGCTTTCCTTGCTGAGATCATCAAACAACAAATACGATAGTATAAGCAATTCTAAAAAAATTGTATCCCATGATAATAATGATAGTGAATGAGACAAACAATGTAGCTTACAACACTGATGAAAAAAGCCATCACAACTCCCAACAAGGCAGGTATTCATGATAATGAGAATAGGAATTGCCAATTACAGCTTCAATATTGAGGGAAATTGTTTTAAAAATTGAGAATGGGCTCTGAGAAGGTGTTTACGAAAGGAATTTAGTAGGAAGGTAATTATGGAATAGCGAGGGAATGACCGTATTCGTGATTTATGGCATTTGGAAAAAGAATGGTGTCAATCGGCGCCTGTCATTGTAGAAAACAATGGAGGAAACCATTAAACATTGTTATATGGTAACACGGAGCTTCTCGCGAGATCAACAACCTAGGGATCACGCGATCGCGAGATTACACAATCTTGTGGAATCAGCTTTCCCACGATTGTGGAAGAGGACCGAACCGGGTTGATTACAAAATTTTAGGGAAAACTTATTTTTTCTAGCCAATTTCCTATTCCATAATTTCCTATTTCTATTATTTCCAAGCAGTATTTTTACTTGAGGGACTATTTATAAGTTATTATTTTCTGGTTGAGAGAATTTTTGTTTTGCTTTGAGTTTACAGAGATTTTATCTCTGATTTCTACCCTAATGGAGTATTATATCATTTTTATTTTGCATCTGATGTGTCTGTAGCTAGTGCAGAAACAGATGGTAAACCTCCTCGACATTTGAACCTCATCATTTCAACGCATCTTTGTTGCTCTCAGCCGAGACAATCTTTGAGCGATATTTATCCTCGTCCAAACTTCGTCAAACTTTAGTATTTTATTCCCACTACCATTCCACAGCCACCTCCTTGCATAAACTGCTTCTTAAATACCTTCTTAGAGCCCTAGGACGGTATCATTTGGTATTTGAACCCGTTAAAACCATAAATCTTTATGGTCTTGTCTTTCTTGGCCCAAACCAAAATTACAAATAACTTAATCTAGTATCCCCACCCACAATTTTTTTTTCCTAACACCAACACTAAAATTTCCAAAATCCAACTTTCCCACCTCCACAAAAAAACCACCCTGACACCCTTCCCTAAAACCTAAAGCCCCGACCAATCATGATTTACAATCCCACATCTATTGGAAAACTGGAGAAAAACACATCAAGCCTCCATAGAAAAATTCTCAACGAACTGTCCTGGAACATACTATGGAGAATTTAAAGCGAAAAATCATTCAATTACAGCTGAGTCTTGTCGCATTTGAGAGGAGACAATCAGGTGAGATCAATCATAGCCACAACGATAACTTGTCAGATCAAGGAAAATAGTGAATCCCTTTCACCAGGCAATTTGCAGTGATGAAGAACCATTAGCTCGAAAATTCAACATGAACTATCAGTAGAGAGCCATGATCTCGGGGTAAAGATAGATTTACCAAATCTCTACTACCATATGGATCGATTCCAAAGTATTTGCAATTCATTCATGAAGAAATTTTAAAAATATAAATGAAGATATACATACATACAGTTCAATTAATAAGAATCTCCAAATCACGAATATTTTTACATGCATGTCTAACCCAAGCTATCATCTATGGTTTTTATAGTTTATTACATGAATGGGTTTGAACGTACATACATCTACCAAATTCTTTTGTTAACTGTTTTTCATGTTTTGGACATTCGTGTGCTTTAGATGTTATAAAATGATATATGTTTAGCTCCTAATTAGAACACCGCCTACATAGTACCATGAACATTTTATGGACTGTGAAATCTCTCTTCATGCCCCACCATCACAGTTGGTTAAAGGAGAATTTTGACGGGGCTCTTCTCCCTTCTCACGCGGTTGGGGTCGGGATGATTATTTGAAATAAAGTTGGTGATTGTGTGATCGCGGTGGGAAAGCGTTGGAAACATTAGGACCATGCCAAGGTAGAACTTGAAAAGGTTTTATTTATCACAAAATGGCTTGAACCGTGGATGCTTGAGGGATTATCATTGAAGAGGATTGCAACAATGTGGTTGACTTCCTCCAGCACAAAATGAACAAGATTACTTGGTCCTGACATACACAGCATAGTCCGGATCTTGCCTTTCATTTTGATTTTAGACATGCTTTATTTATTTTCATACCCAGATAATGTAACAAAGCTCCTCATTTTTGTGCCTAACAGGGTTTACAGGATAGTTTTGTTTTCACGCCCTCTCATGACTCCATCCTAGGAGTACCTATGGCACATGGTGACCAGGGCGAGAGTATCAGCGGAGCAGTCCAACATCGCGACTATAGTGGCTAGCATTTACCAATGAATTTGAAGGAGTTGAGAGGATTCCTAGGTCTTATTGGACACTACCAAATATTTGTGAGGTGGTATGGCACGATCGCATGACCACTGGCAGAAAGGCTGAAGAAAGATAATTTCAAGTGAGAGGGGGAAGCAACGAGACACTTTCAAACCTCTGAAGAGAAATATGACCAACATTTGTGGTAAAAAAACTATGCATTAGGGTACGGATTGGGAGTAGTGATCATATAAGACCAGCGGCCAATAGCCTACTTCAGCTAGGTGCTCATAGCTAGAGCGAGGCTCAAGTTAGGGAACAAACAGAAGTTGATGGTCATTTTCTTGACCATTCAGAAGGGGCGACCTTACTTGTTGGGGCGACATTATCTAGTCAAGATAAACTAGAGAAGATGAAATTATCTTTTGGAGCAGAGGAAGGTGACTAAGGATCATTAGAGGTAGCAATCCAAGTTAATGGGATATAATTTCGAAATTTAGTATCGTAGGAATTGGAGAATAAAGAAGTATATGCACTGTCAAGAGGGTAGAGGAGCCCCAACACCGCACATACCTCTGCTCATCTGCCTGATGCTTTTCCTGATGAGAAAATTTCTGATGATCTTTCTATTCAAACCTTGATTGTCTCAGATGAAGAACACCATACTCAAGCCGTTCTACCACTTGATGCTTCTGCTCTTGAACACTCTACTCCAGTCATTGGATTGGGGCATGGTACTCTAAAGTCTCATGACACATCTTCCCATACTACAAGTACTGATCCATTTCAAGATGTTTGTTGTTTTAATGATGCCCCTCATTTGAGGGAACCACAACTCTCAACACATATTGATAATGCTATCGCAGTTACCAAGCAAGTTGTTGCCGCTACTCAGGCGCAAAGGGCTCACGATGTATGTGCCCGACAATCTGTCGACCAACCTACTGATCAGATGAGCCATTTTTCATGTGCCCGACAATCTGTCGACCAACATACTGATCAGATGAGGAATGACATGTTTACACATCCAGGAAGAAGAAGAAGAATGAAGACCTACTAAAACTCATGAATTTAATGGATGATACACTGATTACTTCAGGCAATGGAAGCAAACTTAATAATCTGTCAGCTGACTCCCTTCCTAGAACTAGAGGTTGAGATTAGACAAAATTGGGTCGTTCTCTAGCTACCTGATTTTGAGTGCATTTGGCAGACTGGGTTTTTGGGTATATATATATTTTTCCCTTTTGGGACCTTGTGTTTGTTGTATGTAGTATGGGTAGGGTCCCTGTTCTGGGCGCTCTCATACAACCTATCTGTATCTTTCTCTCTTTAATATATTAGCCCTTGGGTTTTCTTCAAAAAAAAAAATCCCCTTCTTAAATACTTCACAAGAATTCTAGAATGGTATCATCAAGTATCACAACCAGGGAAGCCCTAAATCTTTAGGATTTTGTCTTCCTTACCCCAACACAAAATTTCAAAGACCCTAAACTAATACACCCACTAAAGAAACATTTCCCCAAATTATTCCTACCGCAGCACCTAACCCTAACCTTAAATTTTAAAAATCCTACGTTCTTTCCTCCACCAAAAATCCAACAAGACAACTACAACCAATAGCTTTAATCTCGACTAACCATTGATTTTAAATTTGAAATCCGTCGAACCTTAATCAAGAGAAAAGGACACAATGTCGCCATGGAGAAATTTGAAAAAAGGTATCCAAGAGCTTCCTATGTAGAATATATAGTGAGAAGTTATTCCAATGTAAAGAAGCTTACTGCCTTTGAGATTAGACAATCAGTGAAGCCACCCATAGCTAAAATGGTAACTCACTGAATCAAGAGGAATAAGTAAATCCCTTCCACTGGATAGTTTTGAGTGATGAATAAACACTATCTAGATGATCTGGCATTGATTATCGTAGTAGAAGCCAAAACCTTGGAGTAATAGTGGACTTACAGGATTTCAGCACTTGCATTATCTAGATGAGTTTAATGAGTAGCTTCAAACAGTGGTGTGAATTTTTTAGTGTATGAACCTGAAGCAACTTCAACAGCGAGAAAATAAGACAAATTACTTCTTAATCTAAGGTAAAATGAGAGATGCATCTCAAGTACATGTCAGTATATTATAGACAGGACATGTTCTTAAGGCTTCATCACTTACGACAGTAAGAACGTTCGATATGTTGAGCTTGAGCAAGATATGTTGAATCGTGGGCTGGTGGAGCTAGAGGAGAACACTCTAGCTCGATACCTACAAAGATTGACACGGTCCATTGGCAATGTTGTATAGTTACAACCCTATTGGACATTAAAAAAACACCACAGAGTGACTATCATATCTTATAAGCAGAGTTCAATAACAAGATAAAGCAGCAAAAATATATCTAACGAACCATCCAAGCCGATCTCGCTTAAAGAGAAACTAGTTTAGAAAGGAGAACGTGTGGAGCAACCAGAAGTCCCAAATCCTTCCTAGCTAGAAAATTTCTCAAATGCATCAAATTGCCCAAAAAAGAGTATGGTATATTACAAAGTTTAAGGAGCTATTGATAAAATGAAGACGACAAAAGAGGGAACAAAATCAGAGAGGGGGGGGCGGGGGGCATAGAACTTCCTAATTTCATTCAATTTCAAAATATTTCTTTTTTTTATTTCTTTCTAATTAGGTTATTTGTTATTAGAGAATTATTTATATGTTGTTTTCTAATTTGGAGAACTTTTAATTTGACTTGTGCATTTTAGGTATTGTATCTCTGATTTCTACACTAATGAAGTATTGTATCATTTTCCTTTTGCATGTGATATGTTCGTAGCTTATGTAATAATAAATGGTGATCCTCAACATCCATGCCTCATCATTTCGAAGCTATTTTTACTATTTTTAAATGGGATAGCCACCGAACGACTCATACACCCCTCTAAATATCACCAATCACCCCTATAATCATCCTTTGCCAATCCACAATTACATCCCTACTAAATCTCCTTCCTGAATTCTTTCTAGGAACCCAAGAGTGGTATCATACAGACAACACTTACAAAAGGAAGGTGATACAGTACTCTCCCAAGAAGAAAAAAAAAATATTATAATCTCTCACAAACACAAATCAAGCCAAAGTTTTGCCAAAAATAAGAAAATAACAAAATATAATTAATCCCTCTCTATAACCCTAATTCTAGGAAAATAGAAAATACGGACCAATAAGGAGCTAGCAGTTGCAACAAGAGGGAAAATTCACGCAATTCAGAAAAATTGCAGAAATTATGCTAAATCAATTTTGTGGAATTGCGGAAATAACATATATTGGGATGTCCCAACCAGACAGAAAAGCTCCAATAATCAAGGCAAGAACGACAATTTGTACGGAAGAAAAAACTATATTAGGATTTTAATTAACATAGATAAAAGCATCCAAAACATAAAAGAGTTATTCTATCTCATAGAATTTTAATTTATAATAGGTTGTTCATATTTAATTTTGTATAACCGAAAGAAAAATAAAACTAAAATATTACACATATCTTCTGTAGCGTTTGGACATTTGTACACATTCTCTGTGATCAATTTTTTTATAGCTTTTTTTTTTGAAAAACATTAGTTAAATGTATGAGTTAAACTACTTAGTAAGTAAAATGTCTCTAAATTATTAAAAAAAAATTATTATAAATATTTTGTAAAAACACAATAAAGAGAAAAAATACCGTAAATAAAAAGGAAAAAAAATAAAAAAATCACTTTTTTGACAACTTTTATTCAATTTAATTATATTATATGTCAATGAGAGTTAATGACCAAACAAAAACTAAGAGTATACCTTTAAATTTTCTTCAAAACCCACTAAAAAGAAAAACAATCATTTTCATTTTACTACCACGAGTACGTTGCATCCTCATCCAGAACCATTCAGGAGACGTTCCACATATGCAAGCATGTATCATATTTTTTTTATTTAATATTAGAAAAAAATGAAATTTGCACTTTAGAAAAAGTGCTTAATGTATTAAAAGAGTTGCAATTTATTTCATAAATAAAAAACTATTAAAAAATAAAAACAAATTTACACACTTACTGTTGGGGATTGCCCTTTCTTCAAATAATCTCAGTAATTTTGTGCACCTAGAGTAATAAATTAGACATAATTGGCTTTTACTAGTTTTGTCCTTCTTTCATTTTAGATATAATAACTCAAATAGCTTCGATTGCGATTTATTTAATTAAGTTATTATTTATTGCACTTTATTCAAATATACATTCTCCTATTTTTTTTTTTTTTCGATTTTTTAACAAATCACTTAAATTTAATATATATACATATAGGATAAAATATTTACTTCTAGGATTTTCTACATCTTCAAATTAATAATTTTTTATTGTCGAGTTCACCTCTAATTGTAATTCAACTCAGTAACTTTAAAGTTAATAAGGTTTAACCAAGTCTTGATAGAAATTAACAAAAACAAATTTATTATTATTCAAAGATTTCATATTTGAGATGTCCCTTCTTCGCTTTTTGATTTCAACTCACAAATCAAAACCTTAAAACAAGATTTTCAAAATTCAAAATTTTAAGTTAGGATTTTCTTAAATTTTATCATTCTTATTTCATAACTCATTACTCATAAAAGTTTAACTTTTATTTCCAAAATTATTACCTAAACTATGCAAAGTCCTCACGGGTTCCGTTTTCGCTTGTCATTATCTATGCTCGGAGCAGATAAGCCCTAGGACAATCCACTCACTAGTGAAAATTGCTTTTGCTATTTTTTTGTTCACATTTTTGTTTATTGGAGCTTATGGAGCCTTGGCACCTCGGCTTTAGCAGTCTATCGAGCTTATTCTAGGCACTAAAAGCTTCGCACCACTATGAGAAAGTGTCATTTGCTCACGTGTGAGCCATTCAAGCCTACAAGTGTTCGTTTGTCTCCTCTCTTCCCTTCTTTTTCTTTGATTAGGACATGGCTTCCTCCCATTCAAGATATCGTTGGCTCCCTCTACTGCTTTATCTTCCTCTCTCACTGTCTCTCGCTCACTGCTCTCGTGTGGTGGGATCAAACGAACGAGGGGATAAATCTGTCATATTATCTTCCTGAGGGCAGTGGGGTTGATGATCTTTCACAGGTGTAGTAAAAAGTTAACTTCATTTTTTTAACTTGTCAAATTTAAATTAATAATTGAAATATTATTATTAAAATCTGCCGTCATTAAAATTTTGTCTTCAAAATTCACAGCACAATAAAATAATTCATACCTCAATTGAAAAGTTGTGAATATTTTTCTTCTATTATTTGATTCTTTCTACCATGTAGCATGTCCTATCCCATTCTACCACAACACACGGATATAAGAAATCTCTCAACTTCTGCGCTACCTTACATGACAGTCTATACCTTTTTTTGGTTCTTCTACAAAATTCAATTCAAGTTGGATATCTATAGGGGTCGTAACAAGCTTGCTAGCCGCATTAACAATATGCTTCTAAAGTAAAGAGATACAAAACATATTATGCACTCTGTACATATGACCTAGTATGGAAAGTCTAACAAGCCATTTTCCCAATCTTCTTCACGATCTCATACGGACTAACATACTGTGAGCGTAGATTCTATATTTTCCAAACCGTTTAACACCCTTCATAGTACTGACATTTAGAAAAGCATATTCTCCTACCTCAAATTGCATTGGTGGGTTCATAGCATTGTAATATTCTCTATCTTAAATTATCCTCTATCTATCACGAAGTAATCGAATTTTCTCAGTTGTTTAATCCACTAATTTAGCACTAATTATCTTCATTTAACCAGTTTCTACCCAACAAAAAAAATTTTGTGCATTTCATCCATAAAGGGTTACATAAGTAGCCATATCAATACTAGACTAGAAGTTATTATTGTAGGCAAATTCTATCAGAGATATACTCATTTCCCAATTTGCACCAAAATTAAGCACACAAAATTCTAAACAAATCTTCTAATATTTGAATCATTCTCTCTAACCGTTCATCTGTTCAGGGATGAAATGTTGTAATGAACGATAGTTGTGTACTCAAAGCCTCACTGTCATTCTCATTCTTTCTCTCAATCCAAATAGATTCACTAGTGTATTTGTTAATATGTAACCTAAGTGCGGTCTATTAGGTAGATCTTCTTTTGATTTCCACCTTCATCCTTGAGGCTTCTATCTCAGTAGTCATGTAGTCATGTAATAGGGACAATATGTCTTTCTCTTTCACTCATTCTTGAAGTTTTTGAAGGAGCAACCCTCTTTCTCTACATTTGCTAGGTAAGATTTGGAAGGGATATTGCAATTTGATTAACTTTTCTCCAGCTATATGTGATTCTACCAAATATTAATTATAGGGCACCGCACTGGTGAAACGAGACAATTTTATGTAATTTTACCTTAATGTTCTATTCTTTTTACCTGCTATTTCACTTCATTTATTATGATTTTATGCTCGTGAAAGATTCTTTGGGCTATTTTGCACAAAACACGTGATATAGTGTTGTCTAGCGTAGTCACACCTTTCGGGCGTAACCAATCTGGTTTTTGGCGTGACCACGCCGTCAGACGACTATAACTCAAATTTTGAGCGATTTCATGCCTATTTTGCACCTATTGAAAGGTTTGGATGCTTATTTTGGAACTTTAATATAAGACATAAAGATAAAAACCTATTTGTGTCATGAAAGAAATTCTTGGCCTCTTTTTAGCTCTTTTGTGGGAGGAGAGATCGGGAAGCAGCTAGGGCACCAAAGTTGAGGGTTTTTGAGATTTTTTCCTTAGGTTTCCTTTACCTCTCTAGGGGTGGAGGTCCTAAGGGTTTTTTCTACCTTTTTCTTTAAACTGTTCTTAAATATTTTGAGAGATTATTGTATAAGAGAAAAGTTGGCTTGCTATTGAAGAGGGAATAAATTATTTTGTTATTTTTCATTTTTTCCTTGCAATAATGGTTTTGTTGGGCCGTTTTTCTTGGATTCTTTCTATCATGTGTAGCTAAACTTTCTTTCTCGCCTCTATAATTTATGAAATGTGTTTTGTGATTTTCTCGGATGATTTCCTTCTCCGTATCGTCTTCCTAAGTAATCAGGTCTTTTCGCTGTTATGTTAAACATAGAGTTTAATTTACTCCTAATCTGCACAGAGGAACAAAATGGTTAACCACAAAATCCGGGTAGCAATAGACATGATTTATTTGGGTTTTGCAACTTAGAAAGAGGATCGAAACATATCTGTGGGATGTCATAGGGATTGAAGAAGTCTTAACTTCATGGTTTCTAGAAATATTTTGCTAGACATAGGCATAAGAACGACATTCTATCCTTGTTGACACCTATTACTTAGGAGTAAGTCTAGACAAATCATGAACCACCACATCACCTAAATAATAGGGGCGCGAACCCATACCTTGAAGAATCGTAAGATTTGCCTGCCGTATTTTTCTATTTTTTATTTTAATTCATTATATTTAATTTTCATTTTTAATAGGATTTTAGGAAACTACCTTTTGTTGTGATCATGCTAAACTAGGTTTATAATTAACTAAAGACTCACCCTCCAGAATAATTCCTAACGCTTTTCTCGTAGGTTCAAAACGCAGTACTCTCTAACCGCATGATTACTTGACACGTATATTTGCCCGATTCGGCTGACTTGCTTCACTATAAATTTGTGTCGTAAAATTTTTGGGGACGTTGTAGGGGAAAAGTGTTAAGAAGCATTTTGATTTCAAGAGAACTATAATTGAATTCCTAAGAATCTAGATTTTGCAATTTTGTCTTTCTATTTATCTTTTTTTTTTAATCTATTTAGTTGTGCTTGTATTGTTTCTTGTGTTTGCTTGCATGTGCTAAAAAATTTTTCCAAAATTTGGAAATGACAAACTCTCAAGAAAATTATTTTAAACCTTTTAAGTAGTATAACACATTAATGGATAGCCTTCATAATTTTGACACCCCTGACATAGGAACTAGGTTTGATAAACCTTTTTCCAATACCTTCAACCCCAACTAGACAACTTACCCCAGCTCTAATAGGAACACTATAGAAAACCAACATTGGGTGAGATCTTAAGCCAACCCCGCAAAAAATTAGACCTGAGGCAGTAACCATAATTGCCAAACTCAACCTTGGGAAGACACTCCGACACCCTGGTTCAGGGAGGATAATCTGTAGTTAGAAGAATTGGTAGTAAATTTCAATAATAAATCTAACACATACACCCAAAGTTGGTCGACCTACCCAAGGTTCAATTGGAAGACTAACTGTCAATATTTTGAACAAATATGTTGAATGTCTTTTCCTTTGCTTTCATACCAATAAATAATAGTTTGTACAATCTATTTTAGGTACATAATATTCTGTATAAACTATTTTAGGTTACTTAATGAATACATATTCCTAATATAAATATTCAGCTAAAGAAAAAGAATCCATGCAAATACAATATTTCCTTCTTTGTCGTATTGCGAAGAAGAAAACTCTTTATTCTGTCTGATTTCATTTGTTCCTGATTAATATTCCCCCTCAAATTGACGTTGGTTGATATTTGCCAACCAAAAACTGATGCTGCTGTTGAGAAAGAGCCTTAGTAAATTTATCAGATATTTGAAGATCAGAAGTGATATGACGAAGAGATATAACACCATCCTCATAAGCTTCTCGAATGGAATGACAATCCACTTCAATGTGCTTCATGCACTCATGAAAGACGGGATTAGCAACAATCTGGATAGTACTCGTATTATCTGCATGAAGAGGAGTAGACTCAAGCTGAGCAAAACCAAGCTCCGCCAGCACACCCCGAAACAAGCAGAGGACGTAGCGCGATATCCTAGTAGATGACTTAGACAATCGATCTTGTTTCTTGCTCTTCCACAAGATTAAAGAGTTGCCGAGAAACATGCACAATCCAGTAATAGATCGGTGTGTATCAGAACAACTAGCCCAATCAGCATCACTATATGTTGTTAAGGTGACAGGAGACTTTACAGAAAAGAACAAACCACGATGAGAAATACGTTTCAAATACCGAACAATACGTCAATTGCAGCTAAATGAAGATGTGTAGGTATTTGCATAAATTGGCTAACTTGTTGTACAACAAATGAAATATCAGGGCACGTAATAGTCAAATAATTGAGACTCCCAACAAGTTGTCGATATTGAAACGATTCAGATAGAAATTCACCATCATTCTATTGATATTTGACATTTACTTCCAAAGGAGTATCAGCAGAGCGAATATCTTGAAGACAAGTCAAAGCAATGAGTCTCATTGTATAGTTGTGCTGATGAACGAAACTACCGGCGTAAGAAGAGTGAACATCAAGTCCTAAGAAATAATTTAATGATCCCAAATCTTTCATGTGAAAAGAACCCTGAAAATGCTTCGATAGCTGAGAAATCAATTGATTGTCAGATCCTGTGATGATAATATCATCAACATAGACTAATAACAAAACAATTCCCTTGTCAGTTTTGCAAAGGAATAACGATGAATTATACTGACTTTGAATGAAAAAGAAGCTAAGAAGGGTATTGCAAAACTTTTAAAACCAAGCCCGTGGAGCCAATTTTAAACCATATAGAGACTGTTTGAGCTTACAAAAATCATGTGAAAGTGTAGAAAACAAGCCTGGAGGAGTCATAAATATCCTCTTTGAGATCCCCATGTAAGAATGCATTCTTAACATCAATATGCTTTAAGTACCTGCCTTTAGATGCAGCGGTTGATAACACCAGCCGAACAGTTGTCATCTTAGTCACATTAGCAAATGTTTCTTCATAATCAATCCCTTATTCATGTCGATTGCCAAGAGCTTCCAATCTTGCCTTATATCTAAGAGAGCCATCAGATCGGAGTTTAAGAGAGTAAACCAATTTACAACCAATGGGTTTAACATTTGTAGGATATGAAACAATATCCCAAGTGTGATCGTCTTGAAGTGCCTGAAGTTCCTCTTGCGTGGCTTTGACCCAACGAGTCTGTTTAGCAGCCTGAAAGTAAGAGGTAGGAACAGTAGTATTAGTTAAAATTGTAGAATACCCAAATCTATCTGGAGGACAGATACGTCGAGTTGATCGTCGAAAACTTATTGGAGCAACTTCTGGATCAGGGTCGGGGAGGATTGGAGGTGAAAGGGGCAGGGGTCATGTGTAGACAATGTCCGACTTGAACCGTTTATCAGCAGAAGAATCATCAAAATGTGGAAGTTTAACGATATCCGATGTCGATACATGATGCTGAAAGTAATATTCATTCTCAAAGAAAATAACTTTCTGAGAAATATGCCAGCGACTATTAGTCGAATCATAACACACAAAACATTTATGATTAGAACTGTAACCCATAAAGACACGTCATACTAAATGAGCTGCCAACTTATGACGTTCATGAGCAGGTAGATAAACAAAGCAAACACATTTGAAATTATGTAGCATATGATAATTAAGATGTTTACCAAAAACTCGATATTAGAGAGAATCATACTTCAATTGTTGAGATGGTAAACGATTAATGAGATAAACTACAGTAGATAAAGCTTCAGTCGAAAATTTAGCAGGAAAAGATGATTCTATCAGTAATGTTCGTACAGTATCCAAATGACGTCGATTTTTTCGTTCAACAACTCCATTTTGTTGCGTTGTATAGGGACATGAATGTTGTGAAATAATAGCTTTGTTATGAAAAAATGCTTGAAACTCATCAAACATGTATTCACCGTCATTATCAGATCGTAAGTTTTTATGCAAGCAGAGAACTGAGTTTCAACATATGCTAAAAATGTTTGAAATACAGTAAATACTTCTCCTTTGGAACGCAAAAAATTAATCCAAATAAATCAACTGTAATCAACAATAAATGTCACAAAATATCTATATTGAGCATGTGAAATAACTGGTGTAACTCCCCAAATATTATTATGGATAATGTCAAAACATTTATAGGCATGATTGTCTGAAATAAGATAAGATAACGTCTTACTTTTTTCAAGTTTATAAACAGAACAGTCAACTACTAAACTTTTATGTGTATAATAAAAAATACCATTTTTTTAGTAAATGTTTCGACACCATATCATTTGGATAACCTAGTCTTTTATGTCAAATGTCTGTCTTATTCTCAACAATTGAAGAAGTTAATGACATATTTTGAGGAACAGTGAATTGTAATGGAAACAGTCTGCCCACTTTAGGCCCATTCGCTATCACCTTTCCTAACGTCTGATCCAGCACAATACAACCATCACGAAAAAAAATGTACGTCACAGTTATTATCCACAATTTGACCAACAGAGAGTAAGTTAGTAGATAATTTAGGCGAAACCAAGACATGTCTGAATGAGGAGTTAATATCACAAACTGTTGTAATTGGAATATTATTTCCATCAGCAACCTGAATATGTTGAGTACCAGTGTACGACTGTTGGTTATGCAATAAATCAGCTGTGCCAGTCATACGATTTGTGGCGCCTGAATCAACAAACCAAGGATAAGGAACGAAAGTACTAGTTTTACCTTTTCCTTGAAGGTCGAGAGCAGAAAAGGCAAAGAGAATCATTTGCTGAACCATATCTGGGGTGACAACTGATTGATTATTGCCAGCAACTGTGGATGTCGAGCCAGGATTGGAAGTGTCGGATACCATGGCATGAAGTGCTTGTGGTTTACAGTTATCGGGTCGCGTAGGACACTCTGTAAGAATATGTCCCTTTTGCTTGCAAAAATTACACCACTTATTTTTACGATTCCGTGCAATATGACCAAATTTCTTACAACTGTAGCATTGCACTAATCCCTTCCCTTTGGTTTGAGTAACATATGTCATATAAATTATTTCTGATGATCCACCTGCTGTACTAATAGCAACATGTGTCGCCAATCTTTGTTCTTCGCGCAGTAATGCACCAAAACAGATATCCAAACAAGGAACCGGACCTCTGTTCAGCAACCCAGCTCGAGCAGTTTCAAATTCAGATCTAAGCTTCATTAAGAATTGATCACGACGACTTTCTTCATGAATAGCCTGAAGACTAGCTATGTTCTCCTTTGACACCTTAGCATAGATAATACCAGTATATTCACTCCACAAATTTAGAAAGTCAGAATAATATTGTTCAATTGAAAGATTACCCTGACTATAATTGCTCATGTCAAGATCAAATTGGAAGCGTTTCGCAGAATTATCTTAATTGTAAACGCGTTTTAAGTAATCTCAAATTTCTTTAGTTGTGTCAAAGGATCGTAAATTATTCACCATATGAGCCTCAATAGATCCCAAAATTCAGGAAACAATTCGAGCATCTTTTGCTTCCCATTGACCAAGATCTATTTCCCCAGTAGGAGCTGGAGAAGACCCATCAATATGACCCTAAAGCTCCTTTCCTTTTAAAAACATTTTGAGCTGAAATTCCCATGCGGCATAATTTTTTCCGGTAAATTTGATGGCTAAGATTTCAGAAGACATTGTCGTTGATCACGGAGGAAGCGAATTCACGGAAAAGATGATGATTCGTGGCGGGAAAGGACTCAAACAAATCGTGGCAAAGGATCGTGGCAGAACAGATCGCTAGGGAGGAAAAGGATCGCGGTAGCTCTCAAAGCAGATCGCAACAAATCTCAAACAGATCGCGGCAGAACTCAAACAGGAAAGACAGATCGCGACAGAACTCAAACAGGAAAGACAGATCGCGGTAAAGCAGAATGCGGCAGAGAGGATCCGGCTAGGCAAAGGAGCAGCAGGTTTCCTTGGACTCCAACGAACAATGAAGGTGGCGCCAAACTCAAATAAGGACAAGAACGAGCGCTCCCTGTGAGGAAGTGGACGAAGATGTCGGCGAAGATAACACAAGCTAAGGATTTCAAGGATTCAGATCGATTCAAGCTCTGATACCATGTCAATATTTTGAACAAATAGGCTGAATATTTTTAACTTTGCTTTCATTCCAATAAATAATAGCCTGTACAATCTATTTCAGGTACATAATATTCTGTATAAATTATTTTAGGTAACTTAATTAATACTTATTCCTAATCTAAATATTCAGCTAAAGGAAAAGAATCCATGCAAACATAACATTTCCTTCTTTGTCGTATTCAAAAGAAAGAAACTCTTTATTCTGTCTGATTTCATTTATTTCTGATTGATACTAATAACCCTACTGTAGACAACCAGCAATGAGAGAGCACCCAAGTCGATCCTATTGGAACTGGAAATAACCAGGACAATAACTACCTAAAGAAAATGAGTACCTGAAAGAATTGGTGAAAATTTTGAGAAAGGAGTTACAAAGCCAAGCTACTGCTCTTAGAAATATAGAAAATCGAGTTGGGCAGTTAGCTAACCTATTAAGCCTAGAATCCCAAAGGATGTTAAGCGAAGTGGAGAGCCATAACTTTAAATCTAAAGAGTTGATCCCTGAATAACATGCTGAGTTGGATGAATTTGATTGGAAAATGACTGAGGAAGAATGTGCTCTTCTTTTCATGTCACACCCTTCTATTGTGAGGGAGATAGTTGAGCCTATAGTATCACTAGTAGAAGTGCCCTAAGAGGAATATTTGGAAGATAGCCCTAAGCAGGAGAGTGACCCAAAAGAATTAGATCAAGAGCTTGAAAAAACTAGGGAGAACGCAACCAAAAATTTATGAGTTCCGCGACTGCGGGGCCAATGTGACATCCATTCTGAAAACTTGCTAGAGGTAGATCCATGATTGACATCTATCTTGAGGTTTGAGAATGCTCTAGAATGTTCCATTTCTATTGTATCACTAATCATTTACATTTTATATTATAGTATTATATAAACCAATTCTATGCTACTTACAATAGCCCTCATCAACCAATAAAAGAAAATTGGTTGACTGCAGGCATCATGTGATTTTATAATGTATCCAAACAATTCAAACTCTCTCAAAAACTATGATTCTCCCCCGTCTTTCTCTATCTGAATCATCTTTGTAAATAAATTTGGACAGCCCTTCTCTACCTAAAGGGCTCAATTTTGTCCTTGATAGACCAATCCACTTCAAGAGAGGATATATACTTACTTTTCCGTTCTTTAGGCTCGATACATATATCTGGAAGGCTTTCAACAGATAAAACCAGATCCAACAAGTATTGCCATGCAATATCATTCAACGAAACTGTTATTTACCAATCTATTAATGCATAGCAGCATCACAACAGCAGTACAATAGCCATAGCAGAGCAAAATTTAAGTTCAGTAAAGTAATAGGCCGTTTAACAAATTGTAAAAAGCTGACAGCCGACACAAATTAGGCATTATACCTTGCAATTATTTTGCTGGGAGTCGCATGAATCAACAGATCCAGAGTAAGAACTGTATTATGAAAAAGACGATGGTACATCAAAAAGCAATGTGGCTCATATAAATTTTCAAATGTAATGCATATCAACAATTATATATTGCCATAGCTCACCACATATCAATTGGAGGACACCTACTCAGCCCGTGCTGGGCAATCCCTTCACCTTTATGAATAGATTCCTTCAGTATGTAAACGGATCAGTGTAGTTCCCTCCTAAGAATAATATATCTAAGATTCTATACAAGTCCACATTACCTTTGAAGTCAAGCAAAAATCAGGAACAATATTTTGATCACAACGGATATTAATAGAACCACATTTTGCAATGCTTTTCGTAAGCACACGATTCAAGGCTTCAACTTCATGTTCTGCAGTTAAAGTTTGCAAACCAGGGAAATAGAGTTCTGTGCTAGCAGAATTACTGGATGATAGCGGCTCACCCCCAAAACTTGCAACAGTATTTTGAGGGATTAAATTTCTTCTATCATTAACAACAGAATTCTTGTTATGCCACTCACATGATACAGAACAAATATTGGATGGTTTAGTGCTGGAAATTGTTCTCTGTAGTAGTTCCTTTTGAAGTGCATTTCCAAGACTGGGATCAATATCCTTTGAAAACTTCGATTTGGGTAAAAGTGGCTTGACATCTTCAGCCTTGACCATATTCTCAGAGTTGTTTATCATGACAGCGACATAGTTTGCACCCACTTGAGGTTTACCAAACTGATTAGAATTCGCTTTGAAAGGCTGCATTAAACAAAAAGAAAAAAAATGGATTGCGACATGAACTCACATTCGAAGGATAAAATTATAAAAGTACAATAGTGTTTTAAAAAAGAAGATATAAAAAGGTTTATATTTTAAGTAATAGGAAAGGCCACCTTAATGATTGTAGAATCAACAACATCAAGAATTCTTTTGGCAAAGCTTTCATTGAATAAGCTTTCACTAAGTGTGTAGATCTGCATTTGATAGCATATTAAAGAAGATAATGAAATGTGACATTAAAAATAAATAAAAAAGCTCAAAGATAAATTCCAAAGCTTGCCTTGCTAGAATCTTGACAAACTTTGTAAAATGATGATGGAAGCAAAATCATACGATGTAACTTGGAAGTAGGCTTTAATCCTTTACCCAGTGATTTCAGAATAAGCATGGCAATATCAGAAAGAGCATGTAGTTTCTGCACATTTCAATTCATGAAAACACTATTCCCAGATAATCAAGAAAAAAAAAAATGTCACAAGAGAGATATGTTACATACTGCAGTAATGTGAGCATCACTGGCATCCTCCGCTTTCTTAATTGCACGAAGAATTGCAAACAAATTTGATAGAATGTCATTGAAATTTTCCAAATCAACTAATGCCCGCAAAATAATGACAAGTGGACTGCCAATGAAGTAAAGGGAAACACATAGAACTAATACATTAGTACAATAAGAAAAATCGCAACCAACATTTCAAATATAAATGTAGATAAAAAAAATAGCCAATAGTATTCTAATAAAGAAAGCACAAAAAAGTGATGCGGAGCCAAGATTGCAGATCCTGCAATCATCGGATCGTGATTGTAGAATTGAACCAGGACATAATCCTGTCCTGGAAAATTTTCAATTATCGGATTTTCCTACAAAGCTTGCTGCATGGGTCCTATGGACCCTTATTTCCTTTCCTTTCTCTTCTAATTAGGGTTAATTTAGGTATTAGTATAAATATATATGGAGTAATATAGTTGAGGAAACTTTTCCTAAGTTTTGTGTGTTGAAGATTTTATTCTCATATTTCTACCCTAAGGAGGTCATGCATCATCTTCCTTTTGCATGTAGTGTATGTGGCTTTTCTAGGAATACTTCAAAAGGTCTTACTACGTCTCAACTCTTGGGGTCTCCAACACTTATCTTTGGCAGGAAGAACCACCTTGATCAATTCCTCACTGCTCTCTATGCCATGCCACCTTATTACTCATACTGAAGTTCTAATTTCAACTCTTCAAGCAATTCAGAATAGCAGCAGTGATTTTCTATGGAAAAAAAGACCCAATCTCAGAAATATGCATTATGTTGGCTGGCAGAGGCATTGCAGGCCAACTGAGATGGAAATTTGGGGTTTCATGCCCCCACCACGTGGATGGGCCCACTGAAGGCCCACTTGACATGGAACTATATCTCCAACCGCAACACCTTACTGCATGGTTTGCTCAAACCAAAATATGGACTTGATGTTTGGAGCCCCACACCCGAAAGAGGTGACTCCATTGCCTGGTGTGTGATAACAGCTGGGCTGATACCCGCAGGATTATCGTGAGATGGAAGATCTCCAATGGCAGATATATTAGCATTTTGAATCATGCTTGGATGCTGGACACCCCTTTTGCTAAATGACCCTCCTATGATAATGTTCCAAATTGTGAAGACCAAAAGATGGATTTTCTTCTTGATAATTAGGGCTGGAATCTACAACAACTCAGGCAACTTTTTGGTGAGGATTTGTGTGCAAGGATTTCCGAAATCCTTCTCTACCCACAGCTAGAGTATGGCCAAGTGGAATTCACGCATAAACTCACTGGAAGGACAGTAACTGCCCGTGCCTACGAAGCTCTAGTTGGAGAACAAAATAGCACCTTCAAATGAAAAGGCTCTCAAAATTCATCCCCACGAAAATTTTTTTTCGTGGAGATTAGGTCTGGATGCCTTTCCAACCCACTACTGGCTCAATCGCAGAGGTCTTCAGGAAGAGACGTCCTGCCCTTGAGGGTGTGGGGAATGTGAGGATGCAGATCATTTTATTGGCAGGTGCTGAACTCTTATTGAAGCCGGGAAAAAAATGCAGAAGTGGGGATTTCCTATTCCTGTTTATAACTCTCTGGAGAAAATTTTTAGAGGCATCGCCTCTATAGACAGCAGCAAAGCCCATCTTCTGTTTGTCTATTGTAAGCTGTCCTATTAATGTTTGATGGCTAGGAACGCTAAAAAGTATGACCAATCATACAGGACCCCAACCATTTTCGCCTCCAATGCTTGGGATTTGGTTCAAATTTAACATGGATGGCGCTCTTCTCCTCTCTAAGGAGGGAGGTAATGGTGTTACTCTCTAGGATGAAACTGGTATGGTTATCTTTGCTGTTGGTGAGCCGATCGAACATTGGGACAGCACTTTTGTGGAGCTTTGTGCCATCTGCTCCATCAAGAACTACATAGAGCTCTGTATATATGAAGCGAAAGGTATCATCATTGAAAGTGACAACTGCGTCCTTATTCTCTCACCATCATGCTAACTCCAAGGAGGTATGGAAGGCTAACCCGCTCCATGCTGAAGACTGCTCTTTTTCGACTGGATTTAAACAGGTTTTCTTTCAACATATAGATAGAACGAAAAATATGGCAGCACATGCTTGTGCGCATAGGGCCTTACATGAAAGGCTTTTTGTTAGCGAGGTGAGCAATTCCTACTCACTTTTTCCATTTGCCAATTTTGACCGCGACCATCTTTTTTCTGGCCCGGTTTAGTACAATTGTAACATTTTTCCTTTTTTATTAATGCAATATGCACATTTCAAGGAATAGGCGATTTATGTCGTTAATAACTGTGGCTCATCAAAGTTGGTATTCGACCACTATTATTATTATTATTCCCATGGTATTCCACAACCCCCTCACGAGCCCTATAATAGTGTCAAGAAGTTGCACAAAGATTTAAAAAAGAACATTAATAGTACAACAAATTCAAAGCTAGAAAATGTGTCAATTGTGTTCTTTTTTCTGCCGCAAGTACTATGAGAATGGACATAGGTTTGGAAAACTTCTGCTCCATGCAACCAGCTTTCAATATCCAAATGATCAAATAAGCAAAACATTTAAATTTTCCAGTAAGTTTCAATTCTTCAAAATAAGCCAAATATTTTTGAAAACCAAAATAATCCTTTGCAACAATGTGATTGTTTGCTCCTACATGACAAAATAAAACCTACACAGAATACCCTCCTACCCAGCATTTCAGTGGTCACCATACCATCTTCCAATTTATGTCACCCCAATGATATACTTCCCCATGCTTCTCTATTTGAACACTCAGATTTTTCTATCTTTCATCTCTACATCACTCATCTTTATATATTCTACCAGCATATTTATTTTGAAAATAAAAATTGCATGTATTGTAAAAACTTATATCTAGATAAGTTAACATTAAAAAATGTATAATCTTGAGAGAAGTATAAGCTATCAACTGAACCCTATCACTCTTTCCTAATAAATGTCCGCATTCGTCTATGTTCACTACTGACATTCAAATTCCATCATTAAATGACTATAACAAAAAGAGACTAATGCGTCCAAATTACAATTACCTGGCAATACGAAATTCAGTCTCTAGGTTTTTGTTTCTTAATTTAATTCCTGTGGTTCCTAAGCATCCTTGCAACATCTTTTTAAACACCAAAATTATCAAGGATATGAACTAAACAACAAATTTTCTTCCCAATCACATTGAATTCCAAAAAAGGGACTCGAAGGATAATTAGCAAGACAAAAGAATATATAGGCTTGTCTCTACCTCATAAAATTTGAAAGTAATAACTAATAGCATGAACAAATGTTATGCATCTCCTAAAAAAAGTACTATCATTTTATATCAATTTGGCATGGGTTATCCAAATTATAAATATTTAAGAAAAAAATATTTCCCCATCTTCATCAACACAAATCTGAAACATTTCAATTGTCTAAAAGCACTTAAACTTCATACCCTAGTCATAAATAAAGCACACCAATCTTTTACGACTATCCATAGTGATATATAGGGTCTATCTCACATGAAAAATAGCTCAACTAGTAGGTTGATTATATCTTCTGATGATGAACTTACTAAAATCACTAAAAGCTTTTTAATACAAGACTATTTCGAAATCAATTTCACTTTTGGAAATTTCAATACTAATAAAAACCAAAGTTAAACCCAATTTCAAGTTCTTTACACTGAAGATGAATTAGAGAGTAATTCATTCATTCCACTCCAGAAGAATATCTTCTCCAATAAACAATTTGACGAAAGTGTGCGATCCTCCAAGAAAGCAGGATAGGATTTCCATCCCATAGTGAGTCTGTGCGACCTAAATCAGATTCGGTTCAAGAGTTTCCGGCTTTTAAAGAACCAACTAGCACTAGGACTCTGTATTATCTAGTCTGGAATAGATTAAAGCTGCTTTTGCTTTGGTAGTATAAATATATTGCTTAGGACTTGGTTTTTGACTTTTGCCTCGTTTTGTGTTGTTAGAGGCTTGTTCTTTGTTTTCACTCCGCTTGGAGATTTGAACCATTTTCTCTTTCAGGTGGTGTGACTATGACTTAATCAAGGACAAACATTCGAGCATCCAGACTGCCGAATACCTTTTGAACGCTTGCTGGTATCCTTCCACTTGGTTGTTTCACAATGACAGCTGTTGTAGCCTTCTGATTTCGTCCCAAATAGCTTCCTTTCAGATGTTTTTCTCATATATTTTCATCTTACAACCATCCTTACCCTTCCCTTAATCTTTATACACCGTCTAGGAACCCGAGATCGGCATCAAAATTGTTCTCTAAACTTATTTTACCAATAATAAGCAAAATTAGATAGAAGAAAGAAGAAAGCAGAGACCTACTGATGATTGCTCGATCAATTATGATTAGTAGTATATTCTAAAATTATATTGGGTGAGAATATGTTGTTATTCTTAAATATCTCATTCAATATATTCCATCAAAAATCCTATCTAGAATAAGTAACTTAAAGCATATAATGAAACTGATAGACATTTTAAAAAGAAGAATAATTAATAACGGAACCATGCCAATCATACAAACTGCAACAAAACTACAAAATAATTGTAATTCCCAATTTGACCAAAAAAAGAGAACAAATGCTTAATTTTAAATTATAACATATTTTTTGCATCTCCAAAACTATTTTTTAATTTCTATATTTTATTTTGATTAATTAACTTTACACACACACACACACATATATATATATATATATAATGGTGCTCCTAGGGCTTGCTCTGGCTTTGGCGATCGTATGACGATCTTAGATTTCCGATGATGGCGTTGGAACGTACCTTCATTGAGGCCCTTGCCGTCGATAAGGGTTCTGGTTTTCCAAAACTTGTATTTTTCCTCAATCTTTTCACGATTTTTTTTATTAGGTGGTGAGTTTAGCTTTATTAAAAAGTCGGGTCAGAAGAATGACAAGCCTGATATCTTAATTTTCGATGATGAATGCAACATTCAGGGTTCTTCTTGACATCTCGCATTGGTTGATAAATTCCTCTACGTCCATCTGAAACTTGAGGTTATACATAAGAAATTTGAGTTAATGCATCTCATTGGGGAATTGAAAATTGGCCTCTTGGATGGTTTGCATATTTTGATTCAATTCACTAATGATGAGGATTACACACGTTTATTTGCTCAAAGACTTGTAAGGATCGATAAACGTGCGATGAAAATTCTTAAGTGGATTGTGGACTTCGACCCACAGACTGAACCTCCAACCATCCCAGTTTGGATTCGCTTTTCAGGTTCGAAATTTCGTCTTTTTAATCATGAATTGTTGTATTCTATTGCAGATATTTATGGTAAACCTCTCATGACGGACACCCCTACTTTTAATCTACTTTTAATCTATCTCAACCATCAAAAGCTAAGGTGCTAGTAGAAAGGGATATTACTCTTCCGACTACCGAGGAAAATTGGATTGGTTCAGCATAGCAAGGATATTGTCAATGAGTGGTAATCAAATAATATCCTCTCCATTGCCCAAATTATCATATGTTTGGCCATTCCAACTATCACTGCTATCAGATTATATCTTCACTTAAAATCCAAAAAATAAATAGTGCCCCTTCTAAAGCTCCTCCTCCTGATCAATCTTCTCCCATACCTGCTGCTCTAAATAATGAAATCAATCCAGTGAATTTCGATACAAAGATTAAATATTTCTTCCGATTTACATGATGCAAACCTTGAAAATTTGACAGGGAATTTAAATATTTCTTCCGATTTACATGATGCAAACATTGAAAATTTGGCATGGAATTTAAATATTTCTTCTGATTTACATGATGTTCCTGTTGTGGGTGGGACTACTGTTTTGACTGGTCTCACTGAGTTGGGTGGTCATTTAATGGTGGGTCGATAGGATGTCTCTCCTTGTCCTGTTGTTGACCTAGATTTGGATGATGATAATGTCAGAAATATTACACATTCGGGTTTGCAGGATGTTGTTGATTTTGAACTAGCTAAGAAGTTAAATGAGAGTAATTTTCAATTAGAAAATGAATGGCTTGTACAAAAATCAAATAAAAAAAGGGGAAGAGGAAAAATGAACTTTTGCACCTGAATGCGGGGAATATAATTGATGGAGATCAGCTGCACATCCTAACTAGAACTTCTAGAAGGGGTGTACTGAATCAACATATTTAATATTATGGTCAGGAATATTAGGGGAGTACCTGACCCCTACTCCCTTAATAGACAAATATTTATGTAGGGTCCATAAACTTTTTATTTTTGCTATCCTTGAACCTTTGGTCTTTGTGAACAAAGATAAAATTCTAAGGAAATTTAAGCATTATCACCACAACTGCAATAAGAATAATAAAATTTGGGTTATTTGGAAACCTAAGGTCAGCCTATCAGCTGCTGAAGATGAGGATTAATTTGTCCTTTGCTCTTTCGAGATGGAGGACTTTCAAACTATGGCCACATTTGTCTATGTTAGTCGTTCTTTACAACATAAATTTACTTTATGGAATAAATTATACCTCATGGGTGAAACAATCATGGAAAACAGGTCAGTTGGTGGAGATTTCAATATTGTAATAAAACCTTCTGAGAAGAAGGGAGGGGGAAGATGTGACATAACTCTTATAAATAAATTGTGATAAAATCTCTAATGCAAGTCTTTATGATTTGGGTTTCTCTGGCCCTTTACATCTCGAGAAGGGGATTCACCTTCCAAAAACTTGATAGATTCTTTGGTAACTAGCATTTGTTCAATTATTTCATAGTTTCCAATGCACAACATCTTAACCATGTTGCTTCTGATCACAATCTAATTTACTTATCCTTGGCTTTCCTTAATAAACCTCCAAAGTACATTTTTAGATTTTTAAATATATAGGCTTCACATGAAACTTTTCTTAGTCTCATTAAAAAGTTTTGGAGATTTGAAGTAGCTGGTAGCCCTTGGTATATACTGTGGCAATTACATAAAGAAGTGGTCTCACATCTTAGGGAATGAGACTGGCAAATATTCGAAAATGTTCATAATAAAGTTTTGGAAGCTCAAATGAGGGCAGATTCTTTAGTATCTCAGGTTTATTGTGACCCTGATACTGCTGATCAATTGACTTCTGCTCATAAAACTCTCCTTGAAGCTATCACTGTGGAGGAAATGCTTTTTTAGCAGAAAGCAAATGACATTTGTTTCAGAGATGAAGATAGGAACACCAAGTATTATCATGCAACCATCAAACTTAGAAGGAATGTCAATGCAATTATCAAGATAAAGGACAAGAATGGGTGTTGGATCACCAAGCAATTTGAATTTGGTAGAAGTGCAGTATAATATTTTACTGACTTATTTGAGTCTTTATTGCATGTTTCTCTTGTTAATCCTAATCTTTTCATTAGGAAAAAGGATTATATCTCTAATCTTTCCTTATGTGATCCTCCCTCTGAGGGGGAAATTTTTAAAGCTTTTCGGGATATGAACAAAAACAAAGTTGTTGGTCCTGATGGATAACACTTCTGAATTCTATGCCAAATGCTGTGTTTTAGGCAATTCAAAGCTTTTTCCTCATTGACAATCCTTGCAAGTACTTTATTTCCTCCCTTATTGTGCTTATTCCTAAATGTGGTAAAAAAACTAGTTGGGATAACTTCAGGTTAATATGTCTTACCTCTGTGATTTCTAAGGTGATAAGCAAAATTTTGGTGGCCAGAATACAACCTCACTTATCCACTATTATCACTTCTCAACAATCTGCATGTATAAAAGGTAGAGAAATCACTGACAATATTTTGTAAACTCTAGAGTAAATTGAAGATCTATACAAGAAATGCATAGGTGGCAATATGGTGGTTAAACTTGATATTAAAAAGGCTTTTGATACAATAAGTTGAGAATTTATTCTGAATGTGTTACATGCTAGAGGTTTTCACAGAGACTTCTGTTTGATAATTAAAAGATGACTGGAAATTAATTTTTACAGTGTCTTGGTTAATGGTGATTCTGATGGGTTTTTCTCTGCTAAGAGAGACATTAAACAAGGAGATCATTTTTTCCCTACCATTTTCATCATTGCTTTTGATTATCTTCCACGTCTAATTGAAAACTTGCAAATGCAGCACCCCTAAACCTAATTCTCTCACTAATTAAAGATTATGGTTAGCCACTTATTTTATGAAAATGTGTCATTATATTCTCAAGTGCGGAGAGAAATGCAATAAAAAAATTCATGTACACTTTGGATACTTTTCAGAGCATTTTAGGTTTCCATTTTAATCAATCTAAATGCTTACTGTATTTTGGAAAATTAGTGAAGGAAAACAATATCAGGTGGGCAATTAACTAAACGAGTTATATCTTTGCTTCTCTTCCTATCAAATATTTATGCGTAAATATTTTGAGAGGTAGAAGGAAAAAAAATACAAATGGATGTTTTGATTGAGAAGATTAAAGCCAGAATTGGTGATTGGATGAACATTTTCCTATTTAATGGTGGTAGGTTAACTCTGCTCATGAGTGTTTTACAAAATATTTCACTCTATGCTTAACAGGTGCTAAATCTAAAGAAAAGCACACAAATTACTTTGGAGAGAATATTTAATAAGTTCTTTTGGGTTGGTAGTGGTAGTGGGAAAATCTCTACTAGTTGGCAAAAAATTTGTAAACCAAGTTTCTCTGGTGGGCTTGGCTTCAAAAGCCTAAAACATATTGTTGAAATTAACATGTTTATAGAGGATGAATCACTTTGTGCTAAATTCTTATATCATAAATCTTGTTGCTTCACTCACCCTTCTGTTGTTGAGTGGAAGTCTAGTGATTCAAAAATCTGGAAGGTAATTTTAAAAGCGAGAAGTGAAGCTAATAAAATCTATTTTTTTTAGGAAATTGGTGAAGTTGGCATATCCTTCTGGCATGATAATTGGGAGGGGGGGGGAGGCGGATTTTTTTAGAGACTTTTCTCTTTTTGTTCGCCACTCCCACCTATCTGTTTCTAACTGTTGTATGGAGGGTCATTGAAATGTGCATTTATTGAGAGATTTGGTGTGTGAATCAACTCCTCTGATCTCTAACATACCTATAAATAAAAATAAAAAAACAACACCTTTCGGAAAACTTGCAACAGCACATCTATTTCTAAAATTTATATAACACTTTGCATCACTTTGATAACTGAAAATGGGCGGTCAACATTTGGGATAGATGTCTAACCCCACCTATCTCTTTTTTTCTTATCGAGGAACTTTTTTAATTTACTAACTTTGATGATATTTCGAAACTAAAGGGCTTGAAGCTTGACTAACAATGTTGGTTATGTAAATGTGCTGAAGAGAATGCTCTGCACCTTTATCTTCTATGCCCCTTTTCCAGGGAAATCTGTCTTAAGTTGGGGCAGCTGTTTGGTGTGTCTACTATTACATGGGATTCTGTGGAGGAATGTCTTTTAGCTTGGAAAGACTGGTTTTCATCTGAATATTAAGTTGAGCTCTTTTCCATTTTTGGTGATGTGGTTTATTTGGACTACTAGAAATAATTCCAAACATGAGCAGTCCTTCCCCACCTGTTTCTCTATTGTCTCTCACATTCTTGCTTATTATGCTAGGGCCTATAGACATCTACAAATTAATATGCATGTTCCATTGTCAAAGAAGGGCTGGAAGCAAACATTAATTTATTGGCAGCCCCCTCATTGTGGCTGTGTTAAAATCAATGTAGATGGGAGTTAGAAGGCCAATGTTGTGTTGTTGGCATTGGGAGCGTTTTCAGGAACCATATGGGACATTGTTTATGTTTTTTCTCCTCTCTTGTGTGGGCACATTCTCCCATTGAGGCTGAGGGTTGGGCTATATTTTTTTCATTGTTAAATGTTGTGATTTTCAATTGGTCCCCACTTATAATTGAAACTGATTCAAATTCAATTCTGGAATACATTTCAAGAAAGAAAAAACCTCTCTGGAATTTAAGTATTTGTCTCAATAGGATATGTAATTATATTGACATGCATAAACTCAATGTCAAATGGAATTTTGTATATAGAGAATGTAATGCACCAGTTGATTGGCTAGCAAAACGTGGTTCATTGGGAGTATCTGTTGGTTTTGTGCCTCCCAGGGATATTAAATTTCTCTTAACGGGTGATCTCTTAGATTTACCTTATATCTAAAGTTAATTATAAGTTGTTTTTACTGGAAGAGCTAGAATTTAGCCTTGTATACGTAGCTTATATTTGGATGT